>CM032666.1:20112729-20221527 GCA_019095985.1 Streblospio benedicti | reverse complement strand
GACATTGATTTATCAATGCCACAGCAAAAATACATAAAGTAACCAGTGTCTGCAGCCAATCAGAGCAAAGCTCATTTGCATACATGCCTTGAAAAATCATTGCACACATTCATGACCAAAAGAGGGCACCACTAGCTGATGTAAGCTTGCCACCATTCCGACCAATCAGGCCTCTGGGATTCCTTTCTTTACAAGTAGCACATTGTTCAAAGATGGCAGATTGCAAATAACAGCTAGTTGTTTGTATTTTCATCAATCAAAGACACTTCATGGGTGTTAATATTAATGTGATCTATCCGTGACCATAATAATAGTAGTACTAGTACTAGGTCAGTTTGGTTTGAATAATTATGTGCCAGGATATGAAACTAAGTAGATAAACTATTTTCCATTTATAGATTGAACTAAGGTGTTGTTTTCATATCCTCAAACAATAAAGTCTTGTAGTAATACTACAGTTATTATACTATGTATGATATTGAGGTATCCATAGATCAAAATAATCTTAAATATTTCTAGATGCACACATTATTTACTTTTGAAAATGAAAGTAGGTCACACAAAACTAGCCACAGATTATATGACATCATCGGGCTTTCCCCATGTGTCATCTGGGATCACATCATTACATATATTATGTTAATGACGGCTGTTAGGGTTATGAGACCGGGGCTAAAGAACTAAGTGATGTGCCACTAGTTTTACTGGGTGATGTAGGTTTGCGACTGTAAGAGTTCTGCGCAGTTTGACTTAGATAAGGTCTATTAATTGCACGCTATCCAATGGGCGGTTACAGTTGTGTATGCACGTTGTCTGTTGTCCGTCCACATATCAGTAGTGAATGCAACATTGTGGTTTCTCTCATAAGCATCTTTCAACAATGTTGAGAGATTGTCTCTTTCCACATCAGCTGCTTTGTGAACCTGTAAATTATACAACAATCATAAATATCAAAATAGCATTCTCACTTATCTCATCTCATCAATACTTGAAAACCAATTAACTGGTCATTTAAGACTTCAAAGGCACCTAGAAATTGAGGTTAATGCAACAAAGTACTTACTGGTGAATTACCTGGTAAGTTAGTACTTACTAATTATGAAAGTTCTATCTTAGAATATCTTGTTTGATAACAAAAATATATCCAATATCTATTTTAAGCTTTTGCTGTTACATTGTACTTTTGTGATAATATACTTTTTACTCACACATATATATATTGGACATAATTGTTTATTCCATGGCATATTTCATATTCTACATGTGATATATGCTGAAATAAAATATTGTTATTCTTATGCATAACAAATTCATTTTCATACCTGTCGACTAACTGTGGTCGGATGAGGAAGAATATCTTCTGCTGAAAGCTGAGATGGTGATTCGTGTTGTCTATCTAAAACTTCTTGAATCAAACGCTTAAAACCTTCTCCTCCAATAACATCAAAGGGACGTAAATCTGTTGTAACAAAATCTACACAACCATCAGCTACTTTGCTTTTGATATCCTTAGTTGCTCCTGATTGAGATTTTATTTTAGTCGTTCCTTGTGGAAATTGGAGAATTGTCTGTGATGATGTAATTCTACACTTGTGTCTTTTTAATCCAGATGTTCCTGATGAGCGTCCTTTGTATTTTAATATACCCTTGCATTTTTGACAAGATACAAATTCCATATCTTTATTGTCTTCATCCACAACTATCTTAGGGACGGTGCAATATTTAACAGGCGGGGGGACTGGTGCGTATCGAAAAACTTGTCTGAAAAAAGGTCTTGTCCCCTGCTGATGTGATGAAAAAAAAAACCTGATGTCCCATGACCTCTGTTCATAAAAAAGTCCGCGTCCCCTCCCATGAATATTCGCGTGATTAATTTGTACCGATTCGCTTACGTCGAGGTGGGATTTCAGCAGCTGAAAAAAGTACATGTCCCATGCCCAACGAGAATGAAAAATCATCCGGTCCCCCTACTTTGCACCTTGAAAAAAGTACCTGTCCCCCTACCAAATGCACTTGTCCCCCTTCCTGATAAATATTGCACCGTCCCTTAAAAGTGGTCCACACATCAGACTAACTGTCTCTGATCTCTCTTACTTTATATTGTCCTGAAACAAGTCTTTAAAAAACCAGATTCCCATCCATCTTGAACAATTTTATCCGTATCTAAATGCACCGTATGCAAATGTTAATACAATGTTTTACTTATGTATTCCTCGTAGAACTCCTGGCATTAAGTGGCTTCTCTAAGCATTTGGGAGCTTTATATACAGACGACAGAGGTCATGATTAAATTGTATACCTGTCTTTGTTATTAGAAGCAGTGCAACTTTGCAAGATAAGTGTATTTTAATTAAAAAGAAGCTTGTAAATATCTCCTCGTGTCAAGTAAATATTTCCTCATGTCAGTTATATCCCAAACCTATGACATAAGTCTAACCTGCTAACTGCTATTTAACTTTACTGGTCAAGTGTTATGTTTATTTACTTAGCATGTGCTAACCAGTTATAGAGGTAATTGTGAAGAACAGTTAAGACACCCCACAGTGACAATGAATTTTACAATATCAAAACCAGCATTCACCTGTTCTTTTTATTTGCTGAGCAATAGAAAGTTTGGCAACTTTTTATTCTTGTCTGAATCTATAATTGCTTTCTTATGTTACAATTGGGTAAATTACTTCTCATGTCAGAAAATATCTATTTATGATAGTGTTTGCTTTACCTGATTAATGACTGGAACACTTATCTCAGAAAACAAAATTCAACCATTGGTCACCACTATTGAACTCAATCATTATGCATTATGCAAATCAACCATTGGCTAATTGAGAATGTCTAAGCCTTGTGAATTAAGCCTAGTTCTCAATGAGATCTTTTTTATATTAAGCATAGTTCTCAATAAGATTTGTACATGTATCTTGATTTGTGAAGAGTTAACATTGGATTTCTACAGTCATTGTAGTGTCATGTATAAATATTGTCGCAAAACATGATTAGATATTCTTCAATTTTGTCCCACATCTTTCGCTATCATGGTACTGTTGCTGGACTTTTGTAGAACTACTATGAAGATCTAAGTGTCATGAGGGTTGACAAAATCCATGCAATTTTATTGTTGTGGGACTGTCGCAGGACTGTCGCGGGACTGCTGTGGGAAGATGTCTCGCAAAAATCCCGCACGTTGACAATGTGACCACTCCCGCCCCACTCCCGCGAGTTTTGTACCACTCCCGCCCCACTCCCGCAGGAAAATCTCGCGGGATCCCAGTCCCGCGGGACTCCCGCAGTCCCGCGCAGTACACTGCTGTGAGGTCGCTGCTAATCAGCTGACAGTCATGTGCAGTCTTTACACTAGAAATACTACAAGGATACGATCCCATTCCTCCCACTGAACGTTAACTGACAATACCAATGCTCATAGGCAGATCCGGGGGGAGGGGGCGAGGGCCTTTTCCCACCAAAATACTTAATTTTCGTAGTTTTTTTTGGCATGTTCACCATCGACCGCGATTCAAAACTCATGAAATCCCCCCTTTACTTTTCCAAAAACCTGGATCTGCCATTAACTGGTGGAATGAACGCGTAGTGAGCGTATTGTCGACGTACTGGAACATTTTGCAGTTTTTCTATATGATGTCAATACGCTACCCTCGAATTTGGCATTTTTGACACTGTAGACATGTTCATACTTGGCCAGCTTCTAATCACGTGCGGATTAGGCCCTGCCACTTGTAGTTCTATTTCTGTCTCATTCCTTCATCTAACCTTTATCCCCGAACCCATCTACTACGTTACATGCATTGCATGTGCAACTGGACATCGAAGCCACCATGTCCTGGGCCACTTTTGTGACATTTGTTTATAAGCTAACATGAAATAAATATTACTCATACATTCATTGAAATGGGATGTGGACAATGGCCAGTCCGAACTGCACGGTATTATCCAAACTGCTGCCTGATTGACACGGTCACAGGATGTCTCAAAATCTCATTGTCTGATTGCGTGTTCAAATGTAGCGCCTAGAAGTGGCCCAAGTCACAGGTCATTGTCCGGTCAGGCAGTGGTCAGTTGGGCGGCGGCGGCGGCATGGTCAGTGCAGTACAGAGGAACGCTTAGTAGAGTTCATTCGCAATTTCCACCATTGCATCCCAACTTCCCAGGCGTATACAATGTAAAATTATGCCAGAGCTATCATTGCTAAAAAAAACGGCTGGGGAATCCACGAACTCTGTCTCTTAAACCTACCACCGTTTAAGGGCAAGAAGCAGGGTCGGGGGGTTGGGAGTGTGTGTGTAAGGGGGGGCATTTAGAGACATCTTCCCCACCCCTATCATTGTTTTACCTGTTTTTTTAAAAATAATACTGTTTATTTATGAATGCGGTTTTTAATGCTCATCTGCATTTGCAATATTCATCTATGAGAGACTAAGAAGAAATGTGAAACAAATTGGATTATGAGTTTCTGATATGTACATTTACACTGTACTTATTGCATCTTTGTTTTCTAAATTTTCAAAGAGAGAAATATGTAGTCCTCGTTAGATTCAGGTTAAAAAGTATTTTCATTCTTTGAAATGATTTATGATTTAATGGTTCTCTTGCACTTGAGAAAACTAATAGATTAACGGATACCCGATATGGTCCAGGGGAAGTTGCTCTGTACTGGCGTGGTATCGTCTCTCCAATCACGAGGGTGATCAGGCGAAAAGTTCCTCTGAGGCCACCGTTACCTTGGAATAAATCACATGATAGATATAGCCGTTGAGCGCCATTTTAAAAGTAAAAATTCGACTGTGAACAGTGAACACAATATGTAAGTGATTTTCTTCTCTGTTATATATGTTTCAATGCAATAAGTCTTTTAAAAAGTTATGTCTTTTTACTATTAAGTATGGATAAATGGACTACGACTGTGTATGTGATTTGCCAGGGAGGGCCATGTGGGCAAGGCGCTTGCTATAGTTATCAATTTCTAAGACTGAAATATGTTTATTGAAAAACATGAAATGTTAAAGCATCAACATAACTGGTAGAGGAAAATCCTTCGCTTGATTACCACCACGAAATTTATTATGATTGAACATTTGAAATAATGTGCAAGAAGTAAAACAGCCGCAGTAAAGCAAATCATCGTCTGCATCTTAGTGGTCACTGTCATAGGTAGATCCCCCCCCCCCACTTTATAAAAAAACTGGATCTGCCATTGACTGTCTAAAGTGTCTATACCTGAATCCAGATACAGCGTATAGGATTCCGTACATGTACGTGAGACTGTATATGGCTGTTACAAGTATATACAATCCTTATACTCAAACACGTTTTCTGTTATTATTATTACTATTATATATATGACAAGCATAATAACTTCACGTATGACTGGCATCCTCCCTGATTAAGTTGACAGCGGTATTTCGCATATACAGAGTATAGAAGAACATGGATCACGCTTGTGTGAAAAAGTTCTATCCTAATATAACAGTGGCTTACAAATACCATCTCAATGTCATACGTGTAACTAGCATACCCAATGCATGAATGACGTGCGCGTCTTTCCAGGATGCGTCAGTGTGTGTTGTTGGCACTCTTGGTCGCGGTGTGCGCGGCTCACCCGGGACTCTTCGGCAAAGATGACGTGCTGAGGTTCTCTCCCCAGAACCAAGATGGCGGCTTCGACAAAGAGTGGGCTGACTATAAAGAGACATATGGTCAGTGCTATTCTTGTTGTATAAGTTTGCAGGAGTATTGTTAACCAATGCAGAATGCAACCGTGAAGAAGAATGCAGAATAACGCTGCATTGACTATATTTATATTAATAAACAAACTAGCCTTCTCTAGTTATTCTTTGAATATTGTCATGCACAGTCATGTAAATGGTTAAGATAATGATTTATCACACATTGACGTGTAGTTTCGTGGCTTATCATGCGACACAACTTATCAGCCCCCTGCAAACTGACCTGATACTGAGGTTTATCAGTCATGTCCCTCCATCTCCAGGAGTTGGAGGCAAGGTGCTCACGTTTACAAAGTTATTTTGAAAGGAGGTACATGTAAATTGTAGATGTCTGAACAAATGTGCTTTATGTAAACACTATAATTTTGTGCATTTAATTATTATAGGCATGTAATCTTTTATTATTTAAACATTATGGGTGGAATTCTGGAATCACAATTAAGAAAGTTGGCAACTTATCGTATTTTCAAAACCTGTTTAAGAAAGTTGCTATCTTTCTCCAAAGTTGGTAACTTTCTGTCGGGATGAATCAGAGAAAGTTAATAACTTTCAGTGAAAGTTAATAACTTTCTTAAGTTGGCAACTTTCTTAATCACGATTTCAGAATTCCGCTCAATATTACATGCATGTATGACAAAGAAAATACCATATTCATGCTCAAAATGTCATATTTGTATAAGGCTCATAGAAATATCATTCGCTCAATACAAATGTAACATATTTTGAAGAGCGCTGTTGAGGGTTAAATAGGTTGGTTTGGAAAACATTAGTTGTTGTTTTTTAATCAAATAAAGTCGGACGCATGAAATGAGTTTTTTTTTCATTGATGTTTTGTTTTGCTTTTTTAGGTCGTAACTATGATACAGAAGAAGAAGAAATTGCCCGCAAAGCAATTTTCGCGGAGAACTATAAAAGAATTACAGAGCACAATGCTCTTGCGTCAAAGGGTCTAAAAAGTTTTACCATGGCTATCAACAAGAACAGCGACAAGGTATGTACTTCAATGTTGTTGTAGACATTGAATAACAAAACTGTTCGTTTGATGTATCTATTTCTTTCTAAATCTTTTCATTTATATCCATTATACGATGTAAGTTATACTGCGCGTGCTTCCCCCACAGACATACGAGGAAAGGGTTAAAACACGCAAAGGATACCAGCATCCCGAGCAGACGATAGAGATGGGGGGCGACAGCGGGATGGATTACGTGTCTCCTGCCATGCCAGTTTCCCTACCGGATGAGGTGAATTCTGTTTTCTTGTAGTTCACCCTTTTTTAAAGCAGTGAAATAAGTTGGTTTTTATATAATCAAAGAGGCTTCCACAACAAATCTTTGCTAAAATATCATTCTCTTCTAACCTGACTTGTATACATTTGTAGGTTGACTGGAGGAAGCACGGATATGTTAATGAAGTGATGGATGAAGGAAGGTGTGCCGCTGATTATGCATTTGCCGCTGTAAGTGTCTTTAAGTTTTGTTTAAAGAATTCGTTTATTTGCCTAAACATAATTTTAAGAACAGTTTTCAGAATGAAATAAATGACAAAGTAATAATTTCTTAACATTTAGAGACCGGCCATTTACAATTTGCTGGGGGCTGGTAGATTTTTGAAATTTCTGAAAGGGAAACAAAAAGGAAAAGTCCGACCCCCCTCCCATGCAGTATCTTACGAAATTGAAAGTCCTAACTGCTGCCCCCCACCCCCAACCCAAGTAATTAAGAATGAAAAGTATGACCCATGTGTTCCAAAGGCAGAGTGTTTCTGTATAATATGATTCGCAAGTCAAGTAAAGAAATCATCAAACTTTATTTGACCTTTTTATCCAATTTATGTTATTCTGTGTGAGTGTTGGGCGGGGGGGGGCGGTTTAAGTTTTCCCCCAACATTCCCTCTTTATCACGGACATGCATCAAAACCGGGTGTCGTTTTTTTATATAAAAAAAAAATTAGTATATTCTGCGTGGCATTTTCACATTTTTGTTATATTTCGGGGTGCCGTTTTCACATTTTAGTATAATTATGTCACATTTTTATCAGATATTGCTATATTGTGGGTCACGTTTTCAATTTATAATTATATTGGTATGTGCCATTTTCAACCTGTCCTTGGCATGTCCATATACCCCTTTTCTGACCCAGAACCCCAACCCCGATGTACCTTGACTCCAAAGATTCTCTAATTCCGAGAGTGAGGTCACCACGTGCCACTTTTGAAACAGACCATGAAAAAAAAGTACCAATCAATTCATCCAAATAAATCCCAAATAGGCGCAATTTACATGTATTTATATTTACAAAACTGTTTTGTGCACGACAATCAATTGCGACTCTGCATGATTTTCACCAACTTTGTGCTTTATTGGCCATAATAAACGTGAAAATTAATTCTTTTAATTATTTATGAAAGCATATCATATTAAAAAAATTCAATGAAAAAAAGGCTTCCTATGCGACTATGTCTCATGCTCTCGAGTAACCCAATAATACTGGCTATTTTTTTCGACAAATCTCACCTAGCTGTCTTATATTATTGCCGAACGTATTTGGTTACCTCTACTCATGATATAAGGCAAGAACAACTGAACTGACTGAGTGTAGCAGAGACTAGAGATGTAGTCGTTTTGTAAACCGTGTTAAAGAAATGTTATATACTGATAATGATAGGGACCAGTCTATAAGCCAATACGATAATGTATTTATGATGATTTCCCCCCAAATTTTATAGAATGGCGCTGTAGAGGGGCAGCATAAGCGGAAGACTGGAAAGTTGGTGAAACTTTCTGAACAGCAAATTGTTGAGTGTTCCAAAAATTTCGGAAACGGTGGCTGCGACTACGGGGGCTATACTAACTATACTTTTGAATATATGAGTGTAAGTGTCTATCATGCATTTCATCGTGACCATCATTGTATTCTTTAAACATTTTAAGTACGCTATATTCGTATATGTTCCATGCATGCATACATGGACGCATGCTATTATTATCTTTTATTGACCATAACGTATGTGTTTGGTGTCTTAAACGATCACACCTGTTTGTTAACCCTTGAATGAAAGCGTCAGATGGGGTGACAAACCAGTGTTTTGGAATAAGATAACACGCAAGATAACGCACACGCACACGCACGCACGCACGCACGCACACGCACACGCACACACGCACACACACACACACACACACACACACACACACACACACACACACACACACACACACACACACACACACACACACACACACACACACACACACACACACACACACACACACACACACACACAGCACACACACAGACACGCAGGCACAGACACACACACACACACACACACACACACACACACACACACACACACACACACACACACACACACACACACACACACACACACACACACACACACACACACACACACACACACACACACACACACACACACACACACACACACACACACACACTGGAACAAAGTAGGGCTCATTGTGCTTGATACGATACTTCAGATTATTCACCATTAATAAATTAATAACATACATACCGATATTGAGAACTCCAGCTATAATGGTGTGCTTTGTAAATTGATAACGAACCAGCAGGGTTAGGACGATCTAGCCAAAGTAGTCACACTGACACCAAATAGGGGTCATTATGGTCCACATGATTTAGGTGCAGAAAGGTAACCATTTTCAACTGAAAAAACAAACATGAAGCTCTAACGATGTGTGGGTTAACAGTAAGAAGTCGACCAAATAATGGTCCAGAATGGACACAAATAGGGACCAATTTGGCTACAAGAAATTACTAATTTCAACTGACAAACCAAATTCGAGCATCCTAGCTCAAACAATGTGACTTCTAGAGCGGTAACAGTAAGAAATGGACGAAATACTGGTCCAGAATGAACCCAAATATGGACCGTCTCGGTTCCTGTGAAATAGGTTTCTTGAGGTTAATATTCACCACTGACTTGCAAAATTTTAGTATCCTAGCTAAAACAATGTGACTTGAAGAGGGGTAACGGTAAGAAATGGACCAAACAACGACCCGAACTAGAGCCAAATATGGACCGTTTGGGGCTTTGGGCCCATGTGAAATAGGGTTCTTACGGTGACAAACCAAACATGGACATCCTAGCCCTAACGATGTGTGGGGGTAAGAAGCCGACTAAATAATGGTCCGGAATACACCCAAATATGGACCTTTTGTGAACACTGGAATAATGCTTATTTTTATTTATAAAAAAACCCAAACACATAAATTATGGTCTATAAAAGAGTGCCCAACATCTTTGTCTTTGATATCTCAGATGAAATACATCAGTCTTATTGTTGAATAATGCTTACTTTTATTCATAAAAACAAAAAGAGCAATCAATAACCACTGATAACTTGGAAAATAGAAACCCATGTCATGTCAATACATATTAATGTGCATTCGTGTTTTGTCAGGGATGTGTTATTTAAAAAGAATAAAAAGAAGAAGAAAAAAAGTATGTGTATATTACATATGACCATTGCATTTCAGCGCAGTCACGGCATTGACACAAATGAATCTTACCCATATATTCCATATGAAGACTGGAATTGTCGGTTCAACCAATCTACTGTAGCAGCTACTGTTACTGGCTATGTTAAACTTCCCTTTGCACGTGAGGATAAGCTGAAAGAAGCTGGGCAACTATTGGGCCTATTGCTGTGGAAATGAGTAGTCATCCATTCTCATTTGATGACTATCATTCTGGTAATCTGCTTTGATTTCTATCTCGTCCGATTTTTGATTTAATTCGATTAAACCAATTGTGCTCTTCTTGTTGGACAATGACAAGTAATCGGAACTACATTACATTCCATCCTAATCAAATATTAAAACACACCGAATATTAAAAGCGTCTATTAAAAAGAGATTATATGATAACATTCTCTTAGTATATATACATGTATATACATGTATATAGTTATTGCTGATCGTGTCAGCGAGCAGCTTATAATAAACGAAGAATTATCTAAGAAATGTATGTAAGTATCCCTTTAACAACTTTATTATGTTTATTTTTATTTTTATTATTTTTATTTCTGTACAGCGCAATTAAATTACTGTTTGAAGTAGTAGCGCTATATAAATGTTGTATTGTATTGTAATATCAATGTTATATCTCCATAACTATCTAATGTGAGCTTTCTTTGTTAGGCAAGGTTGCGCATTTATCAGCCTCTGTTAAGCAGCTAATTACTGATCTTACAAATAACCCACTACTAATACTAATACAGTTTATTTCGATAACATACAGGATGTGTAATCATAGTATAATCATATATATAGACAAAACCGGGTGAGTTGGTAACATTGATTATTTTATTGGGCAAGTTCTTGGGGCGTATCATATATATATTAAAGAAAGTACAAGGAACTAGATCATGTTGTGATACAATGTTGTTTCATGCTTAACAAGCAATCAGCAGTCACAAAGTGGGAAGAACACAGGAAGCATATGAGCATATGAGAAGGCATGTCAATGTAGTATAATAATACAGGAGGATGAAATTATACTTTGCAAAAACATGGGTATTAAGTCTATTGATTATAGTTGCATAAAAGGTGTTTTTTCCGGTGTCTGCAGCTGAAGGCCAGTTCATTTCTGCTGTTTAACGTGGACAGTTCTGGTTTGAATAGTATGAAATATTTCTCAGTAAGGCACAAGTTGTCGGTTTTTGAAGCTGTTGAATATGGTCGTACATGAGCTATTATCTTCCAGGAAATAGTGTGGTTGATGTTATTGTCTTTGAGTTGCCATATGTGCTTGCTGAGTGCTGTGTCGTGCCTTCGCATACTATTGTTAAAGCTGTGTTTATGGGTGGTATATATTTGCTTGAAGGTTCCCTCAGTCAGGCCGATGTAATGTTTTATGTTCAGGCCGATGTATACCAATATCCAATATTGGAGATAAAGAACTATTAATATGAAATTGAAACATGCCAATTTCTTGTTGTAGCCTGTTCTCAGAGGTTTCAAATCTTTTTTATGAAACCTGTTATGTTTTTCTCAGTAAAACATTAAAATGGTGAACATCGCACTCAACAAATGTATACATGAAAAACTAACACGTTCTGATAGATTCATACGGATCTTAAAAACTCTGTTGTATGCAACTCTAAATGCGACGCAGTGGTTCTGCATTGAAATTACACCATAATTGGGAACAATAAAAAGTCGTACAGTAACTTTTAAAGAGCTGTAACTTAACTTCATAACTACAGCTCTTAAAATTTCTAATAACACTGTTGTTCCTGGAATATAAGTTGCCCAGCAACTTAGAAATATCACAGTCGTCTTGGTATGATTAGTCATAACGACGCCCAAGTACTCATAATTGTAAACTAGCTTGACAGGCTGACCAAGGAGCAATATAATAATTTAGGTACTTTAATAAAAAACACAGTTTTTGACCTGATACACATATACAATGTATACTGTTTTCTTTAAGCCCTGTCTACAACGCTAAGACCTTCAAACGGTATCCGACGAAACGACTTTTGCAATTTGATGAAAAAATGTAAAGACGTTTTGTCTTTCACGGAGCCTGTCTACACCGTTAAAACCTTATGACCATTAGTCGTGCACTTTCTGGACCATATTTATCTATTTAACTATTTATCGTGATTGCTAGTCAAAATCTTAATAGCTGTCTTTTATATTTGATACTATTATTTTATTTCCTACATAATCACAGTAGCTTAACGTAATGCAGCATAGATTAACATAGTAATGAACATAGTTAGTTACAAACGAACGAAACACAGGGCTCTCGCTTCAGCTGCTGAAGCGACGCAATGAGTTTGTATACAATAAATACAGTATTTATTACATGTACGCGAAAATTGCTATAGAGGATCTACATGGACAGTGTATCTAGTTCAACGATAACGTTAAAAATGAAATCATTGGCCTCTCGTCGAGAATGAGTTCTATGGATGTAGTAGGCTTAACTACAACGATGTACATGTACATGTAATATTCTTATAATGACTATTTACTTCCTATCAGGTATCTATGATGATGACAAATGCCATGAAACACAGGCTTTTTATCAAGAATCTATGCTGGTTGTGGGTTATGGCACACAAAATGGAACAGATTACTGGCTGGTCAGAAATAACCGCGGAAAAGATTGGGGAATGGTAAGGAATATGTGTTCATATAGAACAAGCTCAAGGAAGTAAATACAAAATTGGTAAACATGTATCATATTTTTATTAAAAATATGATTGATGTTTCGGGGCAAGATAAGCAGGTTAAAGGCTATGGCAAAAATAATAATGGCATGTGAGATAAATTAGGTGCAATTGCTTTGAGAGCTATTAAAAGTAGAAGTGTAAATGTAAGAGGTGTACATAAAGTGTAAAAGGTGCAATGATAAAATTAAGAACTGTAACACATAAAGTTAATTTAAGTTGTTGATGTGTATGTATATGATATCAAACATGTATAGAAATTATTATCAAAATGATTAATATTGTGTATTTTACCAACTTTAATAAATTTTGGTATGGATTATTAATGTCTTTATGTAAAGAAGAATTTTTAAAGCAATAATCCATCCATTATTTTACTCAAATAACCTTGGTTTTATATGCAATATTGAAAAGCCTAGCCAGGCAAATATGCTATTAGTGGTCTGATTCCGCTATGCGTCAATTGGTGGTCTGAGTTCTACATAGGCAAACAGAGAGTGAATTAGACTGTTACACTGACCCATTTTTTGCACCACACGCTTGCACCATTCAGTATTTGTGACAGGGTGGGGTAGGAGGATTTTCCAAAATTGCTGTGAAAAAATTAATAGTCCCCCCTCAAACCTCTGTGAAAAATTTGGTAACCCCCCCTCAATTTCATGTGACAAAAATTGATGATCCCACCCCACCCCACCCACCCGACCCCCAACAGTTAACGCATTCATGGTCAGTTAACTAAAATCCTATTTGATGGATATCCATAATATAAAAAACGGTAACTTTTAGTACAGAATCTCTAAAAAATATAGGGGTAAATTTTATGTGAAAAAAATGATAGCCCCCCCCCCCCTCAAAAGTGCGTGAAAAAACTGATAGCCCCCCTCCAAACATTGTGACACAAGTTCATGGCCCGTCCTAAAATCCTCCTACCCCACCCTGTTATAAATACTGAATGGTCCCTAAGAGTGAAACTCCTACTGCGAGACCTGCCGTAATATCCGTGTGCTCACACCCAATGCGTGGGGAGTGATACAATAGGCCGGCCCCCAAGGCCAAAAATTAAGCACATGCTATATTTGTGGCGAAGCCCCTGGGGTGAAGCCCTGAAAAGAAAAATCAGAATGTATATTAATGAAAGTGTAAAATGTATATATTTCAATGTTATAGAAAAGTAACTACTGTAGTGTAGTCATGTAACGTTGCTCATATCGGTGCTATTGTAGATTATATTGATGGATAAAAATACATTCACAATAAATATATTTTGTAATAATGTTTTTCAGAATGGCTACATAATGGTGATCCGTGGCAAGGACATGTGTGACATCGCCCATTATGCCAGGTACCCTCTTGTCTAGTCAATGAAGTGGAACATGGTTTGATTCTCGTTGTAGCCAGCGGTCCACCAAATTCGTGCTATCTGGGCTGTCTGCAACGCGTGCAAGAGGATGACACACCCGTTATTGACTTATGTAAAAGGAATAATTTAACCTGCTCATTTTTGAATATTTTTAGATCATATCCATTGTGGTGAGATTAAAACATTGCCAGATATTGTTGCTTATGAAAAAAATTATTACCAGCCTATATAGTGTAATTGAAATATGATATAATCAAATATGAATCCTTAGATAACTTAACGATTGTGAAAATACTGCATCTCTTTTTTTTATTGACAGTGATTGACAATGCAGTTACCAACGCTTCTTTTAACTATTTGTGAACTTGATGATTGCATGTCTGTGTGATAACTGATGGTATGAAAGTTGTAATGTATTGGGTATTACTTTTAATTTTGTTTATGTTTTTTTACCAGTAATATTGTTAGCAGTGGCATTTTGTGGGCAGTGGTGCTTTATAAATGTATTATTATCATTGTCATTAGTAACAGAACCATTGACTAATTACCATCAATATTTATTATTATTTCAATAGTAGAGAGAGAGTTCATTATTATTCAATTGTTAGGGGATGGGGGTGAATCTCAAAATGACGACTTCAAAATTCTATGAACACCCCCACCCCCAAGCCTCTGGCCTTTTTATTATTGTGAAAAGATTTTTAAAGACCCTCATTCTTGGGTCAGGCCTAAGTTTGATGCCCCCGTTCCAAATCTGCAACAAGCAATTCAGAAATGGAAAAGAAACAACTTTGGTCTAATCAATATATTATCACATTGGTCAATTAGAAGTATGTCAAACCTGACGAAATTTGTGTATGTTTGATTTGCGGTATAGTTTTCTCGCAAATAAAGACTAGAGAATCAAGACGCATTTTTTTGCTTCCTTTTTTATAACACGAAATTAAATTACTATTTATTGTTTTTCTGAACAAAAGCTAAGGTATGTAATACGTAACCATTTCAAAATCAAGCAAAACACCTTGTAACTGCAGGCCTGTGGTGGGGCTTAGGCGGAAGAGGCAGTTGCCTCCTTAATTGTGGCTTTGCCTCACTTGACTCCTCATTTTTTTTCAGAATTTGCATCATTGTTTTTTCAAAACAGCTAATGCAGGTCTTGATAATTGTATTCCTAAATCACTATTTCTGGTGCATTTAGTGTATTTTAGTGTAAAATCAAACATATCATGACCGTTATGACGCAATACCAGGCTTTGTGGATTCATGTGAAAAAATGATGTTTGCTGTTTTATACCAGCACATTGTATTTGTTTATGTAAACAAATTATTCAATCTATGCAGAAACACAATTTTACTTCATATCTCACGATGACGCAATAACAGGGATGCCGACTTGAAATGAGTAAATTTCACCTCCTCACCTTTTAAGCTCCGGCTACGGGCGTGAACAGTCTGACATTGTTTCAATGATGTATATCGTTCTCTAGTACGTTTTCTCACTCGTAGAATTGACGTGCCTTTCAATGATACTTAAAACTAATTAGGACGCAATACCCATCATAAAGGTGAACGGGAAAGGCGGTGAGCAAACCTACAATAATCATCAGGACTGCTGTATCATAATGCAACCAGCAGCACTGAACGTAATAATACACTGATGGCAGATTGCACGTTTGAACCCCAGGCACTAATCCTGAGCACTCAACTTCCTTGAACTTTGAAGAAAATGAATTCACATTTGTCAATGAGCGCGAATAAATAGCTCTACGGAATATATAATAATTCTCATAAGCTTGGAACAAACACATACACACATACACCTCGGGGTAAGAGGGTGGGGTCTGGGTCAGAAAATAGATATGGACGTGCCACGGATACGTTGGAAATGGCACCACCCACTAATATACCTATTTTTGAGAAAACGTGATGCACAATATACTGAGGAAATGTGACATGACAACAATGTAGCCTATATGTGGCATAAATATACTATAATGTGAAGAAGACAGACATAAATATACCAAATATGTGACAAAGACACCCAGTTTCGGGACTTACCGCGATAACATGCGACCCAAAACATTAATTGATGATTTCATAAACTTTGCTATATGGATCAAACAGTGAAAGTAGGGACCCAATTCCATTGCAAAAATCATGACAACTTTCTTGCAAGTTATTACTATTTTTTGTAAATACTGCTTACATCAAGATGCAGTAGTTTCCTCAAGGATTGTATATATCTACCCTCTTTGGTTTCCTTGCAATAATCACCCGATGGAACTTTGTACTGGTGTGATTAGCGACTGTCCTGACGCATGACCACAGGGAGATATTTGTCAAATTTGTTTTGCGAGGGGAGAATTCTGGGAATTACCCGGATTACAGGGTTGGTCAGAACAATCCCTAATTTATGACAACGCCCATGAATATGTTGTGCTGGCAATTATCGGGAGAAGCCTTTGAAAAAATAAAATAAATTAGTACATCCCTGTGTACATCCCTGTGGATACGAGATGTATCACCATGGCGACTGTGCAGTTGCTTGAAAACAAGTGGTAACGATCAAGTGAGAGCTGATGGCGTTACATACAGAGTAGTGTTTTGTTCATAGCATATTCGCCAATTCCAGGGTTCTGGTCACAATCAGAGTAACAAATGATATATACATAATCGGAGAGTAACGAATGATATATACCAGCGTGTGACAAGATGTCTTCGCACTTCGCAGTTTTATATTAGGGTAACGTAACCAGAATTCGGCCCTCACAGAATTCGGCCTCTGTAGTGAAAAATGCAATCGTTTTGCCTTCAAATAAACGTAGATTGGTACAGTAAATTGAAATATAATCAGTCAGCAACAGTTCTTCACAATGATTTCGGGCTAGTAGACTTTAGTTTATGACCTTCCTATAATCTACAAAAATCTATATGATTCATAAATAGGTTGTTTTTGATGAATGTGCAAAGCAAAGAATTCCGAGTTCAAGTTAATTTGTTGTAAAGATTTCAAACATAATCAGAAGGTTTAGATTAAAAAAACGTAGTGGGGCCGTTTACTGAAACATATAGGAGGCCGCAAACTGAAATCACGGTTAAAACGATTTTTGTCTTGTGTGTTTTCTGTCTTGTGTGTTTTCGTATGAAAATAAAATCTCGCCAATAATTCAGTAGAACCTCTCAAATTAGGACCACCTTTGGGACCAGTGTTAGGTTATCTCTATACAGAGGTTCATTTTGGTAGCTTTGTGAAGGCTTTGGACCATGAAAAGTTGTAAGTATACAAGAGGATTTCACAGAGTTTGTGTGCATTTGGTTTCTGTGACATAATTTCAGTTTTCGGCCCCTCGAAAACTGGTTACGTTACCCTATGTGTTGCGGTCTTATATGTAGCTAATACATGGATTTAATACATGTAATGTGCATTGAATAAGTATATATGAAATGTTTAGAATTAGCCCACCTTTTAAACACAAAGCTAAAAAGAGGGGTTAACTGGTCGTAGTTGAAAAATAAACTTACAAGCTCATCAACAATCATCAGGGGTGGAGGGGGGGTGGCGCCCCCACCCCTAATAAAAACAAAAAACAAAAAGAAAACAAAAAACAACAACATTTAAATGAAGGTACGTGTAGCGCTCACGTGGTGTTTGTTTTGCGTCAATGATTGTTAGATATGAATAAATATATTATTACAGTTGACGAATTGTCTTTTTCTTTGTTAGTGAACACACCTCTAGACACCTTTAAAACGCCATATACACTGTAGCTTCAGGGGGCTTCGCCCCCCTGGTCCCCTCTAACAGGGTTCTGTCCTGGACCCGCTGGGGGCCTTAAGCAGCCCGCAGACCACTCTCACAGTTGCGCCCTCACCCCTAACTTAAAATGCTGGATCCGCCCCTGATCATAGCAGCGAATCGCCTGCATAGTTAGTTGGGTTTCGTAAGCGTTTTAAAAAATTGTCTATCCCATGAATGTTTTCTCGTGTTACATCACCACATACACGTACATTACTCTTAGAAGCTGACCGAAAGACTAAAACCAATTCCCAAACCAATTGTTTTTTCAGGAGTTCGTAAGGAACGTACTCGCACATGCCCCAGAATTATAAGAAAAAAAGGCAGGAAAAGAGAGTTTTGCTTCTATCTGGGACCCCCCCCCCCCTCCCCCCCTCCCCCAATCCTCTGACTATTTCACTGTAACTGCTAAAAATATATAACCCATTATGATGAACTAAACTTCTTCCATTGTATAAGATTCATGATTTCGTTGATTAGTTGTACTCAGCAGTCTCATTAGTCTCGCCAGTCCACGAAGTAAGCTGTATAATGTAAATATGAAGAAAAAAATAGCTTTTTAAGGACGTATCAAATGATTTATCTCCAACATTGACATCACCAGAATTAAAGATAACTGTGAATGTTCCTTTTTTCTCATATGCTCATTCATACTGAGAAAATACACTTTAATAATTAAAATGGCAACACATAGATCTACATGTATTACAACACAGTTAAACGTGGAAGTATCCTCAGTGATAATGTCACGTGGTTTCGTCAACTATGAATTAAAAGCGACCGAACAATTATCAATATTCATAAACAACAAACAAGATCATGGACATGATGGAGAAAAAAGTGTTCCCATGACCGACGCAAAGCAAGCACAATGACCGGCGGTTTCTCCACGGACAACGCGAAGTCTGAACACGTAGTCGTAGCGGTTTCAGTATTTACGTCCTACGTACGTAGGACGTTCACTCACAGAATTTCACAACGTTAGGGGTATTGTTAATTGGTGTAAATTGGTTAAACTCTCCGAGTAATTGAAAATCATCTGTTTGTGTGTCAAGTGGTTTATCGTGTGTTTCAAAAATAATTATTGCGATAAATTATGCCTATATACTAGAATGCGTATTTGCAATTAACCAACTCTTACTGTGTTTCTTTTTTTAAGTGCCAAAACAAGCACTTTATTTTCTTCTGAGTTATTTTCAAGCAATGCACCACCGTTATGGTATCAAAATCCTTACTAGTATTCTAGCGCTTGGCATGTATTCTTATTCTTCTTCTTATAACCTACGATTTAAATAAAAAGGTGAATATTATTGCCAAACGAATGTCAGCTAATGCCAACATTTCACCTTCTACTTTTTTTTATAAATGTGCATAAATAAATCAGTTAATAAAACAGAATGGTGAATTCCGCTACAGTAGGCACATATCTTTTGACAGCGTGTATACGTTCAGCTTAATTTAATATTCATTAGATATGTAAATTACAGCAAAGTCCAACTATTTCACATGGGTCGAACGATAAAGTTCCAACAACTTAATAAACACTTCCAAAACTCCACACCGTCGCAGATCATTCATTCAAAGTTAAATACACACTACAAAAATCACTAATCACACCCAATATCACCTATTACACTCACAATAGAGTGATTACCTAAAAATCTGGTCAGTAAACAATTGAAGCAGAACGTCTTTGTCTAAGCTGCGGCCCCTCTGCAGCGGGAATGGACCGTCCCGCAGAGCGCCGTCATGCGCACTTTCCCACGTGCTGACAAACAAGTTTTGGAGTAAGAAGTGATCAGTAGTGATTTTGTTACTAGAAGGACTCTCAGGTAGACAATCTGTAGCTTACAAATGAATACAATGTCGACGGAACATAGCCCCAATGATGCCAATAGGAGCTCACCCGAGTATCTTGCCCAGTTGTTAAAGGACAAAAAACAGATCCAGGCCTTCCCAAATGTATTTGTTCACCTGGAGAGGTTGTTAGATGAAGGTAAGTTTCAGCGGCGCAGTCGACCTAATCTTCAAATACTATCGGAATGTGGACACTGAATATATTGAAGTATTCATTATTGGACAAGGAAAACTATCATAACTGGATAATATGGAAGTGGATATTAGTTTTTTTTCTGTACTTTATTTTGATATGTGGATATTATGTAGTGTCGTTTGGAGTAAAGTTTGCTGCTAAAGTTTTTAAAAGTTTCTGTGATGCTTGTTCCAATGTTTACTACAGCGTCAAATGTAGACCGACAATTAAAAGACTGTTTGTTGACCAAATACCGCCTGTGTGTCTTTTCCAAGTATTCCTGTCCTGTTTTCAAAGCCTGGTAAAAGTTGTTATATTAGCGTTCCCCGATAACATCGGCCGAGAAGCAACAAGTTAGTTCGGAGGCTCGGCATTCCGACGCACTCGAGGTGAACTTTAGGCGGCCATGTTGAAATCTATCTGCAGTTTTGACACAAAAGAAGGCAGTATTAACACCAAGTGTACTGAAGTAGACTTGGCAGCCAATGTGCTGTAAGAAACTTACTGGGAAGTGCTTTACTTTGGAAGGGTCTTTTTTGTGTATATTTATGCTGCTGGTTTACGTTGTGCAAAATAAATTGCGCTGTCTAGTTTTTGTTACTCCTCCAGGCATTTATTCTATTATTACTCAAAGAAATGGCATCCTTGTATAAAATTTTGTTTGCCAATAAAGTTTGTATGTAATAAAAGTATGAGATATATCAAGGATTTATGTGTCCATTGCTGAATACTGATCCTGTGGCATTAATGTGTTTGATCCACGTTTATATTGACTTATCTGTTCACACAGACGGCTTAATGTGATTTAGATTTCTTTGTTGATAATGGCTTTATTTCTTTCCAGCTTTCATGGAAAGAATTGCTTGAAATATATTAGCTGCAAGCAATAATATTGAATTCTCATAACTTTTAGCTTGTAATACCAGTATCAGTATGGTCAGACTTGGCGATTTGACATAAAAACTTCTATGATGACTTGTGCGTTTTGAGCAAAGAATTTCGTGGTCCGAAATTAGTGCTTTATATCTTTTAATATGTTATAGGATGTGGTTTGTGAGTAATATGTTTCAAGAATTAGTCCCTTAGCTAAATAGCTTTGGGGCGAATTGAAAATGCTTCAGGTTCAGTTTATAGATTTAATTACATCTTCAAAAGATGGTTCTCGGGGCTCATTTTACAACGTAATTAAGCCATATTTTATGTCATTATTCAACTTATGATGAAAGTTATAAAGTGGTTAAAGTAACGAGACTGGACAGAGGACATATATGGATGTCAAGAAAAACTTCATTAAAATGACCGAACAATGCTTGTTGATTTGTTAGGATATTTAGTATATAAGTTGCAAGTTTCTTGGTTTCCCGGTTCAGTTAGTACATTTTAGAGTTATTCAGAACTGTCTACAACCATATTAGAGTTGTGTTGGTGTATTCCATATGAAGTGCATGCAGATTAGTAGCACTTATAGTGTGTTTACTTTGTAATCATAAACCTATTGAGAGGAGTCATTGCAGTGATTCTCTCATACAGTGTAACTACCTGATCTGTTATCACATTGTTACTTATATTATTAGGATTCATCAGTCAGGCTCTACCATTGATGACCTGTTAAGGTTTATTCTTTTACATGATTGTGACCACCTCAGTAGGGGGGCCATCTTTTTTTTCCAATTATTGCATTTACATCCACAAAGTACAACTCACTTAAGTTGACTTTTATGAGTGAATATTTTATTGCCTTTCGAGGTTAATGCTTCCCTGTTGCTGTTGTTAAAGTTGTTTATCAAATTTTGTTTCATATAGTTTGGCAGTATTATTAACAGCTGATTATTAAACATTACCAGGAATACACAGTCATTTATTCCTGACATTACTGATAGATGAAATTTTACATGTAAAAGTCCTATAAAAGGTGGGTGATATATGTGTGGTTGTTTCCAAAGTTCTTCATTGGTAAATATTTAATAATTGATCCGATTTCACTACCTATGAAACAACTTATTGCTGGACAATGACTCTCAAGGGTAGTGCAGGATATACCCATTCAATCTCTGGTGACTTTTTTTTACATACAATTTGTTGAGATGTATCCATACACTGCCAACTTTTCACTAAACCACATCATGTAACGTGTGATTTTTTTTTGCAAACATAAGTAAATTAAAAACGACTTCTATCTAAATTCCCCATAATCTATTAACTATTTAATATTTAATACCGGTTAATATTGTGCATTGTCACACATAACATGTGGTCATCATATAGAGGTGTTTTCTGCCATGTGTGAACACAATAATATAATAAATGTGCACTAATGGAGATGTTGGCATTGAGTCTATGGTGTCCCATTGATCTGAGATTGGACATATGCTTCAATGGGTAATAGATTAACTGACTACCTATGTAATGGGGCTACTTGAGTTTGGATCATTGACCCTATCTCATTAGCTGCACCCTTGAGAGAAAGTTGGACTTAAAAATACAAAGTGCTCTAATGATTTTTGTATCTCCCTTTCATCAGTCATATATAGTGTCACAAATAGGCAATTAATGACATAACAAGGAGTAATTAATCACATGATCTGATTATTGTATCACCATTCTAGTTGCAAGTGTCATAATCTCATTGTTTGTCTAAGGGTGGCTGCAGTCAACTACCATTATCAGAAGTACATGTCATCATTCATGAGACTTCATTATTGCTGGTTGTAATTGCTTCAGCTGGTTGTACATGATTCAATTGACAAATAAGCTATGTATTCCATAAAATGTACCAATTAGCCAATCAGATATAAAAAAACAAAGCTTCAAGACAAATGTAAATTGAAATGCATCTTTTTTACAATGGTATGCTTGTAATTGTATTTTTAAAGATATAATAGCAATGTCAAAGAGGAAATTTGAGATTCAAATTGTTAACAAAATGTTTTTGATCATGTAAACAAAGTAACACAGTTCAATGTATTTGCTGTATTGACCTGATCATGTAACTTGATGGCAATAACCACCATGTCCACACTCAACTGATAGCTGTGTTTACAGATGCATGTACAACTCTACCTTATAAGGCCACTTCACACACTATCAGATAGCACTTACTGTAGCAATATAAGATGATCAGTTTGCAGTTGAGGCCTCTGTGTGTGTGCTTGATTGAATAATGGGGATTGAAACATTATCATTACACCAGGGGTTTACTTTAACAGTTATTTTTTGTTAGGAAGATCCCAGATTAATTCTAATTGAAAAATATTGATTATTGAATTTGGAAAGCTATAGCCAGAAAGGATGATATGTAGAGGACATAACCAGCTTTGTCAAGCTCACTCATTAGTTGCGTCTTGTTCTAATATTTATTTCCTCTATCCTGTGGCTGGTTCAGTTGGATGGATACCTTGTTGTTCTGGTGGTTGGTTGTATAAGGCAGGTCGAGGTTTGTGATACATGCTGAAGCTGGTTTGATCCATGGCTGGTCTAACATGACTGATAGACGAGGGCTGATGTATAGAGGTTTTACTGGCCGGAACTTGTGGTCATAACAGGGAAGGCGAGATGTGGTTATAGCATGTGGGAAGTTATTGGTTATTCATCCTACTCCTATCCAGTTAGATGTAAGTCAGTGAGGTCCATTCATTTGCTGAAAATGACATGTGTATGAAATGGTTTCAATCGTAATGTGCTTTAAGGACTGAACGTCATCTATAATAGTAATTGACTCATTTGCTTATTACTACTGTACTTCGCTATTGTGCGGCATTGAAAGTAGATGGAGCGGCATTCCTTCAATTACTCTTAATACTATTATTAAGTGATATTGCTGTGTTATAATTGCCAGTAGTAGTGAAGAATGGCCCAGGTGGTGACTTTAAAAGAGTGCCGCCACCCCCATAAGTGAGAACCCTGAGGTGTTGCAGAGGTCTATTGCCAGTGGTAGGGGTGGTCAAGGCTTTGAAATCTACCATTACCTTGTTAAACATAGGCATTTTGTTACAGATTACCATCTGTTAAGTTAACATACTATGAGCCATGTCAAGTTATGTCTCTTCTTAATTTAAATGTAGCACGTCTAATATGATATATCTATAGGCAATACACTGTGAGATGAGTTGCTCTATTGATTTGCCATATTTGCTCCTGTTGTCACAAGCTAAATAATTAGTGTTTCCAACTGATTCCATGAAATGTTTTTTATTGATATCTAATGTCTGCTACATGTATGTTTATTAGTATGTATAAGCAGTAAGAAAACTTGAATCTTTAACAAAAATTTCTCTATTGCAGACAGATTCTAGTCTGAGACCGACCAGAGATTGAATTAAGTATGTTTAAAATCTTAGGTCTAATTAGTTTTTATTTGAAGCATCACCTGCTTTCAACAAGTGCATTCTGTCAGTACATTACTATCACCCTCAGGCATCATACTATTGAGGTTTGGCACCAAAGGTTTCCTGTAGTTTTAAAATGTCTTTGACTTCATGTACAATGTGACTGACATGGTGACTTTTCATGTTTTAAATATATGCAAAAATATATTTAGAGTATAGGTTTTCTATGTTTATTTTGTACAGAAGTGCTTTCTTGCAATACTTGCTCTATGTCAAGATGCCAGTGATACAAAAAATATAATGCCTGTACACTTATGTCTAGTCACAAATACCATGGTTTTGAAGATCATTGATGGTCAGTTGGTCTTAAGTTAACTCTTAACTGCAGGGGTAGATTGGGTGGTCAGTTCTAAGCCACTCGACCCAAACTGGGTCAAGATCATTAGGACATTTTAAGTGTGAAGAAATGAAAATTTGATAGGAAGGTGTACATTATTTTTCATGGTCTCTAGAATATGGTCATTTAATCAAACTTAGAATATTTGTTAAGATTTTGTTTGTACTTAAAAGTGGATCAATACAAGGATGTTCATGGTTTTGGGCTGCGCTTTAGATGAGATGTCAGTATATCTCTCGATTTGAGTACAGCGAAACCTGATGAAGTTGACAACTGCAATATGTGATTCTGGGTCTCCTTATAAAGATACTGCTTACATGACTTCATGAACAATTTAGCCATGGATGTGTTATTCCAATGTGTGTTATATATAAATTTAAGAAAGTTCTCTTCTCACTAGAAGTACACGGACACAGGTTGTACTGGTCTGCATATGGTCGTGATTAGGTCTCATCTCAGCTGACTGTTTATTTTGGCCAGTTTTCTCTCTTGTTTACATTCTACGTTGCTGAATGAATCTAATGAACTGCTGAAAATAATCAGAAAAAGCTGTTTTTGGGATGACTGACTGTATTTGAGGCAGATTTGCTTGTGAAGGTTTTGATCTTTGTCTAGCATGCAATGATTATTGTAATTGTATGCTGTCGATATATTATATGATTAAAATTAAAATGCTTCACTAATATACTGAACATAGATACAGCATATTATTTTCAGGTAGATACATATAATTGACAAAAGTGGCGCCGACCTGTCGATCTTTTATAGCTTATTTTTAAGTCTTGTGTTCATGCCAGTTGTCTAGCTATGGCTGTGACTATGGAGTGAGTACTGCAGTAGCTAGTACTGCTAGATCCTGCAGGTGAAGGCCAGAGACTGATAAATACAAGCATCAGATCAAGCTCATATTTCTCCTCTGTGAATGGAGCAAAGTCCTCTAGTTCTGTTTTTGTTGGCTTGATTATGTGTTTAAAGTTATCAAAAGCTTGTTTCAAGTGTTCGTGTATTTTTGCCAGCATCTGGGAATTTATTAGATTTCCTACAAGACTGCCAGATTAGCCTCTATCAGCAGCTTGTTTATTTCATGAAGTAATGCTACTGTAATAGGGGACCCTTTTATAGTCACTATATTTCCATTGTCTACACCAGAGAAAAAATCTGCAAAGGATGATAATGTATCAGTGGTCCTAAAAGTTACTGGTAGAGTATTATTATATTTAATGTCCCTGGTATAAATGTTTACAGATTTCTAGATGTATTCTGGTATTGTAGTTAAAATACGTTTATATTATGATTAATCCTCATTTCAGTTGCAGTTGCGTTTGATAATTTTAGAATTCAATTAAAGATCATGATCTATAAAACTAGATCAATAGCAGATATGACTCTAATGGCTGTAAACTCATTCTCTATCAATTCTGAACTTTTTACAATGATATCGCTGAATATTAATTAAGTTACAAATTTCAAAGTGAATATTATATAGCTATACATTGCAATTATTGAGTCGCTCTACCTAAGTTTTTGCACATGGGTAGCCAATTTAACTGTTGATAATAGAATATTATTCCATATTTAACATTGAGATATGAAGGTCTGTGAGATTGTATCTCAATGATGGATCTTCTGGTTCTGCCAAGGTAATCCAATTACACTCGTTATAACAACAGAGCAGTCTCACATTGATACCCAATGTCGCATATAACTAGCGATGCATAGTTTGATAGAGGCTACCAGGTCCAGATTTTTTAATTTGCTTTCATTGATTCAAGTAGTTTAATAGGATTAATTGGAATATTTTGGTGTTTGTATCTACAGGTATTACAGTGGATGTAGTTGTACATTAACCATGTAACCCCATTGTGTATTCAGTTGATCATTCCTTGGAATTTTGAACTGTACAACCTTTGCTATTGTGAAAGCTGCAAAACTTATTTTGACATGAATGTTGTGTAGAAGAACTATATATATGTAATTTTTGTAATAAAAGTGTTGTGAAAAACATCAAAAAAGCAAAGAAGATGAGAAGAATAACAATTGAAAGCAAATTTCATAACAATCTTATTATTTTGCCATCACTTGATGATTATATTATTTATGATTTTTTAATTTTAATAAAATCACCATATAATCATTTATCACCAGATTAACTGCATTTTTTTCTTAGTACTAGACTAATGTTCACTGGTTAATATTAATGAGATGTTAATATTAATGTGATTATCAGCTTCCGTATTTTGATCAGCTTTAGTTACCATCTTGTGCCTATTTTTACTAACACATAGTCTCTCTGCCATCAACTAGGGTTGAATTATTTCAATCTTTTCTGAAATTCTGTCTTTCAGATCATATTCAAGCAAACCTGTTTGGAGATGATGAGATAGCTGATGGTAAATATGGAACATTTTGTCACCAATCATTGTGATAAAGAAAAGTGAAGAAAATTGGCTGAGAGACTATTGTGTGTTGATGTGATATACTCACCCGGGGTCATCAACATGGCAACTGTGGTCATGGGAAGGTTCTTATAGTAACTGCTCCCATGGCAACTGTTGTCCTGGAGATGATGCACACATACGGACTGCAGACTTGACACAAAGAACGTGGCTGATTAAAATTATATTTCTTGTACACTAGACAAGCATCTATGCTTTTAGTATTACATGGTTTTTTATACTTTATTAAGGGATTTGAAAAGAAGTGTAAATCCTATTTCAACATCTAGAAGTAGCGTCGTGTAGAACTTGAAGTCGCGTCATGACATCTCATAGTCACTGGGCACTAGATTCTATTGAAATTATCAATAATTTGAGAATCTGGTCATATCTATAGATAATTATCATTCTGATTGGCAAGAGAATTTGTGGGCGTCATAAGCCCTACACTCAGTGTATTCGAGACAATACCGCTGCAGTATTTAGAGAAAGCAGTATCCGTGTATGACTGTAACTGATACAGCCAATGGGCAGACTGTTGACTGAATGACTTATGGACCGTAGGATGTCTGTGGACCCCGGGTGTGTTGTGGTAGAGAGTGTGATCATCATTGGTGCTGGTCGTCATTAACAACCTCCTCCTGCTCACAAGCCGGTGTTCTCGTTTCAGAGATTAACAAAGTGCGGGGCAACCTCTTTCACTTTGCAACTAACAAGGAGCCCCTGAGTCTGCCCGAACCCGTAGGCCCTGTAGTCACACTCTCAGAAAAACTCTACGTGCCTGTTAAGGAACACCCAGACGTAAGTACTTTTTACTGCTGCAGTACTTGATGGTACTGCTAGATCAGTGTGCTATGATATGGTAGTCATGCTGTCCGTGGAATGGAACTTGCTGAAAGAAAGGTCAGTATTAAACGGTTAGCACAACAGAAATAATTGGTTACAAGATCTCAGTGTATAATGGAAGTATTCCTTATGACTACACTGATGGTGGCACATATCTTAACCTTAGAACTTGCAGGATGTTAAGTATGTAACAAATTATGTTAAGTACTGCATTCTTCAATACACTACATGTACACGATCTGTTTCCATTAGCTTGTGTTTTTAGAACTAATATCTACTTGATCTGTAAAACAATTTTACGCTTACCGATTTGAATTGTGTAAAATATATTTAGCCAAATCAGAGCATTTAGTTTGAAAACAAATACTAAGCTTGTTTTTTACGATGCAGAGATTTGACATGGGAGCAGAAAGAGGTAAGAATTAAAACTTTGCCCATAAGTAGACAATAATAACTCTTATCCTTGAACGACATATTTCTGTGAGAGTATGTCGCTATTGCATATTCTGCATGAAAATATAGTCACTTGACTGCAATCACTTGTTGCTTGTACTTCACAAAATACTACCCACTGTAATACTCAACATGGTAGTGCTAGCTGCAGTATTAACGTTAAGGAACAGTTTTGTATTTATTCCATTTTTTGTATAATTCAAATTTAACTTACTACTTCAAAGTAATTATTTTATATTAACACACTTTGTGATTATTTTTTTAACGTTTTGATAATATATTAAAAGATAATACCAATTATATAGTTAACATTGTGATTCAGATGTTATACTAAAAAGACCAGATGTTCTAATTTTAACATGTTTTTACAAATTTCAGTTTTCCCAGCGTGCTTGTGTTTGTTATATTTAGGTTTAAGGTTAAGATATTGTTCTCTATATAGAAAATCAAGATTTTTGATGCAAAGTATTGTGATACAAAGTGATGTTCTGGTATATACACATTGCGACATTTTAGGATTTTATTCGCTTTAAAGCTAGTGTTTATCCAGATAATAAAATACAGTGTCGGAGATCCCATATTTAATTCGTATCTGTAGGTATGTACACGTATGGCATTAATAGGTTCATTTTAGAATTGTTGGAGTATGAAAAGAAATCGCTGTTTTAAGACATCATTTATTACGGACCATTGCCTGTGCACAATCTCACTCCAAGATGAGAATGCTCCGCCAGGCAAGCTGTAGAGATCTAGTCCACAGCCTGGTCAGCCTATTACACGGTTGCTAGGCAGCATCAAACAACTTTCTTTATTACACACATTTTTAGTACGGGCTTAATAGAAAATAGAAATTACAGCAGTGTAATAGAATATGGGCTGATGCATACTCCATAGTGATTTAGTCTGCAATTTTATCTGCTGTTGATGATATCGTGAGGATTTTCCGCTTGAACACCCCTACACATATATATCCCATAATGCCTAGCAACAAGCACCTTTTCTAAATTGCCTTGTATATGGGGAACCCAGCAGAAATAACAATTGAAAGTCTTCTATACCTGTTTATATTTTCAATGGAAAGTTTCTTTGAAATAAAGTTTTAGAAAGTTATTATGCTGATAAGATGACATATTTACCTTTTGTCTCTACACAGTATTGTGTACACTAGATTGTACTGGTCTAGTCAAGTACACAAGTCCTGTCATGGCTATACCACTTAACTCACCCACTCCTTCACTTGTAGGGTTTCAATTTATTACATCCTGGCTATGATTGAAGAAATGTCATGTCTGTGTTTTGGTGGTCCATGTCTTTCACAGACTTGTCTACCAGAAGTATATTATTGAACAATTATGGAGTATTAGATAAAATGAAGTTATTTTTATGCTACTCATTTTTATCAATTTTTTTTAGTGTATTAGGAATGATTATAGTTGCACTCAAATGTGAAGTCTATTCTTCATCATAGTAAGATTATGTGTTTGCAGGGTATGAACGGGCGCCCCATGTCATAACATTCAAAACAAATGTAAGATCTGTTTATACAGATGGTAACAACTGAAATGTAAAGCTATAGTGGGATCTAAAGTCGTCTGTCCCAATCATTGAATTTTTAACCATAACATTACCCAGCTGACAGCACACCTTTGCTGGCCCCATCATGAGTTGAGGTGAGCAACGTGAGTGATGAGCACAGCTGGCCACGGCTGTCTCCTCACCTGGCCCACCAATTCACATGCTTCAGCATTGCTTTGTCTTCCTTCTCATGCTCTACTCACCTCAGGTTAATTGTTGTTGGTCATGATATTCTTTATGTTCTGATTTACTTGAATTGGGTAGTTTCTTATCGTATACATTGTACATTCATCTCATGTCAAGGAACTGTTAATAATCTCTGTTCATGATTGCACCCATTCAGCCTAAATCAAGTTCATCCAATGCCAAAATTGTCAAACTCAACCTAGATTGAATGTCATCTTCAGTGATTTTGAATGTTCAATGAAGTAGTTATATTCATTTTTGTCTTCGTCTTTAGTTTAGCAAATATTCCAATATATGTATAACCTGCTAAAAGCATTCTTGTCATACCAATGATCATAATACTATTTGCAAGTCCAGCAGAGACCTGACAATCTCATGAAAGATGATTAATTTTAAGCCCTAAATGAACTTTCATATCAGCAAGAAAGTGATATATGAATCTTCCTTGATTTATGTCCAAACATTTTGATGTAACAGTAACCACAATCTGTGATGGTGGCAAGCATTCATGCGAGACATGGTTCTTCATAGAAGTTCTCCCAGGAATCTTGCTGTGCTTAGAACTGCTAGAGTGACAGCCAGCAAGTTTTCTCAGATGAGCGAGCTGCGGCATATTTGTGTGATTATGACAAAGTGCCAACGAGATGATCAAAGTGTGTTTATGATGAGTTGTCTGGACCAGCTGTTGTCTTAGCGGCGAGCAATTAGTTTTCATATCTAATTGTAATATTGTGATCTATTTTTAAAACTGAACCTAGAATGAAAGCTTTTATTTGAGGTCTTAACATTGATGATGCTGACTAGCGCTTTAACCAGACTTTTATTGGTTGATATTGACAGTTTTAATCTAAGAATTCAAACAGTCTGTAACCTTGACCTGGTGTCAACTCCAAGTCCACTGCTGTGTCAGATCTTTTCTTCATCCTGGTGTTTGGATGACAGAAAAGTGACATTGACCTTGGAACTGCTGTGGTGACTGGTGTGGTGAGTACTGCTAGTACTATTTCTGTGGTTAGTACTGGTAGTACTATTTAGGATCAAATTCAGGTACATCGGAATGTCAGTTTCAATTTACTTATATAAATTTACACATGTTCCAGCTTATTATGATATATTTGTCCTTGATGTTAAGATTAGTATTTCCAAAAGATATATAGAAGTTTTTTTAAAACTTCAATCATTTCTTGCCTTGTGTCACATGTTAACGATTCTCATTGTATCAGAGGTTTGCTTTAGTTCTTTTTAGTCAACTTCAAGCTATGTGTAAAAATTCTGCTTGAGTAGACAGTTGTTCATGACTGACATGGACAAATGCCCTCATAATCTGTGCCAGCAGCTGTCAGTCAGTACTTGGCTTTGTTGCCATGACAATGACACAGCTGAGGTCACATCCAGGTGATCTGTAGCCTCAAACATTGGTGAAAACCCTGCAGATTGAGGATAGTTAAAGATTTATCATCCAACTACAAGTCTGCTGATGTTATGAAACTGAAAGAATTCAAGGCTAAGGATGGAAGCTATGTGAAGTGTTCTTCCCATCGCCATTGCCGTGTTTTCACAAGCACACTTAATTATATTTCAACACATGTTTCCATATTGCATTTTTGAGCAAACTTCCTCATGAAACCTGGCTTTACACAGTGGGCTGTGATGATTGATTTACTATCGGCTTGCATAAGAAAAATATGAAGTAAAGATGTAAAGAAAATTTGATATCATCTTTATGTAGATCCAGTACAATGGATAAAGATATCTCACTGTGTACTCATTTTTATATCCTTCAAATCAGATTTTGTTATGGTCAGGCTCTGCTGTTTTGTGTGAAGCTGTTTCTGAGTATGTCGTCAGGTTGCTGTAAGTGTTTTTGAACTACTGTTGAGATGAGTTGCAGGCAGACCAACCTGATAATGTCACGCATGTTTGTCAACATATGCTAAAGGGCACATCACTTCACAGCATCTGCTTCTTGTTAAAAAAGTCCTTACAAAACTGTTTCATGCATTTCTTTTGTGCAAAATACTATCAGTTGTATCTAATAGCAAATGTGCCTGTTGGTTGTACCAGGATTGTGATAATAGGAATGGTGTGCATATTGTGTCTTGCTAGTTAGTACTGCTTCAACAGTCTTGAAATAGTCCGTTTATTTTTTATTTCGAAGTACAATTCTTATTTATCTGAATGGATGCAACAGCTTTAACTTTGTGGTTCTCCAACCATCTACATGATCTAGGTTGTACACAGCTGCAGACAGCTGCTGGGCACTGTATGAACATAACCTCAGCTAATACATTTGCCCAATAATTGCAACATACAGAATACCTCCAGTGAAAGAATTAATGACCACAAAAGTTGTAGATATTGATGTATTTTGTTGTGGTTCTTAGGTTCTAGTTTTTCCAGGGTGACTTCTGCCATGTTTTTTGTCGTAACTTCTTGAGTATACGACATGTTTTGACAAACTTCACTGTAACAATACTCTAACCTTCATTCCTGTGATCTATCTGTTAAAATGAATTGGCATTTTTTAAGATGATCAATGTTAGACTTCTACCCCTTTGTTATCTATTATCCACTTGGGCATTCCTCTCCAAGTAACATAAAATGTTGCTTTGACATTTTAGTCGCTTTTAAATGCTCAAAATGTTGCATTTGTAGCATGGTTTGAGTGTTTATTTTTTATATTGACTATAGCAGCAGTTTGTTTCTTGCAAGCTCTACAATGCATTATAAAGATGTTGAAAGTATGTAGTAACGCCCTTACTACTATCAACAAATTTCTCCAGTGTGCTCCTCTGAATCTATCACTTCAAGGCATTTTATACAGAACTTAGTCGACTCATCATCATCATTATTATCAAAGTAGAAATTCTCATATCAACTTTACATCTTTATATTAAAGAGTAAGTGTGGTTGTAAATGACATTTGGAGTTCAGAGGTTTAAAATGTTTGAAATTAACTACTATTCGGGTAAACCCTACGGGTACTATTTGTTGAGGAGAATAATTGTTAATCCTTCAGGGACTAGTAGGTGTTATAGTAGGTATGAAACTGCTTTTGGTATTGTATTTCCATTTTTTGTGGAACTGCCTTCAAGTTCAACTACATCGTACATCCCACTTCTAACACCTCACCATTCTGTGCTGGCTAGCATGCTGGGTTGCTATGGTAACAGTTGACCCGGTAACTAACCGGCCATTAGTCATGTGCAACCATATCAGCTTCAGACAGTGCAACTTTCATCTTGATGAAAAAGTGTGAATTTTTAACCTGGGACCACAGACAACCAGGTCTTTATTGCCCATTGCAATGGTAATGATTGTTTTATTGCGAGTTATGATTGGCTGGAATTTCATTGATATTTAAAATAACTTATATTTACAAAGAATGTTTCAACGGTTTCATTTGTACAAGACTGTCTTACATTTGTTTGATTAAAGAATTTATCAAGCATATCATACTTTATCTAAAATCATTACCGAGACTAAATACTAATACTAATATATATGGTTTCATAAATCATGTAGAAGATAAGAATTCTGCCTGCAAACAACCTATTACTGAAAGTCAGATTAGAATTATATTTGGCTATGGTCTTATCTATTGCTTATGTAAAGGACAATTATATGTATCAATCTTCAATTAAATGTGTACTTAATAATAGAATTATTTCCAATTTTGGCTGTCATATAAGACCTGTATCTTGACAAGTACATACCTGATCTCATTGATTTTACCCAAGGGTTTCTTACAGGAATTCCCCCCTCGTGGCCACACAATCATTATTGATTTTTATGAACGGACAATGTGTGGTGCCCAAGAAAGTGGTGAATCGAGTGGAAATATTGCGATAAACGATCATGGTATTCTGAAAGTAAAATGAGACTGTGCAAATAGAATCGATAGACAGGTTGGGGAGGGATAATGTAAAGAATTAGCCATTAAAAATGCACTGTTCGCTTTTGTATGGTTCTTCATCTTCTGTCAAAAATATTCTGTGACCATGCTTTACAAAACCACAGGCTATACCAATGTGGGCTGTCGTGTATATTGCAACCTTGTACTTCCTTCTGACCTGTTGATTTCTCACGGGACTCTTCTTCTCCTGCTAGATGCATTTAACTGGTCATCCTGTTATGCCTGACTGACGATCATTTCCACAAATTTGTCAAGCTCCAATGAATACTGTTTTTCTTGGTCCATTGGTATAAAAGAACTCGTATCATTAATTCATGGGTTTGAATCCGATCAGAGGCTGTGTCATATAGTCTTTATCTGACATTTGTTGACGCTCATTTGTAAATCCAATGCAGATACTGATATTTGATGCAATGTGAGTGAATTGTTCACATGCTGAGTTACAGTTCAGCATTGTCAATGGTTTATTTTCATTTTTGACTTTCAATGTTCCTGTAATAAGTTGTCATCGTTTAAAGAAAAAAACGTTACATTAATTATTTTGAAGTTTGTCTTAAAAGATACTTATTGAAGGCAATCTTGGCACTTCTATGATCAGTGACCATCATTGCTTTCACACTCTGTTGTTACTTAATGAGACTGGAACTACATGAGCAAAGTTAATAAATCGCTGTCCTACAGCTCTATTGTTTGCCCTGTATTGCTGTGGTCATTGTTGCAGTTATTGTTCGTCAATAGTCCAGTTGTGGCGGTCAATAATAAGTGTTCGTTACCTCTGTGCTGACTGAGGAGGTAATTAGGTGCTCATGCTGTCATTAATAAATCAGTAGACGTTCACTTTCACGATAAATGTGTGTTATCATGAATTGTTCATATGTAATAATAATCTCAGGTGTGATAAACCATGAAATCATTGCGGTGATCATCTGGCCGTCTATGTAATCATTATGTCTACTCATGAGTCTGGCCTAAAAGTCATCAGCAATTATTGGAAATAAGTACAATTTTATGGTAAGCTTAAATGTGATGTTCATTTATCTCGGCACATTTAATTTAAAACACACCCAGTTGTTCTAGATTCAAAGAGGTTTTTCTGGTAATGTGAGACCAGAACAATTATCTGATTCCAAGACTTCCAACTGATGTCATGTCTGACTTTTTGTTAGTTTACTCAGTGAGTGATTTTTCATTGATCAAGCCAATGCTCAGTTGCTCTGCTCGAGTGAACACACATAAGAGAAATTAATTTCAGATGTCGTTTGTGATGTGAGAACATCTTGCGATGAAACAGGCATTGTGACAGTTGTTTTAGGCATCTTCTCTGAAATGGGACCACTTTTGTAGAAATAGTCCTTCTTGATTTTATGCGTGACTTGCAAATACACATTCATTATCAGGTTAATTGGAGAGATAAAAACATCTCCAGTTGTAATTTTGCTTTTTATTTTGCAGTACATGTCCAGGTACTTACTTATACAATATGGTTTGGGACATGAAACACCAAACAAGTTTTATGGTTTCTCTGTCACACAAACTAGAGGATGTGCAGCCTGTTTGTCGGTGTGTATGACTTGCCTCGTGGGGTGAGCGTGGAGTATGTGTTTTAGCCCTCTTTTTGTGACAGTTGAGAGGTTGGCAAATATCGAAGTGATTTTTCTTTGTTGGTGGAAACCTTATATGGTTGGAGAGAGAGCAGGCACAGGCAGGTGCTCAAGTCTGGTCACAAAGTAGCTTTAGGCTCCCTGCTACTAATGCCAAATTCAAAAGACTTACCTAGCAGTCACGATACAATGTAGCTAGTGTTCTGGTCCTGTGTATGAGGTATGAGTAAAGATTACAAGATAAAAAAGCTTTTCTTTATTTATGCACTCACATATGACTTGAGTTAATACTCAACCATTTAACGGCATGAAATTTTCTGGTCTACTGTAATGTTTGGCTTCTTGGCGGGATCCATTCACACAAAGCTTTTACCACTGTTTGCTTACCGTTTTAAGTCGTCATTACTGAATCTGTGAGATCTTGGTTTGAGGCTGCTATAGGATCCAGATAGCGATGGCAAAGTGATCCTTTGTGTCGACTTTTATGGATTGAAAGAACTATGACAGTGGCTGTGGGTGTGTGTATACATGGAATTACCTCTCACGGTCGCTCCAAATAGGCCCCTATTGGAATCCAGGTAGTCTGAGTTTGTTCTATTGACACATTAAAACTTTATGTAAAGTTGCCTTTAGTCATATTTGTCAATCTTTTCTGTGTTCTCTGTTATGAAAGAAAAAATATGAAAAGGTGAATAAGCTTGTTTGTAGACAGATCTGCTTTACTTTTTAAATCTTAATTTGTTGGGTTTTTTTTAAAATTATTTTCTGGATGATGTTTGGAAACGAATATATATGACTTATTATTTGTAGTACAGGAATGTACTGTGTGCTGATATGAAGCCGGTTTGGGAAGAGATCAAAACAATGATTAGCTGATGCAGTGACCACCTTTGTAGTGGGAACCCAGCATTAAATTGAATTTTTCATTTATTTAGTAAAGTGATTAGAAGAACAATCACCCCATGAAAAGTAAAATCTCAGAAATTGAGACCAATAACCATTATGAAAATACAGATTTTTCCATTGTCTTTCAATCTATTAGATTCTGATTTTGATTAACATTTGGAAACAAAGAGTTTGTTGTGAATAATTTTGTAGACTTGGGGGAGACATGCAATAGGTTGAAACACAACGTGGCCACAAACATGTAGTGTTTGATTTGCTGTTTATACTTGTTGCTGGTTTGTGTGTCACTGCTTCTGTATCAACAATCAAATCCTCAGGCTCTATTTGTTTAGGGTAAATAGTGCATTCTGTTCTGAGTAAACAGTCTTTTGTGTAGGTTTTTTGTATGGTCAGTTTGTTTTCTGTGATTTTATCTAATATGTTAGATTAAGGATATTTAAAGCTCATTTGAAAATTACAAGAATATGTTGGATATAAGTATCTACTTATATGTGTCCACTTAGAAGCTTCAAAATACATCCAAGAAGTTATCAGTTTAGCTAATATGTTAATACACCCTATAATGAACCTCTATCTTGTATGGGTAGGCCAATAAACTACTTGGTATCAGATCTCTTCCATTTCTCAGTCAGAATAGAACCTCATCATACTTAAATTGCTGCACAAGAAATACTATATGTTGACCATGACCTGGCCTGCTGACTTTCGACTTGCATACAGTCATATTACTTTACATAAAAAATATGATCAAGCAATATGATTTACACCTATGCTAAATGACATGGAACTAGAAAACTTGATCTGCCATGATAGATAAATCAGATTTACTCAAACAATATGCAAAGAAAATGTGTTATGCAGTTTTAACTTGAACAATGTCATACAGAGGTGCAATTTCTAGTCATACATCAAAATCAGAGAACATCATATGAGTGTTTTATTTTTCTCTATAATGTTTCAAATTATGTGCACATCGGTTTTAGAGAGGTGTATACAAAGCAGCGATTAATAATAAATTACTATTTAACCAATAATTCTGGTCCTGTTGGACGGACTGGGGGTTGACCAGGCGTTAAGACTTGGACAAGCTTTTAATAATGAATACCTATTGGATTGTATCCTGCCAAAGCCGACAAGTTTCTCATGTACCAAATCATAAGTAACTGAATCCCTCCCCATCTGGGTTTGATCTTTGCTCATCTCAATCCCAGCTTTATGAACGTATCCATAACAATTGTTAATGTCCTCTGTTACCTCAGAATGGGTGTGATCAGTGACCTATGACATAGAAAATAAACCAGTGATGACGTTATGAGATCCTGTCTGAAATGTAGCACTCAATGGAGCAAGTTTCCTTCAATCTTCAAGATGTTAATTTTTTCTCTCGGTTGATAAATACATTGAAGGAAAGAATCCACTCATTTAGATGAGTGCAAATATTGACAGCATGTTATCATGAATATAATCAGACATTAATTGCTAGCTACATTACTAAGCTGTTTCTTTCTTGTCCTGGCAGCTTCTCACACTTTGAGCATGTGTTCACTGACTTGTGCTATTGTGATGAGTGATCCATAAAGTGATCAGTGAGTAGACATCAGTCTTGTGTAGGATCTCATTGGAACAAAAGAATATGTCCTAAGCGGCAGATATAAGATGGCTATTACCTAATATTTCCTATGTTTCTTGTCAGATTCTGAAAAAACCCTCTTGCTAAGTAAAGTTAGTTGCCTGAATATTGAGCTGGAAGTAAATATCGGATGACTACCATCACTCAGCGCTTTCTTTATTTTGTGTTAACTTGAGATGAAGCCATGTTATATTGTACATTGTAAAACATTGTTTCTTATGTGTAGGAAAAACTTGCGTGTGTTCAGTGTTGGATGTTTTGTTGAACATCCACTTCATGTATCATTATAGCTTATCTTGTAACAAGTTAACAAAGGCATTATTAGTGTCTGTTATATAATTTATGAATTCAACCATTGAAATATAACCAATGTATCTAATAATTGCATTTTGCTGTCTGCTTTCAGTTCAACTTCGTGGGTCGTATCCTTGGTCCACGAGGCATGACGGCCAAGCAGCTAGAGCAGGAGACTGGTTGCAAGATCATGGTCCGCGGCAAGGGCAGCATGCGCGATAAGGCTAAGGTAAGGACCACAGGGTCTGGCAGGGGTGGCACCAGGGTTTGTCAATGTTTTTTATTGTAATTGATTTTGTTGTGGTGGTTGTTTATTTGGGTCACTGTAAACCAATGGTCGTAGCTAGTGTCATTATTGCAACAGCTTAGCATTCACTCACACCTTACTTGTGGTGGGCAGTGTCTTGCTGCTATACATGTATACAAATGGTTGTCACCTTCAATAATGGACAATAAAAGAGCACACATATGGATAGAGAATCTTGTTTCCAAAAGGACTCTCTTCATCCATAGTTCCTTATGGTCAATGTGAAATGCATTCATTATGGCACGTGTTGATCATTAATCTCACTATATAACATAATCCGTCAGAGACCTTGATAACTATTGTAAGTGATTAGAACTGCAGGCAAATTCTGCTGGCGTGTAATGTTAAGATGCAGTCAAGTGGTTGGCTCTCTACTGTGTTGACTGTAGATAACAGACCATTTATGGGGATTGCAGAGGTGTTATGGATACATTCTAAGCATACAAATGATAGCTTTTCATAAGTCTATTTAGGATACTGATTATGTGTGGGGAGACATATAGTGAGAGGAAGAATATTGAATGTTTGCTACTATGATGGTGCACACTCTTTGTGATTGATACTTTTACTTGGTGAAAAGTTAGTTGAGAATAATTCTCATTGTCATAACTGTGCAAGTACCCATTGATATTAATCAAACTTCAGATTCTTCAGAATGACATTTTTAGTCTGTTCCAGATTTGCTCCAGATAAATACTCAATCATTTATTAATGCCATGATGTAGAGAAGTGATCATTCCGTCAAATTAGCTGCCGCTGATAGAGCTTGCATTTTAATGAGCGTACATACTACCTGATCTGGAATTAATAGATTCTGATCCATGCTTTCCTGTTCAGTACAGTCATTTATTCTGATCCTATTGGTTAGTATAGGCATTTAGGTGATAGTGTTCATATGGTGTGTATTAGTAATAAATGCTTGTTTAAAGATTGATTAACAGAATGTTTTAGAAACATGTTATCTTCAATTTCTGTATCTGTCACTTTGTATAAAACAAGATTCCATGTTCAGTTGTAATGGAAGTGACTAAATTTCAGTATATAGTCTTGTTGATTCATACTCTTTGGAACTTCAAATGATCCACTTGAATAAGAAGACTTGAGTACCTGAACAAGTAATTGACAATCAAGTTGTGACGATAATGCCTGCAATACGCAGAAACCTCTTCCCATGACCATCTTTTGGAATTGTCCATTTAACTTCAAATTGGGCTGGGTATCCTATGAACAATATTATGTTTTAGTGATTTCACAGAGAATATTCCCATTTTACGGTGTTTGATTGTGATTTTGCCTGTATAGCTATAGGTATGAATAACGTAAAGCCTTTGGCTCTAAAAGTTAAGCCCATCTTCTAAAAGCTTCCTTTGAGAGCAATAAAATGCTAATTGTTGCGGTTCCCTATTTGGTGTCCTGGTTCATATCTGGTTGAATTTTAAAGTAACTGCATATTAAAGGCTATGATGTTTTTTCTTTGCTGTAAGTGACCTTGTGTAATGTGTATTTACAGCAATTTATGTTTTTTGTAACTGGTGACACCAGAACTACATCAGTGCATTACAATTTACAAACAGTATACCTGTAGCTGGAAGACAGTGTCCTGGTGGACCATAATATTTAATGACATGTTAATGGTTGTCAGTCCTTGGGGACTTTGACTTATTTATCGATTTGTCTGTGGGAGGATTGTAGAATGCAAGTTGAAGGAAGGTGTAGACTTATAGGTGCTGAATAGAGCATTGTCAAAGCCATCTTCAAAAATAAATCTTTTCAACTGACCATATCAAATAGATACAATTGAATGGAGGTCAGTTTAAACTGCACAATAGGTTTAAAGGGTCTATTGGAATGGAAATGGTCAGATGTGAAATAGATTGATATCTGCATAAACCACAACATTCATTCTTTCTTTTTCCCCAAAAGATTGTTTTCAATTAAAAGATTCAATCTATTGAGGACAGTTTAAATTAGATCAGGGTCTGAAACCCATAGAGCAAATCCTTGACGAAGGGGGGATTCTGCTACATGTAAATGGAATCTAATGGCATCCAAAATTATGCATATTGTGATAAAAATGGTGCACCTTAACTAAATATTTGTTCAACATTTGATTTTCCTAGTCTTGAACTGAGATGGAATCTTGGATGGACCATGTGGACCTGAGCTAGTATGGATATCTTTATGATGAGATTTTCTGAATACTTCTGCATTTTTAATCTCACTGGTCCTTATGCAGTGTCACAGTGACAGGATTGGATTCCTATATGTAATAATGATAAAGTTAGTTGTTGATGCATCAGAATATTAATGAATCTGGTCATTATTGGTTATGCCCTATGAATGAGGAGAGGAGACCACATAGTAAATCCATGCAAAACACTCAGTAGGTGGAAGTTAATGCTATTGTTGTTAAGTACAATGCCCCTGTTCAAGTTTAGCAATTGTGAGGGGTATTGAACTTTGGTGGTTATGCAAGAACTGGCCTGCCCTTTTCTGCATCACAATTATTAACAGCTTATGCAAATGCTTTGAAATTTGATTTCTATTTAGATATGCAGGCTCTAGATACTTATGCATGCACTTCTGATATTTAAGTCTGGGGACTGACCCTATAATGATTCATAGAAACTATTATAGTGTTTAATATTTTGTTGGGTGTTCCTTTGATGTGCTGGGGAGTGATGAATAGGCATTGAAGTCCCCTGTTACTACACATGTAACTGACCATTGTTATGCAAACCTATTGTTGGCCATGACTACTGGAGTCTTGATGTGCAGTTTAATAAATCACCTTCAGGATGTAATAGATTTATTGAAGGCCACATTATGTGAAAGATTCACAGTAATGCTGTTATTGCAATTCCATAATCAGACATTATTGTACCAGTTATGTAATTAGTGATTGCTAATCTTTGACCTTAAAGGTTAATAATTAAGCAAGCTCTTAGTTGGTGTATTCAAGTTGTTTACATGACAAGTCTAGACGGCATAGTGTTCCTACATTTATGTTTGATAGGCTTTTGTTACACGAATCTCAACTGATCAAATTAATTGACGATTTTAACAATTTGCTTTCTTCTAATGGAGAAGGATATTGGATCAAAGTATTTTTTTCTGAATGAATCAAATTTCAATGAGAACTTTTTGTAAGAGGCTGTAAGTTGACCTTAGAGCAAAATGTGTGTTTGATGTTGTGGTCTACTGACCATCTATAGAGACCACCACAGCCTCCAGCTCTGATCACCTCATGTATTATATTTACCTACTGACCAAGACTGCAAGGCCAACTCTACATGTATTCATATCTATTCAAAGACAGTTTCTGGTTTGCATGTATTGAATTTGAAGTAAATGATGGTCACTTGAGAAAGTTCGTCAAATTAACTTTATCTGTATTTTTCACATGTGAAAAGTCTGGGGCTGTGGCAATTGTTCTGGTTCTTATTTAGTATCAGCTATCAGCAATGTTTCTCAACGTTGCATTTTAAAGAATATTTTATGAAAACTTTAACATAAACTTATATACAGAAAAAGAATAGGGGAATTTGATTTACTCATCAAGATGTAACTGCTGTAATTTCAACTTCCAATGTCTTCCAACAAATAATCTGTCATACTGTGGTTAACATACTTCAAAATCCTTTCACAGAAACTCTGCTCTTAGGGATTCTATTGAACCGGTTGACCACATAAATTACAATGGGCAGTTTAATTTGGGTGTAAATCATAACAGATCAACGTCTGATTCAGATCAGTATTTGATCGTCAACGTGATCTTGTACTTTACAGCATAGCTGATGATCTGGAGCTGTTGTGAGTGTAAATACAGTATAGTCAAATGCAAATGTGTATAATGAATATAGAACATACTTGCCATAGTAATAAAGTACTTTCATGTCACTAGGGTTTAAGTGAACCAGTGTGACTACATGAGAATCTTTAACAAACAGTGGCACAGAAATGGTCATGTTAACAGTTATTGCTGCTGGTCGACCTACACTCCTGCCATCTGAAATGTTCAACACCAAGATCATCACATTACAGAAGTGGTCCAACACGCACCTCTCTCTGTATAAATATAATTACACATTTTTCAACTAATAATATTGACTGGTTTCAATGACAGTCAATTTTCAGTTTTTGGCCTTCGGCTGTTTTACTATTGCTATGATCAAGGTCTTTGATCTTGATGTAAAATTATAGGTGAAAAAAATGCTTCATCAAACATATGGCCAGGTGAAGATAAAGTTTGTGTAGAAATGTACTTAAATGTGTTCTCTACTTTAAAGGGTAGTTAAAAACAAATTACTATTATAATGATATTAAATACTTGTTTCAACAATGTTAATGTTGGTCATGATTGCAAAGGTGTCATGTAGCTTTTTTAATTAATTAGTTAATACAAGTTAGATTACTGCTTCTTGTGTCTTTATGGTACATCCTTTGCCCCAATCACCCAATTAATTGTAATACGCATTGCATTTGCAACACACCAGCATTTCACTTATAAGGCGAGTCGGGTCAAATGAAGTTACATTACATGGACTTGACTTTTGGCCCATAGTTGTTCTGTATTTTTATCACCTATTCTTTGCCAAGTGCAGACCATAACATGATGCAATATACAGGTCATAACCCATTGCTGAAGTTCTCTGCATTATTATGTGCATGTATCAGATAAGCTCAGTAGGTGTGTCTTGATTTGATAAGTTCTAATATGTACCTGTAAATTAGTATATATGTATATATCATCTCATAGTATGATATGTGGTAACTTGAGAGTCATTGTTCAAAAGAAGTGTAGATTGTTAGTAATGAATTAAATGTAGAGAAAAAATATTACAAATATAGATTAACAGCCACACACAATTGAGTAAGTCAGTTACTTTTACATTTAACCGGGGTCCTTTAAAAAGGACTCACTCACTGTATACAGTTTTTTTTAGGAGTTCATTGGGGTCTGGAAGTTTATTATGTGGTAGATTAGGAGGGTTTTATATGCCCGGTCCATTGTTTGAAGTGATCATGAAATCAGCAATAAAGTCAGAGAAAGTGTAATGCAAAACCTGATGGTGAACGTGACAATAATAGGGTTAAGATGATATTGGGGTTTACGAAAAACGAAGTACCCTTCCAGTGAATGTGGGTGATTAAGTTTACTTGGCATATCCGATGCTGATGCTCTTTACTAGACAACTTATTGAACAATACTTTGATGTTATTATTAGAACAATATTGAGAATTCATATGATAATGTATTGTATAAGAGAAAGATGGGGGATGATGCTCTACTATATCTGAAGGATGTCATTTTGCAACTTCAAGAAGTTACTGTTAAAGACTATGATATCACTCCGTTTTATTATACGGGTACATTATGTATGTTGCTGCAAGAAATGAACCTGAACAAGCCCACCTTTAATATTGGGGCCATAATGTGTATAATACAATATCATCGTGATCATAAGAGTATATTTTTTCTATTCACAGGAGGAGATGAACCGAGGCAAGCCCAACTGGGAGCACCTGAACGAAGAGTTGCATGTTCTTATCACGGTAGAGGACCAGAGGAATCGCGGCGAGGCAAAGCTACAGCGTGCCGTCCGCGAGGTCAAGAAGCTCCTTGTGCCAGCTGTGAGTACCTCCCAGCTGCTTGTAGGGGGAGGGGAGCAGGGGTCCATGTTATTTGCGGGGCTTTAGCAGTTGTGTATCCATTCTTCAAATTTGTATGGGGGCAAGAAGAGGGAATGCCAAGTGGTGTCCCTGTTGATTTGTGTGTTGGGATGAAAGGGGTTGATGTTTTTAATGTCGTAAGGTTTGGGATGGCTGGGGGGGAATTGATGATCTTCAACACGTAGTTTTGTTTGGTAGAGTGGGTTCTGAAGTGTGTGTGGACCATCAAGTTCTTTGAAAGTTTAATCTACTGATGAATAGATGCTTGTTTTAAAATTCAGTATCAGTCAGATTTTTCATTTTGATAATTGAAGAAAGATGGTCTTCCTTATCTAGATATGTCAAGAAATTTAAAACATTGAGATCAAAACAATTACTCATATAATACCAACTTAAACAACTGAAATATGCATTTTCAATCACTAACTGCTGTTTATCAACTATTCTATGGTTTTCAATGTTTGGACATTTTATCCGACCACCCAAATATCCATAATCTCATACTGCACTTATCTATCCATTCTCTATCTCTATAACAAGCATTTTGTATATGCCCCACAAATTGTGCAGTAAATGTTCGACTTCCCACCTAAAAGCTTTCTCCAGAATCGCCATGACAAGTGACAGGCGGCAAATCGCAGAAAACAATAGATTTCCTGCAGTATTGGCTCTAAACGCCATCTCAGTATTACCCAGCATGCTTCAGCAGGAAGTGCAGGTGTCTGCAGTTTCCCTGCCAATGGGAAGTACCGCCATATTGGGACTTCCTGTCAGTGCGGCATGCTGGGAGTGTCAGGGAACCGAGAGATTGATTCTCACCAGACAACAATGACAGAGAACTTGTCACTCAGATCACATAGCTGTATAAATAAAACCTGAAGCCATTCAAAAATCTTAATTTTTAAGTGCCTTCTCTTACTTTTAAAAAAATGTTTTCACCATAATCCTGCGTTTATCTCTATTTTGCCCTGATGACAAATACTATGAGTTACGATGATCGATTTTGATATCCTTTGGAAAGTGAGATTGAGCAAAGAAAACGCTAACAAAACAAAGGAAAAATATTTGTCTTTTACCTTTCGTTCTTTATTAGCATAAGACAATATCCGGGAGTCTTGTATTTTTGGTGTTAAAGAATGCTTGTTGAACATGTTATTACCTTATGATAATGAGAAAAGATGCTAGCAAATAGTTATCGCATAATGAGTAAATAGATAAATAAGGGTTTGTGTGCAAAATGAAATACTTTCCTCTTTATTTGATATAGGCCATTAAAACTCAAATGCTCTTCAAGTGAAGCTTTATATATCCTTATTATCATAAGCAAAACATGATTACATTTTACGCTGTAGGATAGTACAGAAGCTATGCAATTACGCACTGACAATGCACATGTGTGATGACCCCAGAGGGGATCCCTAAAAAAAGTTACATGTAAAATAGTAGTACTCAATGAGTGGGGCATTTATAATGGTGCTGTCTGTGTGTAAGCATCTGTCCTGGGGGTGGTGTTGCAGGGGTGGGTTGTTATAAGTGAGATTCCGTGTTGACATCAAACGTGTTGCTGGGGGACGTTCTCTCCTTACAATACCGCATGTGGAGAGCACTCGTCAGATCAATAATGATGCTCGACTCGTCAGTGTAAAGTGCTGATTGTTTAACGGCAATCACAGCTCCTTAATGTGGCCAAGTTTTATCCCCTCGTTTGTATTGTTATGCTCTAAGAAAGCTGTTATTCCGTAATCAATAGGCAGAAGTTGGCCTTTGTGCACAATGTAATTTTAGTGCAATAAACCGGCGACAAATCAGTTTTTGAGCTGGCTTCAGGTTTTCGTTGGTAAAGTTGTTGGTGGAAAAAATTTGCAAAGAGAAATTTTGCAGCTAAAATGCGAATTAATTAGTGTGTATGAATAGTAAGCAATGGCAGTTATTTAACAACGAAAAGATATACAAATGTGATGGTCTGATTTTTGGAGAAATGTTTTTGGAATAATTATATCTGTAAAATTACAAGTTGGATATGAGCAATTGTTTGCCTTTCAGAGAACAACTTCAGTCTCTGTTAATACTTTATGAATTTCGTTAATTATATGGTATTTGAAAGTTAATACCCATCATTTAAAAAACTATTTAAGCTGTTAATGTTTGCATTTTTGTATTTGCATTGTTTAACTTTGTTTAACCAGCATGTCTTAGTTTCAGTAAATAACAGACAGAATCTGCCTGTAACAAAGTTACACATGTTCTAAATTGAAAATGATTAAAAAATTCTGATTTCCTCAAAGGATGATTTTTTGGATAAAATGTTGGTTAATGCAATTCTATTAAAACTTGCTGTAACTTATTGGCATTTTTTGTGCATATTTGTTGATAACATCGATAACATGTTAACCTTATGATAACCATGTTTTAACCATCTGCAGCTGAGGAGTTGATCCGTTGGTTGTTTTTGTTTTTGCATCACGGGCACTGTAGGAGCCACACGGTAAACGTTTCTAGCTGTTGAATCAACGTTCCTCTTCCCATCAGTACCAACCTTTCTGCTTGCCCCTTCTACTAACGTTACCCACTACTACTGCATTGCTGCTGGGTGTCCACTATTTTTTTTTCTTGTTTCTCCATTCATTATTTGAATATTAACATTGAAAGGTTATTTATAGTATTATTTCATATTTCTGCATTTTCGAAGATCTGAAATTTGAAAAGTGTGACTTGAATTTCTTGTACTTGTCCCGTCAAAGTTTGAACATTAACATTTAAACACAAAGTTGTACATTTGAAGCCTCTCTCATGGACATGCAAATTTCCTTTGCATTTTAGTATCTGATATTTTCCATTTTTCATATTTCATTCAATATTATATTTTACCAATCTCCATACTTAGAAATTCAGCACAGATTTGATTTTTTACACCTGAAGTTACAATTTTACTTTTTTGCCATTATAAATCCATTTACAAGAGCAACTGACTGGTGGTTTGTTTTACGGTATAGAGCTGTGTGGGCCAAGATGTTAGTATCAAAGGAGAGGGTAAATGTGAAGCCGTCACCTCGTGCTTTATCCTACGCCAGGGACACATACGTTCTGTTTTATCTTTGCCCAAGATGTCTTCATGATTTTCAACTTTCATTTTCAAGTTTGCGTCCTTTGTTTTACTATATTTTTGGTGCTTCTAGTTCATTTGGAGACTTTTATATTAACCCCTTTTAACATGTAAATACACTAATTTTTCATTTCCCATATTAACATACTCCCATTGAACTTTACAGAAAATGCGTCTCTCGAGGTTCATGTGTTATTTGAGAATTTCTTTTCAAAATATTTTCCTTTCATTAGGTAGCAGCAAAAGTTGATTTGCCATATTTCAATGTTGAAAAAGCCGTTCAGTGCAATCTACATAGTAATGTATGTTTTGATAAGAATAGTTATAAATTAGATTTTTCCGCCTTGCACAGCTAAGACGAATTGAGCCTAGTGATGTATTCTGTCAAACAGTATTACATTAAAACTTTCCCTAAACATTTCACGAAAGGTATTCATTCAGAAATAGTTTATTTTGATTTGTGCAAATTCTATATATTAGATAAGTGTTCTTTTATTATTGTAGAAGCTTATATTGACAATGCTGGAACAAATCCCAAGCGTAGGATTTTTTTTTAATGAAAGTAACATAATTACCAATAATGGGAACTGAATGGACTTCTTAAAAGATTACCAATTGTGATATATGACTTTTATAGTCTAACAATTGATTGTAATTAGTGTAAACATATACAAAGATTTACAGATTTTACCATTGAAAACATTTAGACTCAGATACGTGTATCATTCCTTGGTAGAGAACTCTTGCAAATGTTTATCTAAGAGCACTGAAGTAATTGGCTCATTCTATCTTTATTGCCTTGATATGAGTGACAGTGCTTATGTATCATTGTCCTCATGTTGCATGATTATGACAATACACAGCTCACATCACTTCACAATCAGTGTCTGAGCCTGTATGACCAGATCAGTATGAGTGACATGGCTATATATCAGTGTCCAGCCGCATATAGACCCACAAACGTGACCATGCATATAGTCTTTGGCTAGGAGACTGATGCTTTCATTTTTTATATTCACAGCCAGTCCTTGTGATTCTCCTATGAAGTTGTGATTGTCATGATGGTGATGGTGATGACGATTGACACAGTTTGACTTGTAACAACATGTGTATTGAGTATTGTGGCATGAGTAACTACAGTTGACCCTGTATCCCAGACAATGCTGGGTCAGGCTAGTTAACCCTAGGGCAAGTTCCCGGATCAGCTGTCAGGTTTATTTTGCTGTTACGATGCTCTATTGCTCACTTAGACTTTACACCATGTTTGTTTACTGGCAGGTTGAACAAATTTGGGACGCCCTGTCATTTGAACCAAAGTTCTTTTGTAAATTCTTTTTTCACTATTTAAACAGTTTCTAACTTCCAAAAGACAATGACATATAGCTTTTTCCAGCAAAGCATATTTTAAGGTTTTATCATATATAATGTGATTTCATCATGCGGCAACATAGCTATAGAAATGCTGGCGATTTATGGTGTTATTTGTGACAAGTGATCTTTTGTGGTAAGAGGAATGGAAAGATTTATGATTGCAAAATTATCTGTTACTGGTAGAAGTGACATTGAAAAATCAGGTACTGTGAAGGTTAATGTATGCAGCCAATTTAATAGATATAGGGAGCAATCCTAGTTGTAATTCAACATGAATAGATCTCTGCTATTTTAAAGCAGCAAGTTGATGGAAAAAGAAGAAATTGTCATGTATTAACAGAATGCAATTAGTTGCGCATGTTAATAAGTGACAATTAGTATTTCCCTAGTGATGGAAGTGTCGCTCATTTAGTGCACATTACACCCTAAATGGTGAGAAAGCAATGCTGATTTCTATGGCAATGAAGCTGAGAAATGGATTGATGATGAGGTAGTTGGAAAAGAAGACTGGATTATCATTTCCTATGAACTTGCCGTGGTGGTCAGCGCATATGTGAAATTTCAACCTTTAATATGCTCATCATAATTTTCCAACAAAATCTTTTGACAAATACAGCATTCAGTGTTGTGTATGTTTTGGACTCACCACAAATTATTTTCCTTTTTGGTACTGTTTTCCATACTGTATGTGCTTAGCGAAGATTTGAGGGAATTATTTCTGTTTCAGAACAAGAGTAGCCATCATGTGACACCATCATTCGTGTTGGTGCAAAGTAAGTGAGGATCATGCAGAAGTCCACTGTCATTTTGATGCCATCATCTGGTCATGGAAATTGGTTATAGTTGGCAAATCTGACCTATGGTTTCATATTGTGTATATGCCTGAACATGGCAGCTGTGTGTCATCAGACATTAATGCTAATCGTCACTTGGACTGTCAGATCTGATAAAAATGAGATCAGTGCCATTGTTGTTTTTTCATTTTTCAAACTTCGCATTTTGATGTCCATTGGGGTGAGAGGTAAAAGATACGTTGTCTTATGATGGTCATGAACCCTGTTGCTGGATCCATTTTTATCAAATTATTTACAGAAACATTGAGCTAAAAGGTCTCCATCTGTTAAGTATATGAACAGCAAACATGAAACAAACACAGTAGGTAAATGTCAGTTTCAAACGTCAGAAAAATCTGTGAGAATGTGAGTTCCTCCTTTGGTGACTTGAGTTGGATATGTCCTTGTCTAAAACATTTTGCCAAAGTTATAATGATTATACGTTCCAAATGAATACAGCAAATGATTTGTTTACAGTGATGATAAGACGTGGATTCCTGCTGTTTCTTATTAAATGAAAATAGTCAAACTTGGAACCAGAATTTGCTTCAGAATTTTCTACCAATATATTTTCTCCTAATTTTGAGATCAGTAGGAGTGCATGATGTGGACTCATAATACACCTCAAACCTGGTGTCAAGTCAAAATGATGATGAAAAGAAGTGCTTCTAACAAGACATTTTCAAGTTCTATAATTTCGTAGATAATGACTTCGTGTCTTTTAACAATCTCAGCACTGTGTAGCATTGGTACAAGGCAGTTAACCTTAAAAGGTATCTTCAATGGGTAATCTTCATGCAACCCTAACCATAGTGCTCAATCTGCATTTAACATCCAGAGAAGATGGTTTAGCTAATGGCATAATGGCGACAGGTTGAGTTTTAGCTGTGTGGAGATTAGCAGATCACATGACTTGGTCACATCAGATGCCTCATACCGTTGTGTATTGTCTTTGGGTGTTGGATTCGATGCAGATAGTTTGAAAATCGTGAGAACACTTCAAAACAATCGAATTATGCACAGAGATTGAATACACTAATAAAATATATTCACGATGCATTTTTCAATGAACTAAATGACATTTGAAATGTCAAAATGTAAGATTATCTGTGTTTCATTATTACATTGATAGTTATGTTATTAGGACACGATAATACATTGGCCTTATCTGTCTGATCTCCAAATCTGATTGCTGAGGGCAGAATGGCTCGGTGGTTAGGTACCTAATGAGCTTGCACTAAATGTATTAAAATGTGGAATATTCTATATATGGCTTGTGCTGCCTTAATTAGACGTGGTTAGAATAATCTCCATTATGCAGTTTTGAGAAGTTTGTATGAATCTAGATTCGAACTGGTAATTTATGGCAAAGATGAATCTTACAAAATTTTCCCATGAAGTTGTGATATAGTCACTCTAACGTTCGTGCGATTTCATTTCAAATCACCTTGAGCAAAGATATTGGCTAAGCATGGCCTAAACAATACACATCTTGATGAAGCCATTATACAAATGTACCTATCAAAACATATGGAGATTGCATGCTATGACTGTTTTCTTAGTGGAATAAATGATATGTTTCAACTTCACAAATTTATCTTTATGTCAGTCTCAGCTTAAACAAAAAAATAAATGTCTACTATTGAACAACCGTCATCACATCTGTGAAAATAATTGATTCCTACTGTTTGATGAAAAGAAAATCAGATGATGTCAAATCATGAAAACCTGATAGAATTCGTGGATCAGGTCACCCAAGCATGTGCCATAGGATTGAAATCTTGCTGCCTTGAGAGAAACAGTCTGAAAGATGTCACACAATTTCTTATTACATGTCAATTTCCTACTTGTCAACTTCTGTTAATGACCAATTAAAAACTGCCCTTTCAATTCTTCCAACAAGTCTCTACCATATCAAGTATTGTACGAACACTGATACAAAGTGCCTTTTGATGAGATGAATCAACATATAATTTAGCACTCCCCTTCACCTATTTGAAGCTATTTCAGAATCTTCTGGCTATTTACAGCTGTTATTCTAACGCTGTGCTGACATTCTTTTTTACTGGACATTGTGAGGATTTTGTGGTAGAGTGAACACTGTTCATGGCTCAGTGAACATCGTAATCACGGCCTCGCGAGTGTCATCTAGGATAAAACTTAACACCCAAATGTAGTAATGACAACAATTACGCTGAAAGAATCTCTTGGTCTCTAATGTCTTCATTTAATAGTCCCAACGTGCACAATGAAGATACAGTGCACAAAACCGATTGCTTTTATATGGTTATCAAGTTATGGAGGATGAAAATTCTTAATTGTTTTTAATCCTTGATTGTGTGTTAATAAAAAACACACAAGTGCATTAAATTATTAATGCGCCTTTGTTATGAGAGCAAGTGTAATGATTGATAATGACTTGTCCTAATCGAGAGTGAACAATCATCACCGTCATCATCATCTTGGTGGCCCCTCCATACTAATTACCACGTCTGTGGCTGTGTTTTAGCCTAATGACTCTGTCCAGTGATTTACTCTCTTCATTAATTCACACTTGCCGTCTCTGTCTTCCCAAATATTCTTTTGCTCAGAGTAACATTTTTTCCTCAATTGTATGTCATCAACAATTCAGTGCAACCAGCCGTGTTAAGTTATTGTTTGTCTAATGAGGTTTAAAAATCTTGTTCTGCTTGCATCTATTAGTTCTTGGCAGTGTTGTCTTGCATCTAATTGAAGGGTAACAATGATGTCAACTTTGGAATGAGTATTGCGTGTCTTTCACATTGTATTATGTAGAAACTTGTAGCATTGGTAAAGACTTTGTTAGTGTAGAAGAGACAATATTTAGGGGTAAACACAGGACTGCACTCAAATGCTTTCACAGCAATGGATGATAATGAAGCAGTTAAGGAGACAGAACTTGGTAATTGGACATTAATCTATTGTTCGTTCAGTTTCCTGTTGGTACGTTCACTTTGTATATTGTACATTTGTACTTCATTAACACTGGCTCATTGGTTTCATTTAATGAATTATACTAACAAGCATCCTGATGTTTTTTTCGTTTTCATATCACCATTGGTCCATTGTTCAACAATGCTTATTGTTGAGAATCGAGCTGTTTTGAGGTAGATCAGGTTATAATTCAAAAAGTTACAATAAGTTTTTGCATCATGTGTACAATGAGTCTACATTATCACAGTCATCATTATAATGTAAGCTTACCTCATTCAACATTGAAGGTACAGACTAAATCATGTTAATCCCTGAAAACAAAGCAGCAAAAATGAAGCTCTTTATCACAAAACAGGATCGCGTTACCTGGAACTCGTGCTTGTGATTCCCAACAAGTTCATTTATACTCTTTGTTTTCACCTGAAGTAGGTGTTTTATATGCAGTCATCTAAAATTAGACTCCCTGTTGAAGGTGATCTCTAATACAAAGTACGGCTATATAGAACTTGGACATTGTGAATGTGCCTTCGTATATGAAATTGCAAGTATGAGAGTATTTAGTATAGGAGTCTTTCTAGCCCAGTGTAATAATTATTAGAAATTAATTAAAACAATTAGGTAATTTATATTCTATGATAAAAGAGTGCATTTATGTATCCGTGTATGCCCTAAGTTATGCTTCACAAAAACACAAATTTCTGTGAAGTGTTGACTTTTGAGAGTGTGTGTTGTTACACATTTATTTATACAGTCGGCGGTTTTATCAGTCTTGGAAACAGTTGGTGAAAACTCTGGCTCATAAAGATCATGAGCTACTCAGCACAGTGAGAGGTGAAGGGCTCAGCAACTGGTAAAATGGGATCCTTTGATATGAAGTTCTTTTCATTTTAACTCAAACCATCATATCACAGTTAATCATTTTCAATACCAGGATTAGCAGTATGTACTGTGTGCATTTTGCAAACACAAGTGCTACCAAAACATGATGCGCCACATTGAGGTTTGGGGTGAGTCCTTGTCTTGAATTGTGCCCTAATAACCCTGCTTGACTGTTTTATCCTCCTTCTGGCATCTATAAGCCCGAGTTGACAAATGCTGATCTGCGGACAGGATTTACGAGAACCATGGCTTCCAGGGAACCACAAGGCACCATAATAAACAATAGCGAGAAGATGCAGATTTTGCTTTGATGAAATCATGAATATCCATATCAATATATATATTTTTGTCCTGGGAAGTATTTATGAAATGAAAATGTGGCATCCATTATCAACTGATGAATCGCTATGGTTGAGGAAATAGTAAAATTATGTAACCTTTGGTAATGTTAGAGAGAAGGTTTCAAGGATATTGGTTTAAGAACCAATCATTGAGTAGACAGCAGATTTGTGGTGTTCTAGTTCATTCAAGGAAAAAAGCCCAGACAGGATAGAAAATGACTTCACAAAGTATTTTAATACAATAAAACACCAAGAAGATAATTGCTGAAAAATTCCACATAAAGAGTGAATGAGGAGCTGCTGATAAATGAAGATGCTGGAGCAGCCATGTGGTCCTCATTATACAAATGCTTGCGATTATACAGCTGGCATACACACCTCAAGTATATGTGTTCTTATGTACAGCAGCAGACCAATTTCTGTATGTGTTATGAGTCACACTCCAGTGCGTATCAGCGTATTGGTCATCTTCACTTCTAATGAGTGAGCATTTTAGAGATAGTTGTCAAATTTTAACAAAATACAAGAGAAAGATATGATTGACGTGAAAGACAGAAGCTTCGTCAGTAACTGGTTGGTGGAATGTGGATTGTGATGACTTATGCTCAGATAAATAGGATGTAAACTGGTCGTGAAAAGTTATGAGATCCTATATTTAGTGGGCAGCCTGTCAGATCTACTACACATTACAATTGTGATGGAAAGTAAAGCACCTATCTTGGTCTGGATGCCAGGTTCACAATGTTTCTGAGGTTTCCTGGCCTCGCTATATTCTCGTGAACATTGATGTGAAAGAAGTTTTCATGTTGTAAACTTCATTTCATGCTTTATGCTCATCTTATGTTGAGTGAAATCTTTTATTTTTTATTTTTTTTTACTTTTTCATTCAGGCAGAATACAACCTTCTGATGATACCTGCTCTCGTTGTTATGATGTTTTTACCTTCTGCCTCTGCTATACAAAACCTGGTATCAGATGATGGTGAGATGTTGTTGAATCTTCATCAACATTCCAGGATAAGCTATCGTATCATTATTGCTCCACATTTAGAGAAGGTGTTGGTTTTTATGCAGTTACTATGTTTTCATTGTAGTAGTGTGTCCTGCTGGGAGGTTACTGCTAGGTTTTCTTGCACTCAGGGTGTATGGTGATAACTATTATTTTCATCCATTGCGAGGCTTCTTTCACTTACTGGAAACTCACCATGGTAGGTGATAGAGGTAGACACCAAATGACACTGTACAATTCAAGTTCTTTATAAATAAGTAGATGATCGCGCTGTATACAGTACTGCCTCCCCCAACGTACCTTGGATGTATCAATGTTTCATGGTCAGAGGTCAAGAATGAGGGCAAGGTTGTAGCATCTCTAGTGTAGACACACTTAGTTGAAACTAACTCATATCATATGGACCCAATTGTGTATTTAGCCAGAACTTCTTTTCATGCTGTTCTTGTATATTAAACATATTGAAATTGGTATTCTTATAATAGGATGAATTCAAATTATATTTGATAAAATTTTGTGATCTGCCTATTTTTAACCTTAAGTCAACCAAATATTTCATGTTATGAAATATTGGAAGACCAAATACTGAGTTGAATTCGATGAGTGGACTAAATCTAAAGTCCAAGCGTTCATTTCTAGTATCCTGAATGCATTAAAAGTGACAGTTGAACCTTTAAAAATAGAATTCTGTGTAATGTTACAAACCACAAGATGCAGCATGCACATGATGATAACCAAAGTAACTGAAATATCATCAGGTTAATTAGTTTAAATAGTCTTACATACATCTGATGTTTGGTTTTGTACAAAATGTTTTGAAAGACATTAAAGTATTGTATTTAACATGCAGAACTTCAGAAATCTTTTACAAAGTTTCATCAATTTGATTTACTCATGGCTATGATTTCCCATGGTTATTGTGTATTTAGTAGCAAATATTTTAATATAATCTGATAAGGTATTTTTTGTAATAGGTGGTTAAAGCATTTATTATAAAAACAGGAGCTGGTTGTGGCACACTAACAGTAGCTGTTTTTTATTTTCAAGAAAACATAAAACACGGACCAAGATCTTTATAAAAATAATAGAGTGAGACCTTGGACGTGAATGAGGCATAGTTTGTTTATTCATTCAACCATGAAAGCATCATGTTACGTAATTAATCCTATAATACGAAATTATTGAAAGGGAAGGGGTATTTTAAATGACAAGTTCCTGCAGGAACTTCAGCACCACATAATGAAAGTGAATTAATCATTCTCTAGCGATTTCTGATATAATCCTTTCAATGTTTTAAAAACTACTCAGCTATTAATAAATGTTTGTTTATTTGACTGGTATTGCTGGCAAAGTTGCTGTTAATGAGTAAATCAGCACAAAGAGGTGACTTCCTCTTCCCATTATGGAGCACTACCTGGGAAACCGCATAAACACACAGTGATGGAGACCAAGGTGATGGGAGCCATGCTTGTCTAGATGATACACAGCAGACTGATTCTCCCAATAATCACACTGATTCATCAATATTCTAACTCTAAAGATGTGGAAGGCTTCTTGATAACAACTTTAAGTATCATTGAAAAGTTATCCATAAATTTCATGCTGAAAGTCAAGTATTTAGTCTAAGGTAAAGCTGTGTAAATTTGAAGCTGTAGGTTTCTATTTGGAGATGGGACTGTTAAAAACAGAAAGAAATAGAAAACGTGAACCTTTTTGAACTAGATGAGGACTACATGCAGTATCCAACTAGCCATGGATGACTCAATCCGACATGTTCTGAAGTGTAATCTAAGTACAACATAAATACGCAGAGTATGAAATGAAGCATCTAAAACATAACTAGAAAAATTATGCAGTGTTAGTAGGCCAAGTAAAAGCAACTATATGATTTACACTAGATTTTATATACTTACTGCATATTTTTTTATTCAAGAAGTATGTAGACCCGAAAGAAAGTTTCTTTTTCCTGATACAAGATGAGGGATAGTGTATGAAAAATAAACATCTTGAAGAGATGCTGATAGCATACAATATTGGTCATGATGAAGAGAAAACATGATGGAGGGAATCTAGAGGTTTTCATGACCTTGTATTCTGGGTACCTGAGAGTATGTTATCAAGATCAAAAGATTGGGATGAAGCAGAAAATGATTGATCAATGTAGAGACTTTGGAACAGGCAGAAAATTTGGATAATAGGATATAGATGTTACTTAAAAATTATCTGCATTTGTGATATTTTTGCTGCAATATTCTTTCGAAGTAATGTTTTATTATTTATGATAGCAAAACCAGCTGAAGCACGTAATTCATGCATGAGAGTTGTAATGTGTAAATCTTTGTGGGGATCATTATAATATCACTGTTTCTGAAGCTACGCACCATAAGTCGGTCGTAAATCGACATTCCAGGGAGTTAGTGCCTTGTCCAGGTAACGCAATGCCCTCCAAAGTCATTACATGAAATGAAAACATACTTCCTAACAGTTAACTTATTATTTATTGTCTGGATGTTATGTTAATAGTTTTTCTCGTAGCAAGGAACAAATTGTATTGTGCATTTAATACCTGTAATTGTATGTTCTGCAAAATTAAATCTAATATATGTGTGTACATCCAGAATGAAAACCAGGTGGTCAAAAGTAGAATTTTACTTTTAGGTGCTGTTCATGCCATTTACGATACTAAGTAACTTGTATTAAATCGTGCCAGAAAAATTTAAGCTGTCATTTTATAGTGTGTGATGAACTATTGCTCTCTTCATATGATGAAGTAAGTGACAGAAGAATGCTACTGGAAGCCTACTGCTCCAAATTACTTGTACATTGACTATGCTAAATGCCATTCTTCACAAGTTTTGCTTGTCCAATATTCTTAAAATAATGGTGTCCGTATAGTTAATGTGAAAATGAACAGTATTAGATACAACTTTAATTATGCTAGACAGGTCAGGACATTATTGAATTGGAGAACTATCGAGGAGCAAACATTCCACTTAAGTGCAGTGGTCAATTTAGTCTCTTTACAATTTGTATTACTTTTTGTTTGTCTCATCACAGTAATAACAGCTGCCTCTATGTGACTTGTTTATAGACAACAAAAATGCAACTTCACATAGTCCTCCGTAATGGACTCTTTGCACTGTTGCTCTTTTCAGTCTGTTCAATATGTCAGTTTGAAATCTATGGGACAATAAATCCCTCATTGGTAGAACAAAAGAAAATTGAGGTAGATGTTTGAGCGTATGGACTGTCAGGAGGAGTGGTATTTATGACAAGGATTGATGCTCAAGGTCTCCCGCTGGGTGGCTATTGGAATGTTTGCTGTGAATCTTCTTGATGTGTGGCAGGAAACACATACATGTAGATGACCTCTCGGAAGACCTGTAGCCTTATATATATTGAATCAAGACAGAATCTCAGGAGGATTATGTTATTTCTACTCTTCAGTCCTGAAGCGAAATTTACTGAAACAGTCTCCAATCAAGATTTGCACACAAAGAACTCCGTTGTCCCAAATCAACATAAGCTCCACCAGGAATTTTTAAGAGGAATTTGTGCATCTATATATGGTAAGCACTAAGGCTTACTTTGTGTCATCTTTGAAACTTCCCAGCAGCTCTCATCTAACAGTGCCACAGGAATCCTCACATTGATCAGATAGAACCAAAATCCAGCTACCTGTAGCTAGATAAGTGTGTTTGTATCAATGAGTTAGTTACAAGCTTCATGCACTGTTTGTAACCTCATCAGCTGCATAATGTCAGAAGAAGTTGTTGATCTCTATAAAATCCATAAGCGTTGCTTCAGAATGTGAACAAGGTAATAATATACCTTGGTACCAAAATACTCTCTTGAGCATCAAAGCTTTGGTGGGAGAATAAAATGCGTCTCATGTTGCAGTTGGTAGAAGAGGATGTTTGTACAAAGAGACAGACTGGCCTACATGAATTTACGACTGCCACTTGGGAGCGAAATCCAAGCTGAGTAGAACATACGATGTACGTATTTCACAATGTACACTGATGTACACAGGAGTCTGACAGACAGGGATGCTCATACATCCAACTGTAATAACAACAAACATACAGTGTTATTTTCCCATGTGTATTTCCATGATGACCTTTCCATTATTTCCCAGTGTATTTTGAAGCTGACCTTTTCTTAAAATGTGTTTTGTTCCTTTGTTAACTCATTGTCGCTTACTAGATGGCCTTATGAGCAGCTGTCAATCATCAGGCAGCTGTCAATCATGAATGACAGTGTTGCTTGTCCAATAGTATTGGTGGACCAGTCAAAAGCAATGGTAATAAACACATGTACCAAAGATTATTGGAAATGGCAAAAATTGGGAGTTGTTTTTGTCTGACCATTGTTACCACTGCCTAGCAATATCCACTTGATTGTCTATGTTCTTAGTGGTAAAGGCCATAATTAGCCGAGTGGTGATGCGTCTTGTAATGGCAGTGTGTTTTGACAAATATGTATGAAGACACTAATTTATCATTGTTTCTCCCATGCTTCCTGTGATGTGTATTAAGCTCTATATTTATTCACGTCATATCATGCATTTGTTTGCGTTGTTTCCTGTCCGAGCTGCAATGTGTCTGATGAAGACGGCAATGATAGAGGAATTTGTCATATGGACAGCTTTTCCGACATTCTGCTGCATAAGAAAACAGCCAATAATTGGCAAGACTACATGATTTTGAGAAGAAGCCTCCGTATCATCATTCTGTTTTCTGGTAGTAACTTCTGTAATGCAAGTCATAAAAATTCACCATTTCATAATTTTTTGTATAGAATGGAACCTGAAATACATGTGACTACTGTTCCCTCGAATCCAATAAGTAATGCATAAGCAATGTCTATGCTGTCTGTGTGAAACAATAACATGTAATCCTGGTATCAAAATGCCATGATCCAGGCCTAAAATTCATCATACTTACCTTCCGATTTATGACAGACATCCAATGGCTATTGTTCTGACATCCACAACAGTTGTGATTGAGTGCATGGAAAAAGATGCTTTCAATAACACTTGTGTCTGCAGGAACTTGTGATCCGCTGATCAAAGCCGCTCGAGTCCTCACGTTGATCATACTCTAACTGTTGACAGCCATACATTGTAGCTGAAGGTGATGATTGCTGGTTTAATGTACTGATATGTCATAGGATTCCAGAATATGACAGGATTTCATCAGGAAACTGAATATTCTGGATAAATGGGTGTTGTACTGCTCAAGTTTGATTGCTTTTTTAATGCCGCTATCAAATATGGCAAAGCACCAAAACAGGTGATACATGAATGCAGGACAACTGATATCATCGTGAAATTTTTTATCACTATGTTGATGATCTTGAGTTTTCGGGTACTATATGTAATACTTTGACCTGACCTTTTTTAACGCCTGTCTTCCAGTGCTCAGGTGTCCGATGATGGCCGCTAGCATTGTTTGTGTCATATTTGATTAGTGATCATGTAGCCATTTGCTCAGCATTGATCCATCATTATGCGAGTTTGATGATGGGATACGACATATAGTGATCCTGGCTGACATGGACCAGGCTATAGGAGGATGTTCCTCTGTCATCACGGCTTTACTTCTATGATTTATGTAGCCTCATAGATGCCACTGAGCAGCCTTGTGACTTGTTCATGTTTGACTGTGACCTGGAAAGGTTACACATTCTACAGACATTATTTATGTGGTACTTATACAACAAATGTGCTGAATTTGTAAATGGCTATTGTGAAACGTGATTGAAAATCTGCAGTCTGAATATTGATAAAAATCAGCAAGAAATCTGTCTAGAGCATATGATAATTATGATATATCATTCACATTTGAATAAATTGAAATTATTGATGTATACAATGTATCCGTTCATAACAACATTATTTAATATTTTGAATGGTTTTTTTTCAACATTGTAAATATCCATTAAAGAAAATGAAATACAATGTAGTAGCACTTGCTCTATATGTAGGCGTACACGTTTTACTTCAAACAACATAGACTTCACAGCATTGTTATATTTCTCATAATGGCCATTTTTCTTAAAAGAATATTGGAAGATTTTTTTGTAAAAAGTAAAAGCTCTGTATTTCTTTTATGACAGTATATGTGGTCATAACTGTCTGTGTTGTTAGCAACTAATTTTTCACCAGAAGCACCCACCAGTATGATGCTTTAATGGCGGAAGTTGTTTCTGTGACTGCGAGGAAACATTAGAGACACGCAACGTCAAACACTTTATTTCCAGTGGCTCAGATTGGGCCAATTCATGCACACGCAATAAAATGCCATTTGTGCAACAATTGAACCACCGGTTTATAACATGGCAAAAGATTGAACCAATTAGCTGAAAAAGACATGTTCTGCGAACATAAAGTGGACAACAATAAAGGTTGGCCTCGTTATGTTTTATCATATCATTTGATTCAAGAATATTGCTTGCTAAGCAGAAGTGTCAAGTGATCGAATATATTCTTTTTGTGTACATTGATCCGAAATTGTATCAACATAATTTATTTTAGTATGCAAAGTTGCAAATGAGTGTTTGTTTTATGAAAAGTTGTTTTAGAAATATATTTCATCATCACAATATTTCACCAATCATCATATGAATAGTTTTTGAGAATTTGTCTTCTGTGTATATTATAATTCAGGAAATCAAAAATTAGGTTACTTATAAACTTCATCATTTGAACAGAGGGAAACTTTTTGATTATATGAAAAATTGTCTCAATGTGTACTTCAATAGTGATAAGATCAGGTAAAAGTTATTTTTACAAAAGTTTTGAAAGTTAAAAGCATTGTGAATAACTTTGCCAGTCAGTGATGTGGAGAAGAAATATAATTACACTTGTGATGGTTGATGCACATACATAAAGAACACGCACTTGAGAGTTGACAAACACCTAAATATGAGAATTCTCAGGGTGATGGCAGATTTATATTGTGCCATTGCTTGCCCTTTATAGGGGCATGTAACTGTGTCGGTGAGGAAGGAATAAGAACATTCAAATGATAAACAGTATTATAATTTAGAAATGTTAGTAGTATGAATTTCAAATCAAATATAGCTGTCTGGCTGAAAGTCATCAAGTGTATACTAGATACTTATTTAACTTATTTAAAGTGAAAACATGAAAAATATCCTCGCGCTATGTCGCATGATAGGTAAATGTATGTGTTACTGAAGAAATTAGCCTTCATTTAAATTGCAATATGATATAAATGATTACACAGAAACATAGAATGAAGCTAAAAGGACTGAAATATTTAATGCGCAGTTAGTTCATAGAAAATTTATGTTTTTCAGCTATTTAAACAGGTTAGGTACAAGGAAAAGACCTCGTATATCAGACAAGAGAGAAACATGAAAACTAATAAAAACATTAAGGACATTAATTTCTTCTATGAATGGGGATATGTTCTTCTTTTATTTTTAACAGAGAGCTCCCACAGCATCTTGCCCTTTTTAACCGATACAAATAAAAATTCTAATTTGCATTGCTGTCTCACAAAAAATTGAAATTGGAATTGCAATGCTTATTAGAGCTTACATGTATATCAAGACAAATGTAGTAGGTTGTCAGCCTCTTGTGAGGGTGGACCTACACATACAGATTAGTAACAGATTTTACATACATTTATCCACTTTATATATTTATATATTTTATTTTTATATTTCACATCTTTTAATGTATGGAATTTTGATATTCTGAAATAAATTATGTTATTTTATGTTATGTTATACCTAGTTTATGACCAAGAGATCTATTGAGACCATTAATTTTTCATCCACTTGAAAAACTGCTTCGGTCAGTGGTCATCTTCCAGGACTTGTATATTAATATGTAGTGTTATGTTATTTACACAACATATATTCTTCCTTAACGTTCATACCAATTTCACGTACTTATGGCACTCAAGCTTTGCCTAATATGAGTATCACCAATGAGTTATTAGAGGCCCACAATAGGTTATTATCTGACAGCGCCGTGATGGACGTGACAACCGAAGCACCTGTTAGTTTTTGCTGATCACTCTCATTATCTCATTAGAGCATTCTGCTACAGAATCCATGATGAGGTGTCAGCGACTTTCACCTGCTACCTGTGAGATTGTGCAACAATGACAAGTGCCTCTTACAGGTGCCTTATAAGTGAATCAGACAGATGCTTGGACTAAACAATCGCATATCACATAGCACATTGGAGGGAGAGAGCAACTGTAATTATGAAAAGGCTATTTGTCCGGGTCATTACTTTAGAATGTAAACTGACGATCAGATCTTGACATATATAGTCATTGTTAATGTCAGTAGAAAATTCATTTTATCAGGCTTGCTGACATTGAATTTGGGATGAAATTAAAGGCTCTTCTATAGTACACATTTGAAAGAAAAACATCTTGCGTAAAATTAGATCTATGTTATGGAATAAACCACATCTTTTTTCAAATTGTTGACAAGGACAGTCCTTAAGAAAAGTCTCTGTAGAAGATTGAGTCTTTTCTTTGCAATGTATCACTTTTGTCTATTGGCTCTAATCCCCATTTGTAACTGACATTTTCATGTTATTGTGGAGTCCCATTTTATCTTCTGGCCTTTCTGGTCAATGAATTTTAGTAGCTGGTTAGTAGCTGGGACTTCAGTAGGAGTCTACATCTTGGTGACCATGTCCTTACTGATATCATCTGAACCGAGCATCACTAAACATGGCGACGCTCTCAGATCTATTGTGAACCAAGTCATTGAAGGACGTTTTATTATAATGGTCAAATGTATAGAATTCTAATCGTATAGAATCTTAATCGCTGTAAACTTCTATTCAGGTAATTAATGACCAACTGCAATTGTAAGTATAAGTGTGATCAGAACCATGACAACATTTGTATCACGATAATGTCCTCTGGTATCTGACTGCTTACTCTGTTGGGGTTTCGTCTTGTTCAGCAAAGATCAGTTTAAAGGAACTAAAGTTTGGACATAAGCAGATTTTATCATGAAAATGTGGCCAGCATTGCTCCATTGATAGTTTAGTCCAGGGACAATAGATTAAGTTGGTCTGACAATAGTGAGAGATGGACTAACCTTGATCACATGACTAGAGACATGCTTCACTGAGCTATGTAATTAACATGCCACCTTCAGAAGTTAAAAGCATTAAATTTTGTAGAACCAAACTATATATTAAGCATTAATATTCCTGCATTAACAAAAGGTAACAAGTTTATCCGTTTTGATGTTATTTGGGGGGTTTGTGTCGCTTCGCTAAATCAAAAGTTTAATGTGCAATATTTCCAAAATGACATTTGAAAAGAAATGCTGGAGTTTCATGAATCATAAAACTACATGAATGTGCAATCTGCGTCTTTATCTTCAAATAAGCACTTTAACGGTTACAAACCATATACCAACAATGACAACATTTTCTGGGAGGTTATTCACAGTTTATAAGTGCAGAGTAACCAATCGTACTAAATGCACATTCAAGAAAGCTAAAATATGCAAGTCTCAATCATAATTGAGTTATATGACATTGACGAGCACTATAGAACAGTAGAGGTAGGAATTTGTCTGATCAGTCTTATGAAATCTCCCCAGGTGTACAGATATAATGTCCCTTGTACCAAGTTCATGTTTTATTGATCCACATTATTGGATCAACATGCTTTATTCATTTTCTCGCCTGTGGTGAGATTTTACTTCCAAAATGAACAGGGGAAATCTGGAGACAATAGCTCCCTGCTTGGTTTTGTTAAAATGCTATTATAGACCTGTGTATGGAGGGGCTTTTGGTCATGTTGAAACACCTGCTGATGAGAACTTGAATGGGGTTTCATTCCTGAATAGAGTATTTTTGAAGAAATTCTTTCGTAGTGCAGAAGTGACTCCATTTTAGGAGAAACGATAAAGCCTGGTTGTTAATGGAGCCAGTAGAGGAAGAACAGATTTATAGAAAAACAATAGAGATGTGTGATATTTATGATCTACGTCTTAATCATTTTCAGCATGTTGAATTTGAACTCTGTATCTGATAACGTTGGTGAATATCCAGAGTATTTGGGTTCATTCACGCTCTTAATGAACTCAACGTTGAAGTAGAGTTGAGGGAACAATCTGAACAGGTCAAACACCATCATAAACTGGTTGATGATTGATGCACCACTTTTGCCCACATTCTACCCCCCTTGATGGATGTGCTGCCAAGTTACATCTTCGTCCTATTTCTCTTGCTTTCTTCCATTCATGGAGATTCTGCTGGCCAGTAAATGCTCCCACAAAGCCATCTATGGACGGATAGATGCTCCCAAAGTGCAGTGTACACCTGAGCAACTGAGTACAATCTGTGATTACGGGAGTCCAGCCGGAGCTGCATGTAGAGTCCGGATGAGTTGGCAAGCACAGTGTACCACCACGTAATGGGATTATCCCGGTCGGGGGGAGCACTATAGGAAGCGGCTGTGACGACACACTGTTAACAGGGGACAAGGCGATGTATATAGCTTTTAAAGGCTGGAATACACTTGGGGTTACTTGCACTGACATTGACAGGTTTTTCATAAAAAAGTGCAACGCCATGTTTTTGAAGTTACCTTCTGTAATTTTGGGGCTTTATCATTTCTTAATATCACAAATCCCTTCTAATAATAATGACTTTATCAAGCATACCTTTTCCCCCAAGTGTCACATGAAAACATTAACTATGTGCTTGCTTCACATACCAAGGCACCTTTTACTATCCCCAGGGGTGTGTCAGTCATGATCATCAGATTTCAGTGTTGCCAATGCTCTGTTGATGCCAGGACAATAGAGGATGTGGTGTTAGTGCTGCCTGGTCACCCAGAAAAGGGAACCATTGTTATCCTATCACAGTGACACGCCACTGCAACCAAACAGGGCAAGAATTTCCTGGTGTGCAGGAATGTGGCTGTTATTAGCTAATGGAATTTATTGAAAGTGGGTGCGATTATATTAGGTAGTGGAGAGAAGACTTCAGGGTGCTATTAGCTAGGATTAGAAGGTTTGAAGACTATATACCACAATAGTTTATGCCGTGACTTGGCATTTTAATGATCCTGTTCTGTGAGAAGCATGTCATGGTCATCTTAGATAAATGTGTCTCGCTCTTTTGAATAGTATACTACGAACCTTAATTGTTAACCTTGACGATGCTTGTTTAGTTAGAATATCAAAAGACCATTTTCCTTATGTAGGAGTGTATCGATAAAAATTTGAGAAATAGCATGAATAATTGTGGTTAAAGGTTTATTTGATAACCAAGATCTCAATAAAAAATCAAAATTTCTTCGTAAACCAATTGCATTGGAAAGTAACAGAGCATGTAGGAAACAACTATAAAAGCTCCACATACCCCCTCATCGATCTGCATGTAAAAACTGTAAACTTGTCAATGCTTGTATATGGGTTTCAAAAATCTTATCTAAATGTATTTAGATTTAAGAAAGTATTCAAATACCCAATTTATATGCAACTGTTATTCAGAGGTAACATTTCACCGTGCCGATCATTATTCACAAACATGGATTTGTTTGTTCCATAGCTGCCAATGTAAATCTGAAGCAGGTGGATCAATTTGCAGGACCTTAATCAAGAATTTATTAAGAAGCAGTCAAATTTTACATAATATCTTTCCTTAGACACTAATGTATTTAAATTGCCCTGCAAATGCTGCAGCAGGTTTTATCTTGATATGAGAAGAAATGTTTTGCCATATTTTGTTAAGAAGTGTCTCATAGTCTATATTATTTTTTTCGCATTGTATGTTTGACTTTGTGACTAAACACCTGTGATGCATTTTGTGTATTTGTAATTAACTGGCGAGTCAAAATTTGTAAGAAGAGTTGCTATCATTTCATCAATTGTAACAATTGGTTTAGGCAAAAATGAAATATGATGGATGAATAGCATTTTGTGAGTTGCAACTTTTATTACAGGCAAAGAATCTTCAAGTAAGTAACACCATTTATTAGAATCTTCAGATGTCCCAAATGAAAAGCCGTTCATCTTTTAAAGCTGTAACTTATGTCTGTTACAGTTCGCTAAGTCTTCTCTTTAATAGGTTAGGTCCTCTGAAAAATTTCAGCCTTGAAGAAATGGTAGCTTTTATGCCTGTGTCACTTAAATTGTTAAGATCTTGTCATTAAACCAGGGGAAGGTAAAGTCATGTGCATTTAGGTTAGCATTGTTTATGGCTTGTAAATTATACCAAAACATGCAGTATTATTAAAGTGTTCTATAAAGTTTATTGTCTGGTTTTTACATTTACACTTATAGGACATAAAACATGTGACCTATGATCATGTTGGAATCATGATAATGTATGTATACTTAGTGTCTGTGATGCCTCTGACATAATGTATTCATGATTCTGTTTATGAAGGAATCATATGATAATATGTATTGTATGTATGTATAAGTATCTCCAAAAAGAACTATTAAAATGTTTGATTATGTCGTTCATGAACTTCAGACCTCATAAGACCTCATAAGGCATCACCAACAGAATGATCATAAGTTATCTTCGCCTGACACACACAGAAGCCGACATTATACACCTGAAGGGAGCCTCCTGAATATTCATGAGATAGAGTAGACACTATTCATTGTATATATTCATGAGGTTGTATCAGTGGAGGGCAGCAGTTGTCCCTGGCTCCCTTCTTGCACATTCATCAGACCTCCTACCTCTCAGGGTGATCCCTCCTCATCAGACTTCCTCCTATCCTAATCACACTGGCCACATTATTACCTCGTCATTATGCACCGTAAGAAGCTCCTTTGCCCCATCAAAGGCATTTTGTCATTAACCCTGTAGACTGTGATGGCAATGAAGCTCCTCACTCCCTTGGGGTTTGTGGTAGCCCTGATAATGCACTGCCTTTACCCAGCGATTCAGAGTTCAGGTGAATATATGATCTGAATTAATTGCCTACTGAATATTGTAAGCATGGAGATGAATTGCAATATTATGTTCATACAAAACAAAATTAAGGCAGACAGTCTAGATTACCTATGTCATAGTATTTAAGGCAGAAAGTCTAGATTAGCTATGTCATAGTATTGTGTTATGAATCATGTTTTCATGTCATGTTAAAGGATGTTCCGAGTATGAGGAATATACTGTAGACCTAAAAAGGGCAGTTTACGCCTAAAATGGATGTTTGCATCATGAAACATAATTATACGTGGATGTTTGCATTATGTATAGTATGGCATCAATGCTTTAATAGTTTATGAATGTTTTGATAAATAAGATAAAAAGTGTAAAATGGTTTTGGAAAATCTTTATCATAGCTTTTAATATTTATCCTTTACAGTCTTTGACCCTGGACTTTTTAAAGTTGCATTAAATGGCAATTTATTTTTGTTACAGATAAATACCTTTTGCAGAAATGCCTTGCATAATATTTTGCCTAAAAATTCAATAAAAAAAGCATTAGTGCTCAACTAGCTTTAGGGCAAATGACTAAGCAACTAGTGGTGAGATCTAGTGGACAGTCATATTAGGACTGGTAATCCGTTGGCTGCCCTGTAATCCCACCACCCAGTGGTTGAGATCATCATGTGTCCTCTGGGGAATAATGTCTGTTGCCACAGCAAAATTATTTGTACCTATTCACTGACCAGAAAGTACCAATGTCTGCCTCTCCTGGTGCAAGTCTCATTGTGATTGGCATTTGAATTTAAACAGCAAATATTGACTCAATTAATGTTAATAATCAAACATTCCAACCTTCTTAAATGTAATGTATGAAATGAAATGGTGAATAAGAAAACAAAGTTGGAAAATCTTTATATTATTTAGTCAAATTTCAACTAGTATGTGAAATGTATGAAAATCAGTCTGCAAACAGAACAATTATGTGGAATGGTAAAATATTTTAGAAGTTTACATTTTGCAATTAACGAGATTCATTAACTGCTTAAGTGTTTTCTGTGTATGATTTACCCCAGACATTCTCAGGAGGAAATTACCTGGAAATTCTCATTGTTGTGAGTTTGAGGTTGATTTCTGAGAACAGCTGCCTAATTACAATGCATTCCTCTGCCTGACAAATAGTGCACAGCTGGGTGGGGAGATTAATGCACTGGTCAGAAACTAATGTGAGTCTTGATCAGTTTTATGGCCCTCACAAGGACCCCAGCAACATTCCTCTCTTGAGTTTATTTAGTTTATGTTTATGAAGCATTCATTAAGGTTCAGAGTTCTGTGAAGTTCTGTGATTGTTTGTCTGACATTTAAAGGTTCAGCACATTTTACATTTTGTTTGCAATTTAAATGGACATGGTTATTTCCATGTATGACAATGTATAGCTTGTTTTCAGGTGCATGATCCTTCATGCAAATTATATTTTCCATGTTTTTATCATTCGTTTGAAAGCATTTTGCGTGTATCCCAGTCTAATCTAAGGTTGTTTTACATTCTCCTCCATTCCCATGTGATTTTGGATATGATTTTGGTGGAGGCCGCTTCCCTAGACGTGTGGTTGTGGGTGGTGAAGTTAACCGTAGAGCTAACCCGTTCTGCCCATAATGTTGCAGCACCAGACTACTGCTGCCCGCATGATACTGGCGACATTATGGGCTGTCGTGTCACTAACTAACCTGTGTTAATCTAGCATAGTCGGTGGAATGCCACTAACAAATGTAGCTGCAGCGGACTAACAACTAATATAGTCATTGTCGGCTAACAGCATGTCAACAACAGGTGGCCCTTTGTTGGGGTGTACTATTCAACAAGAACTGCTGTTTAAGTGTGAAGCTTTCAGGGAGGATAAAATGAAAAGTTATCTTTTTGAGGAATCCAACTACAAAATTGCATTGATGGAAAATGAATGAAAAATACATCTGAATCTGAATGCTTCACATGACATTGTATTTTAACGACATAACATACTATTTAGAAGCATGATAACAATGTAGTTCTGTGATCTGCGTCCAGGTGCCACCAACCGCTGGTCTCCGGACAGATCGTATATTTCACGCCATTAACTTCATATCCCTGTCCAGCTTCATCTAGACTATCATGGTATAACTTAAGTTTAGCAGAGCCCCATATGTACTTAACATGTTAAAAAATCTCAACAAGATGTAACCTGCACCAAGCAAGCAAGCAAAAGATGTGGTCCATTAGTTCCCTCTTTGAATCCCTAACAAAGATATACATGTAATGCCAACTTGTCGCATTTTAACATCAGATGACAAGCTGACTAGCATTCACCACAGACTGTCCAACATGGACCCTGTCTTGTTCAGAACTTGTTATCCTCTAAGCCAAGGTAGACAGGATTCTAACCACCTAACATCACAGCCTCTAGAAATCTAACTGCCCTAATACCCCCAAGCTTACCACTTAACGACTTCCCAGTTGCCCACTAACTGCCCGCAGCCACTGAGTGTTGACCACCGCATGATTGTTTCAGCCGGAGGGTGAGGACGAGCTGAAAAAGCTGCAGCTGATGGAACTTGCTATCCTCAACGGAAACTTCCACGACAAGCAGACGCTGCTCACGCAGATGCAATGTAAGTCCCTGCCACGTCTGTGACAGAGGCTGGACCATAGTCTGGCGTCCAACACTGCCCCTGATCCCATCAATCAATAGTGGCAATCAACAACAGTCCAAAGCTGGCAAGCAACCTGTAGCATCATTAGCTGCATTTATAAACCAAGACAAATGAAAATTGTTTGAGAGAGTAAGCGACATGTCGTTAAGTATGTATCTAGCTGGTTTATCAAAGTTAGACCTGAAAAACGATAGCTCTGTACAAAACAGACAATCATGTAAGAATTTGGTGGAAAGAAGACTTGCATGATAAATGTATGTTGGTACTAATAAGTAACCATAAGAGATAAGTCGTTTTAAGAACATCAAATATAATTACATCTGTGATGTGCACAAAATAAGAAATTCCCATCACCCCATCATATCTCCCTAATCTGGTTATTTCTCTGTAATTTTCAGGTCACAGCACATTATGATTTCCTGTAAAGGAAGTTTGTATCATCACCGTCAATGGGTAACTGTAAGCAAGTGTAAGTGACTAACTTAAGCTAATCAGACGGCTGTGTCCGTTGTTTTTCTTGCAGAATGAGGGTGAAGATGATCTAAAGAAGCGCCAGCTTATGGAACTAGCAATCCTCAATGGCACATACCGGGACACCAAGGCCGGCTTGTCTGGGGCGGGGGCAACCTCGGTCACCCAGACTTCGCGTAAGATAGACCCACGCTACCACCAATCAGCCTTGTACCGCCTCCTCACAGGGTGGCAGTGGTGGCGGGCATGGTCACACCAAGCTTTGCTCTCAGCAGCTGCGCTATTAAGAGGATGAACTGAATTCTGTTTCATGAAATGAACTCAATAAATGAGACTTGAATGAGCATTGATGTGATGGTTTTTGATTTGGAAATACAGCAGCGATTATGATATCATCTGATTACTAAATTGTAAGATGTTTCAATCAGCTATAGTTTCTTTAGTATGATAGAGTTTTGAACAGTGGTCGAAAGTAAGAACAATACAGCCCTTGAGGACTTCATGATAAAAGAACAAAGTGAAGATTGATATATATTTGAAGTACATGTATTGGGAAACAAATGACATGTGATAATGGTTAATAGCCGATGTTAACCATCTTTCAAGATAATCAAAAAGATACATAATAGAGTTCAAGTTACCTAAAGAATATGTGCTGGAGCAAAGTGTTGTGGTGGTCAGTCCCAACCTGCTGTCGCTGTTGAGGAACTTGTGATGATTCTGTTCACTTTTTCTGTTTGTTTGTTTCACCTGCTTTTGTTCTTGTTAGCGCCCCCTGTAGCTGTTACCAGGAAGACCAGGACACCTGTAGTTCTACCTGCATGACACCTGCTGCATGTTATCATGTAAATACTCATCACAACTGGTGCAAGAGCAAAACTATGGAGACAGCCGCCTGCTTTTTAAAAGAAACCGCCATGATTTGGTTGACACTGGGCCGTGTGCAAAGAGGGGTGGTGGCGGTGGTGCATATTTTTCCTCTAATCCAGTTGTGTTGTGTTATAATTAAGTGGTTGCCTGTTTTGTTACCTCGTAGTTCCTAGTTCAAGTCGTTTCAAATTTCCAGTTTCACCTGCTAATGACGAATTATTATTATGATTATAAGTGTCCTGTTAAGACGTACTGTCTAAATTTCATTTCCAAAAATTTAGATAACACCAGAGCATTTTAGAGAGCATAATCATTAGGTTTTCTAGAGCCAAAGCCTTGTAGTAGAAAATTATTTTAATGTTTACAAATGATGTATATAAAAATGATTGGCGCATTATGAATGAGTCATTGCTGTTAAAAGCATGGCAGCAACTCTCGACAAGCACATTGTGTCTTCTGCAGCACGCCTCACATGTAAATGCTTTGTGTGTTGTGTTCAGAAGTTATTTTCAAATTTCATAAATCATTTTTTTGTATAGATAAATATGATCAGATTTTTCCCCGTTAAGTAAAAATTAATCTTTAGTATTTTGATCCTCTTGCATGAAATACATTGTATAAGTGCATGTCATGGGTAAAGAAGTTCAATCATCAGCATGTGTACAGCATGGGTCCCTTCTATCATTTCCCTGTTGCATGAAGTTACATTAAGAATAGGGTATCCAGTTAGTTTCATCTCTTGCAGTATGGTTTTACATTAAATTTATTAAGGTCAACTGCATTTCATTAAGTCTTCCTGTAAGGTGTTCAAATTGTGTTGAAATATTTTTCAAGCATAACTTTTCTATAATTCTTTACATCATGTTATTGCTGAATCAGTGTTTCACATGAAACGGGCAACAACATTATGATACTCTAAAATTCTGTTTTCATCTACACAATATGAATCATTTATCATTACATGAGACCATCATACTAAAGAAGCATAGAGCTACTCCATATGTGATTACAAGATGATCCCGTCTTTAAATCAGTATTATAGTACTCTAATAGCCACATAAGGAGAGATGTTCCATGTCATTACAACAGCTATCCTTTGTATCTTTTACAACAACAATATATTTCATGGTATACTAGCGAATGGAAAAATCTTTGGCCTGTTTGAATCCTACAGAAAACTCAACACCATGCCTACCTTAAACATTGCCCAACCAAGGACTCCAAATGATAGCTGTCTCTTGTCCGTTCCAGTAGCGGTGTCCGACTTGCCGCGCATGATCCCAGCAGGCATGGCACCTGGCCTCTCACCCACAGTCCGCTCCCCACAGCCCACGGCCGGCGCTCCCATCATCCTGCGCCACCCTGGCCACGCAGGCCTCACCCCCACGTCCCTGGCCTCGCAGGTGAGTCACTACCATGTAAGGATTTTTACCTACTATTCCACACTGCAGCACTGAGGTTCCGAACATGGCAACATGCAGCTATTGTTAAAAGCTAAACCCCTGCAATATCTGTGAAAGTTGATTTTTGATTAGTGTTTCCTGTACTTGCCCATGTAAGTGTTTCCAGTACTTGCCCATGTGATGAAAGTTGACTAACGATCATTGTTAATTGTACTCGCACACGGGCTGAAAATTGAATAACAATTGGTGTTTACTTTACTGGCACATGCGCTGGATAATCAATTTCTTGAAAATTTATATCCACATTTTGTTCATGCCAGTGTGAACAATTGGATATTTATTTTAACATTTACTTGAGTTTAGAATTCTTGTTACAGGACCTTACTTATATTTAGTACTAATTGACCAAGCATTTTGCAATGTTGGACAAATAGTGTTGCAGTGTATCATAATCTACCTAATTATAGACATGATCTTAAGTTAGTCATAATAAGCATGTCCTAAAGTTTGTTGTTTTCAGATAATTTTAAATATTTACGACACTATAATTTAGTAAAGATGAATGAAGCTCTGTTTAATGACGGAAATACGATCAATAGTATGTTTTGTTTTTTGTAATCGGAAATTTTAACTGATTTTGTGGCAAGCATGGTTTTGTATTAATTTAAGTCTTGGCATGGACAAAATATTTAGAATTATATATCAAACACCTAGATATCAGTAGAATGTTATAGTGGTTACATCCTACATTTTCCTTTTTTCAACATTTTTAAGTGGTCTAGGCATCAGCTTCCAAAAGAAACTGATTTCTTTCTGGAATGACCTTTGGAATGGAGCATTTGTGGCTTTGGATATTGAAAATTCAAGTACATTTTGTTCTTTGAATTTTTTTCCCAAAATCTTGATGGCTAACTGTACGATAATTGAAATATCAATAGAAATAAGTTATCAGATGAACAACACAAAACATAGTAAATATTTGATTAGACGTAAAACGTATTTTGAAATAAAGATGATTTGAAATGTTTATGAAATCTTGGAAATAAAAAGGATTGATGCCCATACCGTTCGATAATGTCTTCTTAGTGCATGATCAGCTAATTTCTGTGCCTTAGTGATCGTTGATGTTTGCACTGTAGATGGCAGCACTGCAGCAGATGAACGGCGGCCCTCCCCCACCTCTGATGTCACCGGACGCGGCTGGTGGCCTGCTCTACCCATACGACCCCTACACACTCGCTGCCACCTCCACAGGCGCCCCTCTGCTCGAGTATCCAGGCCTAGACCAGAGTGCAGCCGGTACGTCTCATTACGTGCGCTAGAATGCGCCGCCAACACAGTAGAAGCTGAAGACATGGATACTACTTCTGCTGGCAACAGCGGTCTCAACGGAGGATCGTATGGAATGGAGGGAGATTAATGGGAAACAGTGGACTTGGGTTGGTTAATGGGGATCAGTGGACTGGGGTAGTTAGTGGGGATCACCAGACGCCATGTTTATTGAACACTCGTTTTTTTTGTCACAGTTATTATTTACAAAAGAAAGAAACAGGTGCTTTAAGTGTCTGCAAGGTGAATAGCAGTATGTTCAGGGGAAGGGAAATAGGAATACAAGTTTCAGTTTAACTTGGATGGGAATGAGGAGTGACTGGTATTGTGCAATGATGGAGTGGGTGGGATGTCGGCCATTTCGGCAGTGATCATATTTAGGAATTGTGATTTTTTAGCATTTGTTAAGTCTTAATCTAGGTGTCCAAACCTTCAGCTTATCATTTCAACGAAAAGTTTCATTCTTAATGCCAAAGTGAAAGTCATGAGCTGTGTAGAAAATGTTGAAAAGTTGTAACAATTGCTTTCAACTGATAATTTATCATAGTATTACCTGCAACTTGGCTGAAATGATATTCTGTCGAATGTTTCTACATCACGACCTAGGGAATTATCACTTACATCAGGGGGGGAAGTAACTTCAGGAGTTTTAACACTCTGATTTCAGGGGGATTAACATTAGAACTACGATAACATTCCTTGTTAATGCACTAGATTTTATCATCTAAAATTCTACTCGCTTAACACTTGATTTTAATTGTATATAATCAATATTTCTGGCACAGATGCTGGTGCTGTTTTTGCATCAGCATAAGAGCCTGTAATTGTATCATATTGTAGATTAGACTGTATGTAGCAGCTGCATGTGGGTCGGAGGCACTAATAGTTTTTATTCTCCATAGATGGCGACACCGCCCCCCAATAACTTATCTTTCATGGTGCTATTTACGTCTTTACTAGGAATTCCTAACAGCCCTTCTTATTCTTAACAGTCCAGATGTTTGGAAATCGAGTCATTTTGTTTTATTAACGTTAACAACCACTTCATAAATTTGTCCCACCGACATAGCACAATTAAACTGTGGCGTGGACAAGGCAGCTAATGTTGATAACAACGTGTGTTCTAGAGCGCTAACAAATAGTTCCACTTGCAGGGCATCACCACCAACAACAGCAACAACAGCAGCAGATGTATGAATTCATGACCAACAAAGGTACTACTTCCCGTGGGCTACTGCAGCCAACTTGCACATGCCAACACCGACCAGTGTTTCTGGCAAATGCTGGTCAACTAACCAAAATACTAACCTGAATATGTTGAATTAAAGAGAGAAATAATGCTGAATTTGTTGTAAGAGAGAATGAAAAGGGCATGTTCAAGTTGGCTGTGTTCTTTCTGAGGGAAGTTCCCTAGGCTATTAATTTTGCTTTTGGATTCAATGTTAGTAGAAGGGCTCAAAGCACTGTAACCAGAAAACTGCAACAATATGATCGATTTACTTAGTAAATTGGAACAACCTGACTTTCTTAGAGTGATGTTTGTCTATTTACAGCAAAAGAAATGTCCTCTATCCAATTAAAACCTATGAAGACATTTTGGTCATTAAAAATATCTTGATAATAGAGTATCTTATTTTTCAAGGTGGGTACAGTATCGTGAAAATTTTATTTTTTTAAAGTGTAACAGGACTCAGTTTGATTGTGATATGCAAATCATTTGCAGAGCCAAATGTTAGTCAAATTTTTAATGTCTAAAACAACAATAGTGATAAATGCCCATGTAGAAAATATTTTAACATGAAATTTTTCTTCTCATTAATAATAGATAATGTTTCAAATTCATAGAAACATTTGATTCTGCAACGTATATAGTACCATTTTCGGATGAATATCTATTGAGACCTGTCACTACTAACATGGAGCAGGAAGTACAGTACAGTACAGTACAACAGTCATTTGTCACTAGCATTTGTGAGTTGCTTACTCCTCTTTGACTATCCGTATCAATGACATACTAACAATTGTGGCAGTATTTTCTGGTTGCAAGCTTGCGAGAACCAGGTGGCAATAGCAGCAGAAGATGTAGCTAACTAACTTGAATGTGGTTGCCGCTGTAGGTGCGGTCGCCAAGGTTCGGCGGTGCGGATTTGGGGGTGCTGCGACAGCCGCTGCCCTTAGGGCACACCCATATGGCCGGGTGCTGCCCTCATAGGGCCAATACTTGAATCCCCAATACAGGTTAGTATCTTCTCCCGCCCATGACCGCCTTCTGTAACATGGTGTGACCACTGAGGCCTGGTACAGGCTTATTGCTTGAATTCCGTGCCAAATTACTGGAAGACACAAGTTATTGAAATGCGAATAAACTTTTATTATAGAGTACTGTAAGTAATCTGTAGTAAGCTGCGTAAAATGTATCATTGTCTGATGGAAGTGAGCATGGCTCTGTCTGAAATTGATAACTGCATTGTTAGTTGACGTGATGTAAGAGAAGATGTGCCAGGTCCTGTGTGTCACACCAAACGGTGCTTCATGTAAAAACCATATTGCCCATAAACAAGGCTTATGGTAGGCTCACTAGCGTTAAATGGCTTCCTCTTGAACAAAAAGCATGGTCATAATTTTCTATGGGAATTCCCTTGACCAGTAGCAACTGCACCGTGGTTCTTGATGAAGCACCCATGTTTTAACTAGATTAGGACATAATGTCTCACCAAATAATAACAACAATGTGGCCTCTAGTCAACCTGTTCCATGACACCCACTCAAGATGGTAGAAACATTCCAAGTGTTCATTTGTAGACAGACTTCGGGAATTCTGACAGATTGTCATCTACTTAACACAGAACAAGAATTTCCCTATTAGATATAGGGGAATCTTTTCTGTGGTCAGTTGGTGACACTTTCCATGCGGATACCCTTTTGTATAGTATTTTGCTCAATGTGTATATAGCATAGAAATCTTATATATATATATATTTTGAATGTTTATGGGATATTTTATTGTTAGGCAGTGTATTTTATAGACTTGAGTCAACTTAGACATTCCAAAAAGGTTGTTTTATTATATTGTAAAGAATTGATGTATTTTTTTATCATTGAATGCATTTTATTTTTGTAATGTAAATCTTAGATTCATGTAAACAATAAACTGAAGAAGAACATACTTGTTTATTTTTGCGTCACATCCATACACAACGTGATGCAGTGGATAGCTTAGTAGGGCTCAGACCCTTGCCAGCTAAGGTGTTAGGAATCGCGAATGATCCTTCTAACCAGCCCTCGTGCAAATGTCCCTAATAGAATAATAGAGTGTAAGAAAAAGGCGGATAAAGTAGGCAGTATATTGATTAAGTGTAGAAGATTGTGGGCTTGCTACTGATGTGATCACGTCACTAACTGGGGAACTAACACTTGGTGGCCGCTTTACTCTGTCTCTTGCCGTCGTCATGACGTTGTCATGATGACCTGTACAATCTTGTGATAACACCAGCTAACAGCAGCAACAGCAGTACTGTATTTTGATACTTACGAATCAATAATTCTAACATTTTTTTAAAAGTTCAATGTTTGTCTAACATTTATCTTACATCTTCTTTTAGCTGAAATTTGCTTGAAAATAGATTTGTAGAAATAACTAAATTATTGTAGGCTCTGATGTTGTCCACCTTTCAAGAATGAATAATTAAGTGCTTTTCAGTACTTTCTAACAAAAAATGAATGATAATTATGCTTGAACAGCTCTTTGAACATAAAATTCATCATGAAACAGTGCCAACATAAACGTGCTTTTCAGTACTGTGGACTGTCTCCATGGCAACATCTCTGTACTAATCAGCACAAGCTGCACGAGCGAGGATCGTTTTCTCGTTATCCTGAGTCCTCCTTTTTGGTCATTATTTTCTGGTTATTTGATGATAGATAACAATTTTACATATATCTCAGGTCATTGAAATGTGCGAATATTTCAGAAAGATGAATTTTTATCAAATCAGTTTAAAAAGTACTTGATAAAACTTTCTGAAATATGGCTCAATTTTTAATGAATTCTTTTGTATGTATTCATGTCGACAAACTTCATCAAATGACCTTGCAATAATGACTTATCGGGCAGCTCATGAAATAGAGAAATCGGTAGGGCGCTGAATGTTGCTATCACAAGTCATTGACATGAGCAGAAGCAGCTGCCACCCGGTGAACCCCTATGACAGCAATAGCTATCACTAATCTCCTCTCTCTTTTCTTTCTAACCAGCCGGCACTAACCACAAACTCCTGGTCGTCACGGCGTCGTCGTCGCACTAATCTACCACCAGGAGGAGCCACTGTACATACAGACTTCGCCAGCAATGCCAACGCCGCTGCAGAAATTTAAAGTATTAACACACTTTTTAAGAAGAAAGTGGACTTTTTCGTTGTTAACAAAACTGGAGTATTGGAGTATTCATTAAAAGCTTAGGTTTGAGGGATGTGAAGATATTTTTTTCAAAAGTGAAGTATTCATATAATTATTTACCAAAATATTGAGATTTTTTTACAAACTGGAGTATACAATATTGAGAGAGATTTTTTTATATATTGCAAAGATGTTTTTATGATGTGAGAAAGCGGATTATTTTGATGAGTCCCTGTTATTGTTATGTATTTTATCCTGTAATGCCAAATTATTATGTGGGGGAAGGAACTTTTGGAAGGTGTTGCATTCTCATAGCCATGTCTGAGTAGACAGAAAAGTTTGTTGGAGAAGTAGTATTCGATGAAAAAACAGTATTTTTAGGGATCAACCCGGGAATGTATGCTGTTCAGACATGGGTTGGAAGTACGCAACACTTTCCTTCCACAACTTACAGTAGTAGACACTTGGTGCCTTGTTCCTTCCTCTCGCTCATATAGATCTGATCGTCAGCGTTGTCGTCGTAGCTCACGAGGAACACTCCTCTATGATCTGATGGAGGCTGAATCCTTCTGCTCACGAGCCGTTGTTGTCGTCACCTTGGATACTACATTGTTACTCTTTTAGCACCCGCTCAAATTGACAGCTGAATATGTTAATTTTTCAAAAAAGTATTGTTTAAAGTACTAGAAGTGTTATGTGGCGTTTTCAAGTGAATCAGTCGAATTGGCTGCTGTTTGAGAGGGTGTTGTTGTTATTGCGACCGATTGTGCCTTGATGGTTTTGATAAGTAGTGTTCATTCCAATGGTGACAGCGACGGCCCGGTGAAATCATCGTCCACTCATTTGTTCTTGTTGACGTTATTATTATAGTGCAGACGTACTTATGTATTATTGACATTGACATATTGTAATGTAGACTGAATGTGTATTATAATGTAGTGAGGTGCTGAACAAATTGCTTAATGGTGATAATCCCACCGTCGTCCAGTGCTGGCAGCTGCCGCCAGCATAAGTGGGTGTTTAATCGGACTAATGGAATAGCGAAGTCGCGTGAATACTGTATAATGTGACTTGCTGGGTAATGTAGTAGGATGTAGCTGCCAGTACTGTGTCCGTCTTCCATATACTGCAGTTGATTGCATATCAGGACCACAGCAGCACTATGGCTACAACATTTGGCTGATAAAAATGCAAACATTGTAATACAATAATTGCCAGCTTAGATATTAATGTTAGTTTTTATTTGCAGCATTTTGATCAGCTGTTGATTTGTAGTGGTGTTTGTCTGTGGTCCACATTTTGGTGCAAAATGTGCCTTATGCATGGTTGGGGGCCACTTTGTATGGGGTCCTAGATAAAGCGTCATCGTCGCGTGAATACTAGCACATTTTTGGCGTTATACTAGCCACTAACCTTAAGGATATTGTCAAGGAATCTCATTGGCTAATGTTAGATAAAGCACTACTAATTGACTTCCTGTACTTTGGCCCACTTTCAGCATTAACATTAACCATGTTTTGGGAGTAACAAGTACTTAATTTTGGTAGCAAATAATCTCAATAATATTGTCCAGAATAACAACATAATCACAATAATCACTAAAATAAGATAACATTTATTGCATTTTTGTATTTTTCGTAAAGTTTGAATAAAAGTTTGTAGCAGACGGCTGTTTTTCCTCTGATGACATCACTAACACGAGGGTGTTGCCACTGGTCACCTGACCATTCTGGCTCTGCCTTCAATAATAACAACAATGGCTTCACATCTCTAGCTGCCATGCTGTTTGAATTTATCTGTAGCTTTAAAATTATGTATATTCCATTTGCATTGAACCTACAACCTCATACGAATATTTTTTTTCAAATGACAATGTGTTCCTATGCAAGTTAAGTGTACTGGCTATCTTGAGATGTGAAGTGTGCAATAAGTGTGGACACAGATGTAATGTGGCCCTGCTGGCTGCGGAGGTCATTGCAGTCCCTGTTAACTGCTGCTCTACTACTGCTTGTATAACGCTGCTGCTGATCATGCTGCTGCTGCTGGGTAGATAGTCCAGGGGAGAGGGAGAGGCGCTCACGTAAACCTGGCTGGCAAAGGGGAATATGGACATGTTGCTAGCAAGGCAGAGAATGGGAAGATGATGTTCATAAATGTTGTTATTGTAGTTTTCTTTCTTTTGTTCTGAATGAGGTGATTTTGTGTGATTGAAAATCTTACTTTTGTGAGGATTACAATGTTTCTTCTTATTAAATCGATGCTCATTAGCAACCACTTTATAAAAAAGAATTTGCGGAGCATGATAAATGTAAGAAACATTGTGCAGGACATAAAAGTATGAATTTCGTCCTATTACCTCTGTGGAAACTACAGTATAAGCAGGCATGGTGTTTGTTTGGGTTTGTGCTGCAATTTCTGGACATCATATTTTGAGGAAACTTTCAGTGGGTATGTGTGCTGTGAGTGCCTCTTGCTCCGGTGTTATTGTTTTAACTCCTCTACAAGTATTATAGGGTACAAGGTGGTTCTTCATCGTATTCGTCATCAATGTTTCTTAGTCTGTAGTGTAGTTCTAATCTCTGGTAAACAAAAACGCCACAACTTGCCACCACCAAAATAAAAGCCCTTTTTCTGAAACAAATATTAATTTGATCTCTTTTTAATGCTCAATTTCTACTCAATAGTTTTGCAAAATACATGTTTTCATGTAGCGAGTGTCTGTCCACAATGGTTGCAGACCACTAGTGTAGATTTTGCATTAAGTGTTGTATTAATGAGATGTTTACTAATGTATATTTTATGTGGTGTTTACAAAAGGCCATGACAGAAATGTGTGATATATAAATAGGAATATGTTATGTGTAGAAGAGAGCTTATGGTTGTGACTGATAATACTTACAAAATGGTGACTTGCTGTATCATGTAGGGCCAAGCGTTTGAGAACAGAAGGTGATGACGCTGTAGCAAACCACTTGAAAACAAAGGTTAGCAAGCAGACAATTTTGAGTAGGTCCCAAGCCATTTGGATCAAGATGTGTGCATTTAGATGAGCAAGTACTGCCATCCTATGAAATCCTGTATCTGCCACAAAGTGCATGATCAATCCATATTGATATTCTACAGAAAGCAGGTCTGTTAGACCTTAAAAGAATTTCAATGTTTAAATTGAAAGATTTTATTCAGTAAAATAACAAGGCCTTAAAAGAATTTCAATGTTTAAATTGAAGGATTATATTCATTAAAATAAGTTTGGTCCAAATAGTTGTCGAGTATTAATGGCTCTGCCCCATTAAGTGATGCAGCAAGTTCTCCTTTGTGTACATAAATGTGCCAAACCAAGCTTTAATATGACAATTTTAATACAATTGTACATAGGTTTTAACTAAGCTTTTTTTTAAGTTGCCAATTTTGTTTAGTTTCACCTCCCCCCACGATTTGGAGCCACTGATCATGTTCAATTTTTATCACCGAAGTAGCTTTTCTGGTCTCGAGAATAACTGCATGTCAGTGCTATCACTCAAATTTATTAATATTTATTTACATCTTGCATATTTTTCTGTCCCAATTTTGATTTTAACACTAATTCTACTTATAAAGTAATTTTGCTTGCTACTGGATTCTTTAGTGACCCTCTAGTAGCAAAGCTCGCCTGTAGTGAGGACCCAATATTATGAAACAAGCATTCCACAGTTATATAGTGCACAGAAGGACAAATCTTGCCAACCTTTTTTAGTAATATTTTTTCTTATGGGTTGATGACGCCGTAACTATGCAATCAGCAAGCTCTTAATGAGCCATTAATGTAACTAAAATTTAGGGATTGCATTTCAACTTACACTAATGGTCTATGAAAATGTCATTGACTTCGTATTATTACTAGTATATTAGGGATAATACCCATACGTGTATATTTCACATCAAGGAATGTATTCCATTTTGATTGAAAATTGTAGATGTTTTTTCATAAATAATCATGACCACTTTTCAAACCACTACATAATTCTGAAATAAGTTGAATGTGCAATATAGAAACTTCTTTAGGAAAATTAAAAGTTACTCTTTTCTGAATTTTACTCTGTTCTCTTCCGTAAGACTCCTATTATAATGTCATGAACATTTCTCCAAGTGAAGACCAATGTCTTATCTGCTATTGACTATTGAATAGGATATTTTTTGGCAACAAGTTATAAAAGTTCACATAGAATGATAAAATCGTACACACTTTCTGCTATTTTACCTCAGAGGGGGGTCATTATTATTAAGTAATGCTCAATGCTTTAATGTTATCAGTAATTTTGTACATTTTATTATTTTTCTTAAAAAGTGAGAAAATATATAGAAATTATTACTTTTGTTGATGTTTTATTACTGCTGTTTTGTTTGGTGTTCCATTATCTTGTGTGATCATAGTTATCTGTTCTCTCCACTTTAAATCTACATACATAATAACCTTATCTAAAGCTGTATATAGTTTGTTAGAAATCATTTACTCCATCCTATGATCCACAGCATTAGAATTGGTTTGTTTCATTTAATCATACACTATTCAACATACCATATATAAGCTTACTTTCCAACAATAATTGATGGGGGAAAATAATGTCCATAAATATTACTGTATAGATTTTAATCTATCGACTATATAGACCTATATACCCATAGGCATCAACGGCGATTGCTTTCTTGGGATGACCCAACAGTAAGTGGTGCCACCTTATTATAGACAATACGATCGTGTGTACGGAAGCAAATTTTGTAGAGCTAGAGTGCTGCCACCTACATACTGGAGGAAATACTGGTCTTCGCTACTTATTGGTGGTGGGGAATCCCAAATACTACAGCATACCGTTTACTTTTATAAGGGTTGGTGGCCTTCGATATCTATGTCTATAAACTATGGTATAATCAAGTATTATTCCTGGCCATTATAAGTATTTTCAGCAGAGAATTTTTGCCTGGTAGGATACGTGCATATGCAACGGATTATGGCTTTTGCTGGAATAAATTTTATAGACATTTTAAAGATGGACTTACTTTTTAAGACAGTAAAGAAAATCGTTGAAGTTGCAATGCAGTATTTACATTATATTATCAGGTTAAGCTAATAAGGATTTAGGCATCGACCATTTGATCTCGGGGGACCAAAATATTGAAAAAAATAATGCAAGACTGAAAATTGGTGAAAAAAAATAAGGTTTCATTTGGCTAGAAAAAATTGTCAAATATGGCTTTATACAGCTTTATACAGCTTAAAAAATAATTGGGGTTTCAGTAACCTAAGAAAAAAAGAATTCGATGTCAAATTTCATGAAAAAAAATAATTGACTTCCTTCTATCAATACTGTTATAGTAGGGTCTTGCATGTTCAACATTGCCCTTTGCCTTTAATTCAACTAACTGTTTACGTTATGGATTCTGGTTGAATGATACATAATGCAATCAGTTCAAGAATTTTTTTAATATATCATGAATATATATACAATTCCTCGCGATTTCCAAGACCCGCAGCCCTCATTTACACAGTTTACAATATACATTATAACATATTAATTACTATAACATCTTGCTAATATTGCTATAGACAACCACAGACAACTGATGCACACGCTCGCTCCTTACTTGTATGAAGGGTGTAGGTAATCTATATCCTTGATGAAAATACATTCAACATATTTTTTTAACTAAATCACCAGTCACCAATACATTTCATTGCCTTTCACCAATCCCCAGGAATTGTAAATGGATAGGGTGCATCACATTTTCGTCACATTTCACACACTTAAATACATTCAATTCACAATTCACGCTCAAGATTTTGGGCAGATCACCAATCACTGCTCTTGTAATGAGCAAATCACCCGTCACCAATAATAGGTTCAATCACATTTCATGCAAATTCACGTTCACGATTCTGGGCCCATCACCAATCACATTTTTGTTATATGACCCCCTCGTGTGTAACGTGTTAGCTCCCAAAATATGAAATGTATTATCTGAAAGTTTAGTGAAGATCCTCCTAGATAACCAATATGTATTCCTTACATCCCTGACCATGATGAACAAATCTTGCCATTCACGGCTACATTTGATATATGGTAAGTAAGACGCTGAAGTCCGTAGTAGGACTATAGGCCATATGGTTATGTGGAAAGTGGAAACTGTGGTGAACAAATACTTATTACCCAGCAGCCAGGAGAGAGATGGTGGTCTGGCATCCCGGGTGTGTCATTGGAAAGTATACTGTCAAAAATACATTAACATTTACATTAACATTTATTCTATATTTATTAACCATTGGGGTGTTTCCGTGGTCGGGTGGATAGAGGACATGTAACTTGTGGGTTTGATTCCCCGTGGCTCAACTGGTGTGTGTTGAGCAAACTCCTATATTGTAATTTAGTAGGGTTATAGTTGAGTTTTAACATGCATGGTACTTTTTAGTACATTCAGAACCAAGTAGACTTATACAGTTTTCTCCCAGCCCAAGTCAAAGACTGTATAAGTCTACTTGGTTCTGAATGTAACGTTACTAAAAAGTACCATGCATGTTAAAACTCAACTATAACCCTACTAAATTTCATATCAAAGCATGCGAATCTCCACAACAATAGTTCACTAGATCTATCCTATATTGTACCTAATCTGCAGTAGTGCTACATATACATGTGTGATTAAATAGGTGCAGGTCAGCTGAGTGAACGTTGTGAGCGTTTTAAGCACACTTGTGGTATATACACCTCGGGGAGTTCACAAAAAAATGGTGTGACATGGATGCCAATGATTTCATGAATGACATTGTGTATATGTAGTTTCGTTTGATCTTCCACGACCTGGATAAAAAGACCATAAATCACACATATACATTCATTAATCTACGTTTACTCTGTTGGAGATTCTCCTCATACTAACTCCAGTGAAGACAAGAACGTGAAAATGATAATAATGCTCTGGATGAGGGTTTCATTCCGGTCTCGCAAAACGGGATTGTGGGGTGATAAACAAAGTAAAATGGAAGAATATCTTCAGCTACGTCATTATAGTGGTAAGGGACGGTGCAATATTTACCAGGAAGGGGAACCGGTGCATTTGGTAGGGGGACAGGTACTTTTTTCAAGGTGCAAAGTAGGGGGACCGGATGATTTTTCATTCTAGTTGGGCATGGGACATGTACTTTTTTTCAGCTGCTGAAATCCCACCTCGACGTGAGCGAATTGGTGCAAATTAATCACGCGAATATTCATGGGAGGGGACGCGGATTTTTTTTATGAATAGAGGTCATGGGACATCAGTGTTTTTTTCATCACATCGGCAGGGGACAAGACCTTTTTTCAGACAAGTTTTTCGATATGCACCGGTCCCCCCGCCTGTTAAATATTGCACCGTCCCTAAGGAACATGCTTGCTATAGAGAATTGAGAAAGAGAGAAAGAGGATTGAACTAATGATCTTAAATAACACATGAACGCATTTAAAAATAATAATAACAAAAAGGGGGGGTGTACTAGTATATCATCATCACCATCATCGAGTGGAACAGCAACCCCGAGTCCATCGCATCAGCTGACTCTGCAGCATCCTTCAAGAGTCGGCTCATCGCGCACTACCACCCATAATGCGCACAACCCGTCGGTGTGATGCCTCTATCTGGGGCCCTGCCGACTAACAGCTAGATCCAGATCCAGATCACATTTTTTCACATTTCTCCCCGAGTTATTGCTCTACCAGAAATGAATAATAAATGCAAACCACCGAGGCTCTTAATTAAAGATTCTTAAGACCATAAAATTACACGTGAAATCTGTATGGTTATCTGCTGCGCCACTTGGCATGCAGCAACAACAACATAAAATGAATTAAAAATATTCATTTACGACAGCAAACAATCTAGCCAGACATGGTTATAGAATATTGAAAATATGATTTAATTCTGTATCTATGAAAACGCTCTATGACAATTTTATATAAAATATTTACTGTAAACCATGAGATTTTATTGAAGAAATTAAAGGCTGTAGGTCTTAGAGAAGATACAGTTCAGTGGTTTTACTCTTATATTTCTGATAGAAGACAAGTTGTTCAAATTAAAGATTCAATATCACCATCATGTAAAATGAGTTGTGGGGTACCACAGGGATCAATTTTAGGTCCGTTGCTATTCAGTATTTATGTTAATGATATGGAAAGAGCAATTGACTCGTGTGAATTATATTTGTACGCTGATGACTCTGCAGTATTGGTGGGTGGGAAAAATATTTCTGAAATAGAATCAAAACTAAGTAACAATATGTATTCATTGAAGATGTGGCTTGAGGAAAGCAAGCTTTCTTTACACTTGGGAAAGACAGAAAGTATACTGTTGGGATCTAAAAAAACTGCGTAAAACTTCATAACTACATGTAAGATGTGGAGACATTGACATTAAATCTAAAACCAGCGTAAAATATTTAGGTGTAACTCTTGAGCATGATTTATCACGTAACAACACTGGTGAAAGTGTAATTAAAAAAGTTAATAGTGGCCTGAAATTTTTGTACAGGAAGTCAGCATTTCTTGGCAAGAGAGAGAGAGAAAATTAATATGTAGTGCTTTTTTTCAATCTAAATTTGACTATGCATGTAATATGTGGTACAGGTCTATCTCTTATTATATTCAGAAAAAGCTGCAAACTTCTCAAAATAAAGTTATAAGATTTATTCTTGACAAGGAACCAAAATACCACCTTGAATGTGAAGATTTTGCCAGTCTTGGACTACTTAATGTGGAAAGAAGGGTTGACTACCTCACACTGAATATTATGTATAAGATTTTTAATTGTTCTGCCCCATCATATATGTGTGAATATGTTGAACAACATAAACGCGTATACAATACAAGATACAGTTATAATTCTTTCACTGTGCCCCAGGTAAATTCTCATGGCAAGCTTACTTTTAAATGGAATGGTGTCAAACTATGGAATAAGTTACCCAATTATATAAAATCATGTGATAGCAAAAAGAAATTTAAATCCCAATGTAAAAAATATCTCTTTAATGAAATTATCAAAGTTGAAAATAGCATTTATACTAAGTAAACAGTAATAGTAATTATTTTTGGATTATTTAATATCAGATAAATATGCGATTTGGATGCCAATTTGAAAGATATGTTGTTTTTTATAGGTCCACCATGGAAATAAGTTGCTAGATATTTTTTAATATCTTAAACTTTTGGTGTTAACCATATTCTTTATCATTAGGCATAATTTCACAATTTATCTTTTCTTCATGTTTTTGTATTTGTAATTTTTTCAGGATCACATGTATTTCAATATTGTAGTCCATACTCAGTATTTCCAAAGATTCAGTAGTATTTATATATTTTGTCACCTCTGTATATTGAAACCATAACATTGCTGTTTTTTTAATGTAAGTATAAGCAGATATTTTGTATTATTATTGTTTGCCATAATGATATTGAATAAAATCAATCTCAATCTCAATCAATCTACTATTTCATATACATCACAGTCGGATCTTCAATTAAGGCCACCTCTTTATAAGACCCCCTCTATAGTAGGACCACTTTTTGCTGTCCCGAATTTCCCCCAGGATATGATAAATATTGTGAATCTAGCGTATGTATTAAGACCATCCTATGAATTGGGACCACTTTTTGCGGTCCCAAGTATGCTTAGCCCTGTATGCTTAGCCCTGAATCAGCACCAGAAGTGATTTTCCATAAAAGGGTTGATTGTGTATTATGTAGTACAATTGCAGACCTGCCAAGTCTCCCGCAATGGGGGGGAGACTCCCCCTTTGGAGACCTCTCTCCCCCTCTCCCCCTCAGGTGTTCTAATCTCCCCCTTTCTACTGATTCCCTAAAATAAATTAAAATTCAATCAAATAATACCTAAAAAGTGGCCTAAAATGCACAGAATGGCATTAAAAATTTCAAAATTTTCTGGGGGGGCATGACCCCAGACCTCCCTAGCATTGCGCGCCTATGGCGCGCTTCGCCCCGCGCCAAATGCCTCTACCTCAAAAAATAATGTCTCCCCCTTTCAAGCTCCTCCAACTTGGCATCTCTGCAATTGTAATTCTGTCTGTCTCCTACTGAAGTTAAATAATCTACCTAGGACTGTGTTTGTTTTTAGTTAGTGATAATTATTTTATATTAGGTTGTAATAACCATACCAATACGTCTTTACTATTACATAGCCTGCAGGTGAAAACACCTTGTTAGGACTGTGCTATTAGGGGTGGTTAGGGTTGTAAGAGCTTCTATCAACAGAAACAATGACAATGACAATGACAATGACACTTTTATTTTTCAAACTAAAAGTTCATACAACACATAAAAATGTAGAAACGTACCATATGGTACGATTAAAGCTAGAGAACTATGAACAACTGTCAAAAAATCCAACCATTTTGCCTTCATTTAAAGAAAATGCCACAGGAGGGGCCGCCTTGCCCTCCTCCTATAAACATCGTCCGCTTGGTCGTTATGTGCTCTCTCGCGAACCGTCCATACAAAAGGCTTCTTACGTCCCTTCTTTTAGGCCCTTCAGTGTCGAGTGCGAAGTGTCCATGCCAGGAGCCTATTACGCTGACTTGGTTCGCCTGTTAGAAATAACAATCAATCAAAATGAAGAAGAGGTGAACGTTTGAAAATGGCGACTTCCGGTGCTGGTCCAAGTGGAGAAAATGCAGCGAATTCTGTATCTGCTGCTAATGACGATGAAACATTCAACGAATTTTATACAGAGGTAAAACGAAACTTACTATGTGGTCAAGTTGAAACCAATTAGGTTTCACAATGTAGCTAAATTTCCTACTAATTGTGTATGTTTCTGAAAAGTTAATATGGAGTATGACATATTTTTACTTCCAAACTTGAAATTGGATTGTTACGTTAACGAGACTTGCTGGAGATAAAAAAAAATCTTAAAATGTGCATGTTTTTTATTTTAGTATAAAATTACAAGCATTTCCCTTTATAAAAATGTATAACACTTTAGGGGTTTCGGGAATAGATTTTGGTTTACGGACCATACAAAAGATCATGTATAGATCTACAATTTCGGTACAGTCAAAATTAACATTGTCTGAATTTTTCATCGTATTTGTATGATCTTTTGTATAGTCCATAAACCAAATTCCATTCCCGCAACCTTTAAAGTGTTATACATTTTCTAAAAGGAAATGAATGTACTTTTATACTAAAATAAAAAACAAGAACATTTTAAAAAAAAAATTTCCTCCAAATTCTATTTATTTACAAGTGCTTTGCAGTCTACAGTATGGTATGAGCAAGAAGAACAATCGATATATTAGACGGGGATGCTCCCCCCGAAAAATTTCCTTTATCAGACGGGGTTATATGTGATAAAATAAAATCTAGATCTACGTGTTTTGATGAATATGAGTGAACGACTAGATTCTTGAAAGCAATGCGGAACATTATTGTGGATTTCTCTGCGGGTTGTCCTTCAGAATATGTGGGTGTCGGTGTGGGCTCTATTTTTGTGATTATCATATACATGTATATAATTAGTGTATTTTGGAAATCTATTTGACATAGTAGTGCTATTTTTGTGCAGGGTAATTAAACAAACCAATCTAGGGGACATTTGTTGGAAATATGGGGACTATATTACCTTTTATGATGCAGGTGTTTCCTATTGTTTTAATTTAGGTCTTTGATTTTCTTGTGTATGTATTAATGACAGTTCATACTTCAAACTAAGTTCATAGACATATATATTGGCCGTCGGTGTGAAATCTGTGAAACCTTTGTGTTCTGTTATTCTCCTGAATGTTATTGAAGCTCATCTGATTAGATATCTGTGCTGCCTCAAAAAACTAATGTTCTTCAATAGTAATTTACCACCTCAAGTGTTCTGTTTTATCAGTTTTTTAAATTGTTGTTGAAAATCACACATCATAAAATAGTACTGCTTATATGATAACCTTACTTATTATCTTGATTTCCCTATGTTTGATTATGTAATAATTTGTACAGGTAAAAGACATAGAGAAGCGTGATTCTGTGTTAACTCCAAAGCAGCAGATCGACCGCCTCACGAGGCCTGGAGCCACCTATTTCAACCTTAACCCCTTTGACGTGCTGCAAGTCGACCCAGAGACTCCCCTGGCACAGATAAAAAACAAATACAGACGGGTATGGTACTTTCTCCCAGAAATATCTGCATGCTGCACAAGAACATTTATTTGCGTATTTCCCGTTCATGGAGTGATATGAAAATCAATGTTACATACCGTATACAACCATACAAGCGCCCTGGGCGCTTAGATTGAATTATTTTTAAAATAGGGGGTGGGCGCTTACTCGCTTACTCGAATGTGAAGTCACATGTTTGGTGCACCGAGACCACAGCACTATTGCAAAATGTGGTCCGAGCCCTGATAAATGCAGCTAAAAAAAATAGCAGACTTTCTGCGTGCAAAAAAAATATTTTCACTATTTTTTTCAAAATATATTAAATATCTTGTGTTAAGTATTTTAATGATGGATCTAAAAGGTTTTGATGGATGAATGACGTGTCAAAGTTTGATTGACACATGTTCTTCAAATCAATTGAGTCGGTAATTGAAAGAACTCGGGTGAGAAATCATATGTTAATATTATCACATGGATGAAAATAGGGGCCGAAACTATGAAATCAGACTTCCCTGTGTTTCTGTGGAAGGGGGGCGCTTAACAAAATTGACAGAAAGCTGGGGGTGGGCAGTTCCACGGAGGTGGGCGCTTGGATAGTGGTATACGGTAGTAAATCTATCTCATAGTTTTCATTATTATGCTACAAATGAGGTTATTCATTCAAGGAACAAGTGCACTGAATTATTTGTATAAGCAATAAACAGATTACCCTATCAGGCTATCACATGTATTGGAAGTCTATTGATTTGGGAATCAAAGTAAATTAGTATCATTAAAATAAGTTTATTGTAAATAGATTTAAGGCTACTTGAAGTTGAAGACATTGCTGATCACTTCTGTTATTTATTTTATTTTTGCACCATATATTCATATCATGCCTATTTTCAGATGTCAATTTTGGTGCATCCTGACAAAAATCAAGAAGACAAGGATCGGGCTCAAACAGCTTTTGAAGGTAAAAATTGTACTTGTAACATACAATTAGCCTTTCAATTATGAAGTCTTATGTAGTTAGTTTTGTAATATCTTATTGAATACCAGATATTTGTCATTTATCACTGATTTCACTAACATTTAAAATCCTTTCTCATCTAATATTGATCAATTTCAAGGAAAAACCAAACTCAGTTATTCCAGTTAGATGTTTGTCATTGATTGTAAAATATTGATGTTGTTTACAATCAACGTTCAGTATGTAATTATGAATAATATTTGTAATTTCATGTTAGCCTTGAACAAGGCGTACAAGACGCTGGAGAATGAAGAAGGTTATAAACGCTGCCAGGAGATTGTGACCGAGGCGAAGGAGCGTGTAGATGAAATGGTTTGTTTCACACTCTTACAACTTTTTGAAAAAAAACGTGGATGCACTGATTGTATGCCAATTATGTAGACAAAAATAGTGGAAAAATGCTACTTGTCAGCAGGACGAGTAACCCTCAAATATCTACTCATCTTGCAAAAAAATGTACTCGTCCTCCTTGCACAAAGCTCTATATTTGCATGCCAAATTGACCAGAATTACTACTCGTCAAAGGGACGAGTTGCTAAAACATTCTACTTGTCGCCCACAAGTTTTTACTAATGTGCTGACAGCAAGTTCAGAACTACACATTTTCAATCATAACTAAAAAATGGTAATGAATATCAAAATAAAAACTATAGAAATGAAACGCAATTTTTTTGCCAGATCTATATTGCAATTTTGACTATTATGATTGGTTTACATAAAAGTGAACACTTACATGAAAATGGCATTTTTCCAGTGTCTGTGAGAGACAGAGTCAGACATTTTGAACAAGTCAAAATTGGGGATTAGGCAACATGATTGGAACAGCCAAGTTTGTCTATATTTTTTATTTGCATACACATTTATGTATCACCAATTATGTGACTACCCATGTGTATGCAAATCAAAAATATAAACATTGCTGTTCAAATCTTGTCACCTAATCCCGAATTTTGGGATTCCACCTAATCCCCAATTTCAAAATGTCTGACTCTGTCTCTCACAGACACTAGAAAAATGTCATTTTCATGTAAGTGTTCACTATTATGTAAACCAATCAGAATAATCAAAATTGCAATGTAGATCTGGCAAAAAAATAGCGTTTCATTCCTATAATTTTTATTTTGATATTCATTACCATTTTTTAGTTATGATTGAAAATGTATAGTTCTGAACTTGCTGTCAGCACATTAGTCAATACGAGCGGACGAGAGGCTAATCCTCACCCTGCTATATTGATCATGAAAATAGACGCACACAAATATGATACAAGTACATTGTTTCGACTTGTTTAGAAGAATGTGCAAGTTATGGATCAACAATTATTTAAAAAATGACTAATTGCAGATGAAGAAAAAGAGAAAGGAGCTTAAGAAAGAAGGAAAACCACAAGTAGTACCAGAGGATGATGTTGAAAAGGTACTGCAGTATAAGTGATGGCAAACAAGTTAATTAGATTTGATTGAATTTGAATACATATAAAAATTGCAAGTCTCATTATTAATCTTTCCATCGCTATATATCGGAGAAACTTAGTTTTTTTAAAGTAAGTATTTAATGATTAAATTTGATAGAATTTGGATAAGAATAAAAATAGCAAGCCTCTTTATTAGTCTTTCCATTGCTATGGTGCATATATTTGAGAAACTTCTCTTAAAAATATTTTAGAATTTAGTGAAAGGAAAACTGTTTATGGTATAGTAATGTTTGTGCGTGTTTCAGCTATATAAATAATTTTTGTATGTGTTTTGAAGATGTAATAGTTGTCTGTTATATTTCCAGTACAAGCATGCTGTGTATGTTCAAGTGTGTAAGTTGTTTGCCGACCTTGAACGACTCCGGCAAAACCGTGAACAGCAGGACATGCATGAACGGTGAGTAAAATACACTTTGAAGAGTAAGACAGACCTTCAAAACTTAATAAAGTTAACTCTTCAAATTCTTTTCTGTCACACATAAATGCAGATTTCTTATTTGTGTTAACACTTTAAGGATTGTGTTAACACTTTTAAAGGAGTGACAGTCGAGTCTTTCTAGATAACTTCAATAAGGAACATATGGACTCAGGCAGATGCTACTTAGATTTGTATTTTCAGACCCCACTTAGTTAGCAACTGATTATTTAGTCAGTTGACCAATTTGTGCATCTACAGTATTGGCAATTAATAATAATCTGAAGCTGACATACACGTGTATCCATGCCCTATAAGGCATGAGCATAAAATTCTGAAATAACATGAAATAGCATTAATTTTTTAGTCCTTATTATTACTTTGTAACTAACATTAAAAAGTTTGGAAAGCTCTGTTTTGCAAAGTTTTCACAATATGTGTCCATTCAATAAATGACAAGGTCCTTGACATTGGAAACAGTTGTCTTGCCTAAACAAACTTTGAATTTGATTTTTTATTGATTTATAACATATGTTTGTATTACACGTATGATTTGGGAAAATATTTCTGCAACAAAGGAGCTAAAATTTCAATAATGATTCAAATTGTTTGATTGGACTGATTGTAATAAATTAAGTTAGATTTTTTCGTAATGAATGATAATGATGGAATAATCATGTTGAATCTTCAGAAAGAGAAAAGCTGAAGAGGAAGAAGAAGAAAAAGAGCGCAAGAAAATTGAGACAGAATGGAATAAAAATTATGAGGTAATGTTTTTATTTTGTAATCAATTTTTATACCCAGAAAATTAATTCATTACTAAGAAGATAATTTGTCTTATTCAGATGTTAATATCAAGTTTTAAAGTCTACCTATGATTTCTTCCTATGAACATATTTGTACAGCAGATTATGTCTGTCATACTCTGTATACATTTTTGTACATTGGATGTCGTGTGCTGAAATGCTAAAAATTAAATTTTATATTGATGCCTTTTCCATGTTATCCAGGAGTCTCGCACTGACCGTGTCCAGAGCTGGAGGAACTTTAACACTGGCAGCAAGAAAGCCAAGAAGGCCAAGACAATGAAGACTTTCCGGCCACCCAAAAACAAGGTGGAACAACGAGACACGTAGTGAACTGATCCACCAAGCAAACCATTATTTCATCGCAACATTTACAAAAGTTGCAACTTTTTGCATCAATAGTGTTGTCAATGTTGATGTACAACAATTCTCATTTTTAGGATTAGCTAGGCAGAGCTTTTTCTTTCATCCACCTGGAAAAGGTTTGATCATTACAGACTGAGGTATTCTGTTGGTTGTGGAGACATTATAGCAGAGTGCATTTTAGAATCCATACACAAAAAGAAGGGACAATATTGAATGAATGTACGGCTTTTGTACGCCAAATATTGAGAAAAATAATTGTTGTTTTCCCCACATAAATATGGAAGTGAGCGAGCATTGATGTTATTTTTTTTAACGAATGAGATTACGTAAGAAAGGATTTTGCATGATAGTGTGTCTGTGAGCTGGTTTGGTTTAAATTTAAAGCTGGTGTTAGTGATAATGTAACGGTAAGAACTTAATCCTGACACTGTATAACTTCAACAGTTGATAGCAAGTGTATGGGATAATAAGAAATGAATATGTTTTTATTCATTGATTGTTTAAAAAAAATACTCTAACCAGTATATATTGAAAGGATCATTATTTAAGGTATAATAAGTATGCAGAGATTATTGCATTATTTTATTAAAAAGTCAGTTTGCAATTGTGAAGTGGTATGAATATTTGCATCTCTTCAGCTCAGCTGCTGAAGCAAGCATTGTGTTTCGTTCGTTTGTAACTAACTAACTAACTATGTAACTAACTAACTATGTATGTATGTCTCAGGACAAGCTAGAGCTTTAAACGTTGCATCTATTTCGTTCAAACTTTACACGACTATGAGGTATGAGGCAACACCGAAGTGATTCGATTTTGGGCGTTCTGCCAATTAAATTTTGCTTTCTATAAGCGCTTTTATGACATTTTTAATGATGTTCAATGCACTTAGCATACATAAGAGTTTTCACGGTTTTCCCTGATTTCAGGGATTTCCACATTGGGTGATAATAGATAACAGACAGGCTTCGCACCCAATATTACTACTTTCACACTGTATTTCAGGGTTTTTCATTAAGGGTACTGTGAACTCTTTAAGGGAAAAATATTCTATTTTCAGCTTTTTAATATTTATTATACTTTAAACTATGAAGAACAACATGTTTTGAAATGAACCTTTTATCTTCAATAGTTTTCCCATTACAACGCATTTTGTAAAGACCAAGCTGGAGTGAAAAACAATGACTCATTCTTTGCAGGGTTATAAGGTTATATGGGCTAAGAATTAAATTTTTACATTTTCAATGTTTTGTATGCTATAAATGATAAAGAACAACATCTTTTTAAAATGAACCTTTTATCATCAATAGTTTTTCTTATATGATACATTTTATAGACAGCAACTACTATCAATGTATATTGACAGGCCATGTTTAAAGTCCATTTTCTCAAAACTAAGTTTGCATAGTGGATGAATTTTTCTTTTTATATTTCTCCTTAATCATGAAATCAAATTTTCACAAACGTGTATATATTTAAAGATATATGCATTCTGAAGAAGACCTTACTAGGGATTTTGATTTTTTTATTTCGTTGATGAATTATGAACTTTTTTGTATTGATTTGCAAGAAAATTTGGAAAATAGGTGGTTTTAAAACTTAAAATGCATGTAAAATGATAAATAGGAAAAATATAAAAAATTTGAGGCAAGGTTTTCTAGATAAATATACAAATTTTGTAACTGAATAGTGATTTTGGTCATTTCAATGTTGTACTATCAGTTATATGCTTCGCAGGCAAAGTTGTCATTTTTTCATTAATTGCTTTATAAAATTTTTTTTCATCAATCTATACAATTCAAAACATGTTGTGTCATTAGGTTAGATAATTATCTACAAAATAAGGTGTAATTTGTAAGAATTTAAGCAATAATGAGTGAGAAAATCAAAGTTTAATAAAATCCTAAGAAAAGAGTTCACAGTTCCCTTATTTCCCACTCTCATGTATGACTTAGCGTACGTTCACACATACGCGATATCGCGTGAGCGACGGAGCGCCGTGGCGATGAGCGATTGAGTGTTCACACACACGCGATTTTGCAAGCGATTTTCCTTGAATATATAAAAAATCTTTATCTCCAATTGATTAATTTTTTCCAATAGTTTATATATTGGCAGATACTGAATCATTGAAGGTACTGTTTATTGCTGTGGTCTTTCATGGAATATAATAATCATACACATTCGGTCGTAGGTCTTTTACTAACAATATTAGCTTTTCAATTTTATCCTGGGGGACTTTATCCATGTTAATTATTTCTTAGTTTTCTCAAACTAATTTTAAAAAATAACGATTCCAATACTGTGTGGTGTCCTGTTTAGTGTACTGAGTGTCAATAAAAAAAATCAATGAAACAGTCCTGGTCAATAATTATATAACAGATCAATTAAATAATGATCATGTTCCAGGGAAATCGCCTAGCGACGAGGCGATTTTATCGCTCATGAAGTGAAAAAATCGCTCAAGCGATGTCGCTTCGTCGCGTATGTGTGAAAGGCTCAATGCAAATATGATATACCGAAAATATCGCCTGTCGCTTCGTCGCTCAAGCGATATCGCGTATGTGTGAACACACGTTTAGCCAACAAGAAAAAAATCAATGTTCCAACCTAGCAGTAAAATTGATTATTGAATTTGAAACTGATTCCGATTATTATCTGTTATTCAATACTATTATATGGCAACAAAAATATCTTTTTGCTGGATATATTGATTCTGATTCATCCTGATGTTTTCTCCTCAAATTCATAAATTTCTTGATTGTTAAGTATACATTATTTCAGTACATATCTTAATTGCCCATCAGTCAACCTCGTTCTTGCGACGCAGTGTTCTTTGAACACTTTTGATCTAGTTTGCATTGTGATTGGTATAAAAATGTTGGAAAGTTGGCAAGAAAAAGAGGTAACGCTATAAATATCCTGTGAACCTAGCCCTATCTGTTACATGTATTCACAAACGCCATAAAACTATGATATAGCATAATTTCCAGAAACGTGATTAAAATTTTCTCAAAGGGTTAACAACTTGGATTTATCTTTGTAGAAATTACAGATACTTCTGATTTAATAAAGATTCTTACACAGACATATTCATGATGTTGGATTTTGACCAGACTACTAATTGACAGTAGATGTCTCAAGTTATTGTACAATTTGACTCTCGATTCACACATTTACATTGACATACCGCCAAAAGCACATGGTTTGAATTGTCCTATGATGTTTTATCACAATCTGGTCTGTTACAGCAAATTTGTATTCATAATGCATGGATATGTCAAATAGAACTAAATTTATTCATCCTCAAAGTAAGCTATTGTACAATATTTATGTAAGTGCCATATTATATGGAATACTAAATGAAGGACGTGTCATAACATGGATGCATGATGTAATTAGTTGAATGTTGCCAATGTGACTGTATCATACTGTAACTAGTACATGCTGTACGTGATAGAGTAATAGTTGTACATTAATGATTATTAATGTAAAATGCTGAATGGTAAGGTGTGGTAAAACTCGGTATAAGTTTAAAAAAAGTTAGAATGTAAGTGGATTTTAAACAAATTTGTATGTATATTTCTTGTGTCTGTTGTAAAGACTACAATTTTGTGTGACTAGAAAAAAAGACATAGGCCATGGAGAACTTTAAACATCTTATAAGAATAATCACAAATAAAAAATCAGATTTGGCTGTCCAGATATTTTCTTGTAAATAAATGAAATCATTATTGGTTATCATTTCATGTGTTGGAATAATTATTAAAAAACTTTGGTGCCATGTGTAAAATATATTTTTATATTAACACTACAAATATTTTACAATATACTGATAATAGAGTAAAATTACATTAAAAATATACTTAAAATAAAGTGTCTACAATGCTGAAAATATATCCGTATTGTATGGTGGGCAAGCGGCACCGTTTCAGGGACTCTAAAAAATGGATTTGTGTATTCACGGCTTAAACATCACAGTTGTCTGAACAATTCACACTTGTTATATATGTTACATTGCATGATGTTGCAAATTTCTCAGAAATGAGATGGTCCCACTCGTCCACCTTAGTATTTAAATACCACAATATAGAATACTTTTCACTGAAAAAACAAGTGCAAAAAAATGCATTAAATTATACATTATTCATCTCCGTTCAATGAACGCGCATGCAAAATATAAAAATTTCTCTGCCGTCATCTTTAACAATATTTACCTATTGAATCATGGAATATGATTACCCAAATTCTTTCAGGCCAAGTAAAATTCATTCCAGGATATACCCGGTGCACGTGATCAGTGATATCAAGTCATCGTCATATCTCTGCTATATACGCAGTATGTAGCCGTGATCAAACGGTCCTAATACTGGCACTTTGTGAAAAAATCCAACCAATGAAAAGCCCCATTGCTGAAATGGTCAGCCAGGATTTCAAACGTTAAACGTACGATCTTACATTTCAAAGTAAGAAAAACCGAGTATTGATTTTGTTTTTGACGTAAGTCTAACCCAAAGATATTTTTCCATATAAAACTTATAAGGCACAACTGAGCCCACGGGTTGATATAAACATTGACTTGTAAAGGCAGTGTGAGTGATCAAGCTATGAAAACCAATGATGTAAAGAACGGATGATTTAGCGTAGTGTCACAGAATATGCGATATAAATAATCATTCTGCCAACTTGATACAATCTCTATTAATTATCGAATGTTATATGGTGATTTGCAGCTTTCCATGAAATTACCAGCTGAGTACAATATTTATCCACGTACAGTACATTGTATTTGAACACTATTCACTTGTTGCTCTGGCTATGACTTTTTTGTCAAATGCAGATGTCACCGCTGAAACTGCAAGAGTCCAACTTCTACCAATTTTCTCAGCCTCTTTTGTAACACAGGGTCAGCCTCCTTCACAAACCTGAAATTAGGTAATTCAGCCTTAAATTATAGTCTTGTAGACATCTAGGTATTGAAGTGATAAGTTAACATTTTTCAGGCAGGTGATTTATTACTTGTAATTTACCCCATTCCACTAGTCGTAATCACACTAAGATAAGGTTAAGACTTGCCAAATTTTCGTTGTCCTGACCTTGGGATCTTGTCTGGACCTTTTCCTTTTCTAGTTTTGTTAGTCCGAAGTTTGTCCGATACCTGCCAACTTCTCTCAAAGAAATTTCAGTATCCCAAGGCCAAAGTTTCAGATTTTGACAAAAAAAAATCAGCATCTTCATTCATTTTGCAAATTTTTGTGTATTTTCAACCAAAAAATTATTTTAATCAATTAACATTATAATAACACAAAATCCATAACTTTTAGTTACTTGAGAATATTTCTATTTTAGATATATTAATGACATCAAAGTGTTTAATTTCCGACGCTCCAGTGACAACTATGAAGGTTTCATACACATCAGACTAGTACAAGGCAGCCAGGCTGAATGAGGAATGGTGATGATTGCATCGAAAGGCTCCGAATCAATATCACAATTCGGAAAAATTCAGAAATTTCACAGTAGCTGACAGGTATATGTTGCCGCAACTTGGAAAGTTGGAGATTATTTTGACCAAAACCAACAAGTCAATAATTTTCTCGGGGCCATGGTTGGAGCATGTCCTAACCTTGTCGTAACCATGTCAAGAGCATGTCTGAACCATGTCTCGGGCTAGCTTTAGCCTAATCTTGTTGACCTTGACCATGTAGGTACCTAGCTTGTCTCTCTTTCCTTCTTGAGAAGGTCACGACAACGAACATTTAACAACTTGACACTGTCTGGATGTGATTATAACTAATTGAATTGGAAAAGTTTTTATGTGGCAAAAATAAGCATTTTTCTTCTGACCTCGTTGCGAACATCAAAGTCTTGACATGTTCAAGACAGCGCCAAAGTCTAAGCATCCCTATATATATCTATGAACTGATGATTTATGGCAATGTTATCAGCAAAAAGCCTAGTCGGATAAGTAGAGCAATGTGTACCTTTGAGCACTGTCTGGATTGGTTCTTAATGCTTCAAACATTTTCTGTACGCGTGGATCAAGAAAAATTTCTCGCACCTCTGGATCAGCCATGATCCGTGCCATGCGCTCTTCATCTTCAGATGTTGCCTGTTTGGGATCACTTGATTTTACCACCTAGATGGTAAAAATTTTGGGATTTATTTTATCTTCTTTTTAGACACAAAAATGGCTTTGCACAACATGACTCATGAATAAAATCTTTATCAATCTATGCTTGTAGCTTGATTTGTTTCACAAATTAAAAAATATGGACCATTAACATGATTTGACACTTGCCTCCACCAGCGGGTAAAATCTTGATTAAGTTAAAATATAAATGTAAATGTGGTGGTTTATAGTCATGATTCTAGTGCTCTCAAGACGTCATATCTACACCAGGTCATTGGCATCCTTGTCACACTATATCTTTCTCAACTCCCCGGGGAGCATCCAGCATATCCAAACTGAAGCGCAGACATGCAAATCACTCACATTTGCGTTCACTCGCTTGAATTGTGCCTATTTAACGTGTAGGTACCACAGAGCAGCGTGCAACCTCTAAGAGGTAAATTTGCTCAACACCTACCACCAGAACTGACTGGGAATCAAACCCATGACTTTTTAGTCAAGAGTCCAACTCTTTCCATTTGGCCATGAAAGTTACCCTTAATCAATGCTATCAAGGTTAATGTGAGTACATGAACATATGATTTTCATGTGTTTTAATGTCAATATTAGACACCCCTAAAATGTTTAGTTATTTTATCAGGCTAACCTTGATGTCAGCGGAATTTTTTTTAGTAGTTACAGCTGCAGATGGTTTCTTATTGCTGTCCCCATCAGATTTATCAAGGTTGGTGAAATGATTACCTGTAATAGTCAGAATAACATTTATGAAATTACTAACTAAGAATCAAAACTACAATGTACGAATGTATCAATAATATCCTGATCTATTAATCCCATAAACAAAGGTGGGATTTAAAATAACTATCCAGTATTTACAATGTATTTTCATAATCTTATTTTAAAATATAATTTTATTCTTCCTTTTTTCTATAACTAAACAAATTACCTACATTATAGTATTTATAATCATTTTTATTTTTATTAAACATTTGAATTGATCACATCATCATTCTGAATACACTTGTTGTTATGGAAACCTTTATATTTTTGTGTTCCTTTGAAATTTGAGACTACATTACATGGATATTAATAGGTTATTATACGAGTGGGGTAGTAACCAAACGTATTTGGCCGAAACGCGTCTCGATGCTCGGGCCAAATACGTTTGGTTAGTGGGGTAGTAGATATCGGGGAATATCTCACTGAGTGGAGTTCATAACAGTACGAGTGAGCAGAGCAACCGAGTGCTGTCAACACCAAGAGGTGAGATATTCCCTGATATTTCTACCCAACGAGTATAATTACCTTTTTCTCCTACCTATATACTCGGCAAGGCATAGAAACCACTTAAAACTATCCAATTTCTATCCAAGAACAAAAGAAAGTACTTCAGTTCAGTTAAGGTCAAGGTACAAAGTACAATGAGATAGCCTTTATCAACTAGAGTGCTACGTTGCTGCATGCACTGAAGAACCAACAAAGCGCGGGCGACAAACTATATTGATTGCAGTCACATGTCTCATGGTCCATGAACAACACAAATGGATCAATATTCTGGTCCAATTTTTGTGGCAATTTTATTATCAGTGCTGCCATCTGGTCTTTAAAAAGAATAACTTTACAACTTTATGAATGGGTCTATAGTAAAGTAGTCCCCTTTATAGTATAATTATCATAATTTATGTAAATACTGGAGTATGAAATTATCAAGATATCAGCTGATATCCACTAAATTCATTTATAAAGACAGTCAGAAGTGGGAGAAAATGGGGTAATGGTACTTAAAAATGTTCTATATCACTTTTTGTTGAAAAATTGCATTTTTACAAGCATTAACATGAAATATTGCCAATGTGATGAACACTGAGAATAAACAACTTTATTACATTTTGGGTAGATTGTAAAATGAACTGATTTCTGTAAAATCAAAAGGCAAGCTGATACAAAATATGTATTCCATGTACATGGTCCAATGGCTTGATATGACTAATCATTATATGTAATTAAAGTCATTAGACCTATGACTCCAAGTCAGGTAAAGACTATATCACATAGTCTCTGGTGGGGTTCGAACCCACGACCACACGGTACCAAATCGCCTAGCAGCTCAGGCTAACTCACTAGTCCACTCTGCCACCAGAACCAGGTTAAAAACGATGGCTCAAATGACTATTGATGGTCATAAAAATGACCCTTAAGGCAACCCCATGTTTATGGCTAACAGAATCACTTGCATAAAATACATGTACAAGGAGACACGATATAATGTATATGTGTGATGCCTATCTTGTACAGAGGATCTTGCCTCACGCGGAGACTTTCAGGCAGTCAATCCTAATCCCTGGCTCGCTTAAAATATATGCAAAAACCAAAAGAAACGTGCGTTTAAATCAGACTGACTTTTGATGTGTGTCCTCACTGACAGCTTTCAAACTTTGCTTCCATATTTGATGAAATTGAGCCCCTCCCCCCTGAGGTAATATTGCACGTATGTGTTTACCAAGCAGCCCGCAGAAGCTGGTTATGAACTCCTGGACCTCAATGTTGTCTTTATACTTAGCAGCGGCTGCCTGTGGGTTTGTCTGGAACTCCGCAATGGCACCCATGAAGGTCGGGTCACGGAGGCGTGCCTGCAACTTCTCGTCCTTCTCCACTCGCTGCACAAGGTCGTCTGTCAGCCACGCATCTACACACAACACACAACTGCCGATGACATGCCTATACTCTAACTAATGAATTGATTCAGATTATCTTTTGCAATGGGCAGCTCTCTATAATCAAAATCTTCTGTGTCAGTATATGTGGTCTATGATATGCTTTATTTGATTTATCAAGTGAAAGAACGATGTTTAACTTAAAGGTATGCTCAGTCAAAAAAATAAAAAATAAATAGTTGGGAAGATGTGGGACATTTTACATGCACCGTGTGGTTACATCTGACGAAAATCATTCGGTTTACATTTCTTGCCTACAAGTGTTTTGGTAGTTTCATAACTGGCCTTTTATGGGGGAGTATTTGAATTAGCCTTAAAGTAACGTTTTCTTGGTTTTAGGCTATTTCTTGATTATTATAAATTATTTCTTTCCCAAAAGAGAATACTCACGTGTCGAATGTTCTACAAGTGTTTTGGTAGTTTCATTATTGGCCTTTTATGGGGGAGTATTTGACTTAGCCTAAAAGTAACGTTTTCTTGGTTTTAGGCTATTTCTTGATTATTATAAATTATTTCATTTCCCAAAAGAGAACACTCACGTGTCGAACGTTGGAAGAATCTTTAAATAAATTAAATAAAATTATTCTTCTCTGTCTAATGTCTATTTTAAATTCTAAATTTTCAAATTAAGTCTCCAAGCACAGAATAAGACGTAATAACCTACAAACAGAATTCTACCTTTATTTTTCACAAATGCCTCTGAAGCTTCCCGTGCTGCTTGTATTTCTGGGAATTTCAAATGGTCATCTTTATTTCCTGATGGTTTTATAAATGGCATGTCTGTGGCTACTTTTGTTGGTTTTGATGTCGATGATTTGGGCGGCTTGCTATCAAACAAAAATCCCTTCTTCATACCACCAAACGAAGAGGTATTTTCTGCAGGTCTCTAAATACACAATGAAGAGAGTCAGTTATTATGGTACATAAGTTAGTTGATTTAAGTGCAACTCTCTATATATACAAAACTAATTCAATAGAGATTAGAGGACTCTCTCTCCAAGCCTATAGGGCTATATCAGTGGTAGTGGTCCAGGATTCGAGTCCCGGCAGAGGCTATGTGATATAGCCCCGTAGGCTTGGAGATAGAGTCCTATTTAATACGTCAATACTTAAACAACCAAGTCCATAAATTCCAATACATGTATGTCTATGTAAAACTAATTCAAATTAAAATCAACTTCTCTGATAAAAGTATCTCATCCAGTCATATATCACTATCAGTTGATTATCAATTAGTCGTACCTGAACACTATCAAGTCTTTGAACAGTAGTTTCCTGCTTGAGATATGTTGACTTTTCATTAACATTTACATTTGGCTTTGTTGCAATTTTTGGCTGTAGAGCATCTCTTTTCCTTATTGCTTCTACTTGTGCAAGCATTTCTGACATATCTTCCAATGGTGGGACATCATCTACAAGACAGTTTCATATATTATGGTGATAAGTACTAAGTACTTGTACTTTATCTTTATGTAGACTATTGTTAGTAGTAGGAATATCCATTCAGGTTTATATTTGTGACACTACTACTAACTACTTACCTACATTTCAACAAAACTTGACGTTGCGGCTCCCTTCACGGGGCCTTCGACCTAAGTGACAAAATAGGTGGATTAGTCACTGGCGCCGATTCCGACAGGTGGCGTTCCTGTCAGACAGCATATGGAGGAAAGTTGGGGGTTTCACAAACCGTTTAACACACTATGGAGCTTACTAGTAAGACCCAAGGATAAAGATTACCCCAAGAAACTCTGTGGCGTAGTGTATGACATCACTTGCCCCAGCTGTCACGACTCCTACATTGCAATTGGTGAAACTGGCAGGAACCTGGAGACCAGGTTGAAGGAACACCTAAATCCTCATAGCATGCAGTCTGCTATACAGATTGACACAAACAGTTCTGGGCATAAGTTCAAGGGCGAAGTAGCTATGGTCATCAGCAGAGAAGATAACCCCCACCGTCACAAGATTGTGGAAGCCATCAAGATATTCCAAAACAAGCCCAAGCTCAACCTCAACCAAGGCAGGAGCATCCCCTCGACTTTCCTCCATCTGCTGTCCGACAGGAACTCCACCTGTCTGAAACGGCGCCAGTGACTAATCCACCTCTTTTGTCACTTCGGTCAAAGGCCCCATGAAGGGAGCCGCAACGTCAAGTTTGCTGAAATGTAAGTAGTAGTGTCACAAATATAAAGCTATACTTGTACTATATACATTATTTATTTAATTCATCTATACACAACACAAAACAAACTTTACTGTTGACAGTTTCGGCAACTTCTGTCACCATTTTCAAAACGTCTCTGCGCATGTCCAGGTCACTCAGCACGACTTCCGATGCCGAAAATCGGGTCATACACGTGAGAAAGTTGAAAGGCCCCCTCGTCTCGGTTCATGACCTGCTTCTGACCTCGTATCTTTATCGCCTCCCTGATGGTTCTTGTTCTCCAATCCCCCTCCCTATCCAGTACACTCACTTCCTCCCAGTCTATCTGATGATTGTTTTGTTTCACATGGTCTGTGATCGCACTCTTGTTGATCTGGGTGAGAGATTCTTTCCTCGCTGCTCTGGTGAAAGACCCCCTACTGTTCTGCTCCACATCCTTCATGTGATCAAAGAAGGGGAAACACAGAACTTGACTGACCATCTCAATACAGTAGATATCACAGGAAGCATCAAATTCACCCATGAAGAGGAGAAAGATGGCACCATTCCGTTCCTAGACACTTTGATAGTGAGGAAAGCAGACAATACTGTGAAGCTACTTGTATATAGGAAAAAGACCCACACAGACCAGTACCTACATTTCTCGTCTCACCACCCATTGCAACACAAGCTAGGTGTGATCCGGACCCTACTCGACAGGTGCAATGACATAGTGACAGAGACAGAGGATAGACAGAAAGAAGAAGAACACATAGTAGGGGCTCTAGCTAAATGTGGTTACCCAAGATGGTCATTTGAAAAAGTGAAAGCACAGATAGAAAAGAAGAAGGAAGGAGGAAAGGACAAGAGAAAAAAAAAGAATAAGGACTCAGCAGGCCCCAAAGGTTTAGTCATCTTACCTTACGTGAAAGGGGTAACAGAGGGTATTTCACGTATCCTTAATAAGCACCGAGTGTCTACAGCGGTGAAGCCCCTACAGACCATCAGGAACATTCTCGTTCACCCTAAGGACAAACAGGATAAGCTAGAGAAATGTGAAGTGGTGTACAAAATTCCCTGTAAGTCTTGCAAGAGTGTGTATGTTGGGGAAACTGGCAGAAAACTGGGCACCCGTGTAAAAAGAACACATGAAGGATGTGGAGCAGAACAGTGGGGGGTCTTTCACCAGAGCAGCGAGGAAAGAATCTCTCACCCAGATCAACAAGAGTGCGATCACAGACCATGTGAAACAAAACAATCATCAGATAGACTGGGAGGAAGTGAGTGTACTGGATAGGGAGGGGGATTGGAGAACAAGAACCATCAGGGAGGCGATAAAGATACGAGGTCAGAAGCAGGTCATGAACCGAGACGAGGGGGCCTTTCAACTCTCTCACGTGTATGACCCGATTTTCGGCATCGGAAGTCGTGCTGAGTGACCTGGACATGCGCAGAGACGTTTTGAAAATGGTGACAGAAGTTGCCGAAACTGTCAACAGTAAAGTTTGTTTTGTGTTGTGTATAGATGAACTAAATAAATAATGTATATATGTGTATTCCAACACGATGAACTCGTTCAAGGATATACTTGTACTATGTTCATGTGTATGTGAGCCCCAGTAGATTAAACAAGGTAAGTTGTATTATGTATAGATCTAGATGTACATGTATAAAATGACATATGATCACATCATGAAGATGAGTGAAATTTAAAATGTCCATTTACTTTGTCAAGAGGAGCTGTCACGTTAAAGGCAGATAGTCTACAGATCTAGGTCCATACACATCTTATATTATCTGAATAATTGTATATATTTTTTCCCAAGTCTTGCTTGTGAATTCAATTCTATTCTCACTTTTCTGTCAAGCAAGCTCCTGCCACTGTATTGACATAGCTGAAGAGACATCTTCCATTTTTACTATATCAAGTGGCCCTGACGGGACTCGAACTCACGACCCCAAGGTTGTGAGACCAGAATGATACCATCATCCCAAGCAGCTGGCTGTTAAAAGGTTACTCGGACGAACCGATGTCTCTGTAACCCCCAGCTTACATACTTGGTCAATTATCATCTCAACCCAGAGGTCCGGGGTTCGAATCCCACCTGAGGACGGAAATTTTTTGGGAGGTCTACTGTTTCAGCCGTGTTAATGTCTGTGCTTATATGAATAATTGTATATATTTTTTCCCAAGTCTTGCTTGTGAATTCAATTCTATTCTTACTTTTCTGTCAAGCAAGCTCCTGCCACTGTATTGACATAGCTGAAGAGACATCTTCCATTTTTACTATATCAAGTGGCCCTGACAGG
>CM032666.1:20087037-20102462 GCA_019095985.1 Streblospio benedicti | reverse complement strand
CCACATGCTTAAAAGCTTATAACTTGAACACCATGAGAGCTATTGCTTTGAAAATTAAATATGTTTAGTTTGAGGACAATCGTATGTCTCAAAAAATTTTTTTTTGTACTTTGGCCTACTTTTTTGACGAACTTATGACCTTCGGTACAAATATCTTGTTACCACACTTTAGGGGAGAAGTATTTGGCCGATTGTCGCCAAACTTCATATGTAGCTTCGATGTACTACTCTCCAGACCTGATTAGATTTTGGTGTACTTTTGGCCTACTTTTGATGAAGTTACGATGTGTTTTAAAAAAAATATTATTACGTAATTGTGTTTATCTGTCTCCTGGGAACAGTTTATGACTTATCATCACCAAACTTGACATTTGGTATGTCTATATCACTCTCCTCACGTGATTTGATATTGGTGTACTTTGGCCTACTTTTTGAACTTACGAGCGTTACGTAATAAACCTTGTTAACACTCTACAGGGAAAAAGTATTTGACCTATGGTCACCAAACTTCATATTTAGCTTCGTTGTACTACTCTCCAGAGCTGATTAGATTTTGGTGTACTTTTTGGCCTACTTTTGATGAAGTTACGATGATTTAATTATTACGTAATTGTGTTTATCTGTCTCCTGGGAACAGTTTATGACTTATCATCACCAAACTTGACATTTGGTATGTCTATATCACTCTCCTCACGTGATTTGATATTGGTGTACTTTGGCCTACTTTTGAACTTACGAGCGTTACGTAATAAACCTTGTTAACACTCTACAGGGAAAAGTATTTGAGCTATGGTCACCAAACTTCATATTTAGCTTCGTTGTACTACTCTCCAGAGCTGATTAGATTTTGGTGTACTTTGGCCTACTTTTGATGAAGTTACGATGATTTAATTATTACGTAATTGTGTTTATTTGTCTCCTGGGAACAGTTTATGACTTATCATCACCAAACTTGACATTTGGTATGTCTATATCACTCTCCTCACGTGATTTGATATTGGTGTACTTTGGCCTACTTTTGAACTTACGAGCGTTACGTAATAAACCTTGTTAACACTCTACAGGTAGAAGTATTTGACCTATGGTCACCAAACTTCATATTTAGCTTCGTTGTACCACTCTCTAGAGCTGATCAGATTTTGGTGTACTTTGGCCAACTTTTGATGAAGTTACGATGTGTTTTTAAAAACAAATTATTACGTAATTGTGTTTATCTGTCTTGTGGGAACAGTTTATGACTTATCATCACCAAACTTGACATTTGGTATGTCCATATCACTCTCCTCACGTGATTTGATATTGGTGTAATTTGGCCTACTTTTGAACTTACGGCGTTACATAATAAACCTTGTTACCACTCTACAGGGAGAAGTATTTGACCTATGGTCACCAAACTTCATATCTAGCTTCGTTGTACCTCTCTCAGAGCTGATTAGATTTTGGTGTCCTTTGGCCTACTTTTTGATCAAATTACCATGTGTTTTTTTTTTAAAACAAATTATTACAATTTGTGTTTATCTGTCTCCTGGGAAGACTTTATTACCTATCATCACCAAAACTTGACATTTTGTATGACTATGGCACTCTCCCTCACGTGATTTGATATTTGAGTACTTTGGCCTACTTTTCAAAAATGGCCTGATCGGGAAATGGCCTGATCGGGGAAAGGGAGATTCTGGCGTTCCCGACGACTACTCGTTCAAAATTGTAGGTTGCCCAGCCGGGCAACCTACCTCAAAACGTAGGTCGTCCGGGTAATATTCTGGGTCGTCCGAAAATTAATTACAAACTATTAAAAACAACACTGATTATATGAATTCAGGTATTTATTGTCACATACAGTCCGTGGTCACCCTGTGTAATTAGCTATTGACTATAAATTTAGCAAGTCCTATGAATCCCAAGTAAAATGTAATTTGACTTCATAGAAGTCTTCCTACAAACCCAGTAAGAACTTGAATTGTTTTGTGGCTTGACTTAAAAGGCAGCAGAATGTTACAACTTCCTTAGACCTTCCTTTAATCTAGCCAGTTATTTCTTAATCTTTATATGAAATAAAGGAAGCCACACAAGTGTTGATAGAATGCTTGTTACAACATAGTAAGAACCATAGGCGCTCGCATCAGTACAGGAGATTATATACAATAGAATAGAGAAAAATAAATTTGAAAGAAGGTATCAAACAGACATTAAAAAATTCTCCCTACCCTAACGAATTTTGTTTCATCTCATTCTATAGTTTGACCTTTTCTTAAAACAGCACAATATTGGCTATGACACCACCCAAGTACCTAATAATTAATCATTTTATGTATAAATTATCAAAGTGAACACACGGTACGGAAGTTATGTGTGTCTCCTCACAGCCCTTCATTCTTTGAGAGCCTTTCACCGAAAGTCGGTGAGTGGCTGTGAAAGAGATCAGTTCATGTTTTAAAACCGCCTTTCAGCTAAGGCGCACTCTTTGACACAAAACTATCTGATTTGGTTTTTTGCTTAAGTGATCATATAATTACTCAATAAAGTAACTATAATCATTAATTTATAGTGCTTCTTTATCCTTTTGGATAAAATGTGACTTGGGACCTATAATTGTGGGTTTGCATAGTGCCAAATTTTTAGTGGAGATTTCTGTTCGCATTATTACAAATTTCACGTGAGACACCTATTCCACTTCCGGTACTTAGGGGAGAGTTTAGCTCAAATGTAAATAATGCCAAATTTTTCAAACAAAATGACGATTATCCAAGTCTTTGATTGGTGTCAGTGATTTTGAGTGATGAATTTGTAAGAAGTTTGATTCAGAGAACAATATGGGATAGAAGATTGCGTGGTAAAAAAATCTGTTTGTTACCTTTTCATTCTTTAAATTAATTCTCTTTCAAAGTCCCTAGATCTGATGCTTTATATTTAAGAAGATTGCTTTCTGCTAATAGTTTTAAGTTGTCATGGGACCGTCAAAAGACGATTACCAAGACAAACATACCAATCGTAGCAGCGGGTCACCCACCGGACAAACAGCTTGGGACTGCAGTCCAAACTCTCCATTTTCCAGCGCCATCCCGAACAGTCCAACAAAAGACAGCACCCCACAAATGACCATTGATAAAATAACCGCACCAGCAGCAACATTTTACATAGGCAGCTGTGCCTTTTCTGTGGCCACCTCCACCTATTCTCATCTTCCAGAGTTCGAAATGAAGCACCACAAATATTTGGGCCGCTTAGCCTCATCGTACTGATTATTACCTTTGATGGCGTTAGATCGTTATGTTAAACATAAAGACACCTTGAAATTACAGTCAGCCACGTTATACCAGCCCGATTATCATCGCTTTCAGCCACATCTCAGAATGCCAGCACCTGCATTCCCAGCGCCACAGCATTTCTAATCGGCGATTCAGCCTAAGCCAGCCTTCTGGCTGGCCCGTGTCATTGAGCACGCTGGCAGCCCCCATATTGGCCTCCATGCAACGTTCTTCCTGATAATAACAATGTGACGCTAAGTTATCGTCCAGCCTCCACCTTCAAAAAAAACAATAGAGTTGGTTAGTCATTACAAAGCCAAACATTGGCGTCTGTCACATTTGCAGGTCGTCATCACCAAAGGCTGGCCTTTTTCTAGTTGGCTTTTCTTTCTTTCTGAAAGATTTTTTCGCTTTCTGTAAATGAGGACAAAGACTCATATCGAATGCACAGCAACAGTATGTTCAGCGAATATACTGATGCCCAGTGATACCGTACACTTTAAACAGTATAAAACACTTATGATTAAACTTACACAGCTCATGTGCAATGGCGAATATTTTACACGTATGTCCGTCATAAAAAACATCTTACCATCGTCTTTACCGCTCCTGTTAGGGCTAGGTACATTTTTGGTCAATCTGTTCAGTAGCAGGCCGGTTTCAAATGGTGATTGCTTAGAATACTCGCCAAACCGTACCAGCAGGAAATCAACTTTGCTCTGTCGAGACCGATCTGCGGCTTTGCCGAGTAGACCGAGAACCAAAACAGCAAACATGGCTGCGTTTCATTTGTCACAGATGCTTTTGTAATATCAGGGAAGAATGTCCCAAAGAAATGAAGAAAACTAAAGAAGCCGTTTTCCAGCGGAAGTTTATGGTCCAAATGATTTGATCAGCCGAAGAGTCATTACAATATTTGACTGGCATGACCGCTAAGCCGGTTGGCTACGCTGCTGTCGGCATTTGGCGCGACGTTGGTGCCAGTTCATTTTAAGAGTTATGGGAGGCTACTGAGAAAGGTAAGTGGGCAATATCACAATGCCAGTCGGCTGGAAGATTGTTATTTCTTCTAGACAAAGCCGAAGTTTTTCACTGCAGACAGCCTGAAATATCTGTGATCAAACAAAAGATGATCTATATATGGGGTGCAAACTTGTGCTTTTCGTTTTTTGCTGCAAATGCGCCAGCGACACATTTGAACTACTGGGCATGCGCACTGGCGCGGAAACATGGTTGTGTATATTTTTCACATCAAAATAAGCAAGTTATTTCTATTTTCTGGCAAGCATTCGTAATAGAGTGGTTGAATAACGTTACTAATAGTTAATACATCGCTATATTTGAGAATGACAATCAACAAATGCGATGTTCAATCGATTTGACACCCAGAATCACGGCAATACGTGCACACTTAGCCATGTCGCCGATATGAAAGCAATAGATCAATACAAGTGATTGAAGTTTCTTTCATAATAAACCATGTGTTATGATGTTATGACCTCTAGCAACAATATTGTTTAAGTTTCACAATCAGTTTATTATTTCTAATGGCGGCAATAACGACCACATGCTTGTAAATATGTATGACTGCAAACTTTTTCATTGCCGTAATGTTTTTAAATTAATTATATCTTGCTTATTTTCCATTGTATTTTGAAGCTTAATGCATGTATTTAACGAGAAAAATGTCTAGATTACGAATATGATATGTATTTTCAATCAAAAATCCGTTAACATATCGGCCCCATTCAAATATGTTTGTGGGAATGTGTCAAGATCTTATCTCTATCTAGTGATGGGGAATCGGCTAGAAAACAAGAATCGATTAATCAATAATCGGAACACCTTTCCGATCGATTAATCAATTAATAATCGAAATGTCCCCATCTTAAAAAAGGTGATGATTATAATTAAAGATAATTGATCCTATAGCCAATTTGGCGAAGCATATAAAATATCTTTTAGATAAAATTTTGGCATGGTAATTTCACCGAAAGTAACTTTCCTGGGCATATATATACATCATAACACATGGTTTATTATGAAAGAAACTTCAATCACTTGTATTGATCTATTGCTTTCATATCGGCGACATGGCTAAGTGTGCACGTATTGCCGTGATTCTGGGTGTCAAATCGATTGAACATCGCATTTGTTGATTGTCATTCTCAAATATAGCGATGTATAAACTATTAGTAACGTTATTCAACCACTCTATTACGAATGCTTGCCAGAAAATAGAAATAACTTGCTTATTTTGATGTGAAAAATATACACAACCATGTTTCCGCGCCAGTGCGCATGCCCAGTAGTTCAAATGTGTCGCTGGCGCATTTGCAGCAAAAACGAAAGCACAAGTTTGCACCCATATATAGATCATCTTATAATTGCGTAACGTGGTCGAGCCTTCGAAATGCGGACTAGTTAAAGATGAAAAGATACTTCTTCCCCGGGTGATTCAGGTTATAGGTGCGAGTAAAGCTCCAATTTTTTTGAAAAATATGATGACTAGCGATGAATCGATTCTGGTAAATTGGAATCGATTATCGGATCGCATCACCGTGAAGACGATTCATCGATTATCAGCGATAATCGTTTCATCACTATCTCTATCACCCGGTAAAAGACTGGTAGCGTAACTTAGTTTATCAATAGAAACCGGGTCATGAGGCTAGCGCCTATTTAATATGTTGACTTTGAGAAGCGTGTTTTTATGTTTTGTTTTTAACAAGATGGTGAGGAGACATGTTCGAGACCTTGACTTTAAAAATGGGGCCAAGATTTCACATCCGGATAAAGTTGATTATTTGATGATCTGGATATTTGAACCTATCCTCGTATACTGTACAATCTTTTTGGTTCACACTTTCTCCCACTGGTGGAAACTTCCGGCTTTCTTCTGTCTAGAAGAAATAACAATCTTCAGCCATTTCTTCTGGAGCGAAGAAATACCAAATTCCCTATTTTTTACGCGAGTAATTTGTACCTTTTATATCTGATAATTAGCATCCATAATAACAAAATTATAAATTTGGCGCAAGATAAAAATGTCAGCATAAATGTAGTTACATGTATATTATTTGCTGTATTAGCTATTAACTAACAGTCATGCCAATTCAAATGTATATAATAATCTTTAACTGATCAAATCATTTGGACCAAAAACCAAACTTCCATTTCTTCTGGAAAGAAACTATTTCTTTAGTTTTTTCTTCATTTCTTCTGGGACGGTAGAAGATTCCCAACCCTGTAAAAATTGATAATACAAAGCATCTGTGACAAAATAAAACACAACCATGATTTTTTTGTTTGTTTTTATGTTTTAGTTTCTCAGTCTGCTTCGGCTAAGAAGAAAAATAAAAACAAAAAGAAGAAATCTGCACAGATGAATCAGTCTCTGACCAAAGGTAAAAAGTTTGTAGTTTCCTGTAATTTTGAGTTTGTTTTGAATTTAATTCTAAACAATCACCATTTGAAATTCCCGCTTATTTTACAGCTTCTTTGCCTACTGAGACCAAGTTGATTAAAAAGAAAAATGTACCTAATGTACCTAATCAACAGAACATTAAAAAGAAAAAAGAACTTGTGATGAAAGGTAATAATATAAGATGTTTTTATGTTGGACTTATATACAGTAGCTGAATAGTAAAATGATTCATATTACTTTTATGAGCTATTGTAAGTTTAATCATAAGTGTTTTTAATACTGTTTAAAAGTGTACAGTATATGACATCAGACATATTTGTAGAAATATAATTTACTGTACATTCATTATGGAATCTTGTCTCATTTTAGAAAGTAAGAAAAAATCTTTCAAGAAGAAGAAAGAAAAAGTAGCTAAGAAGAAGGTAGCTAGCAGTGAAGAAGATGATGACGATGCAGATAATGGTAATGGGCCTTAATGGCAAGCTTTTGTAATATTTGTAATATTGTTTTTTGAAATTTACAAGAATGAGATGATGCTTAGCGTCACATTGTTATTTATCAGGAAAATTTGTTCTGCATGGAACCAGTAAATAAAGGGGCTGCCAATGATATGCTCAATTGATTTTAGTTAGTAAATGGGAATGACAGTAAGATGAATCATATCTACATGATTAGAATACGGTGACACTAACATTCTAACAAGTCCTGTATGCTGCAGATATTGCTGACGCATCTGGTTGTTTATCTGGAGAAGACGACGCATCAGATGATTCTGAGGATGGTGACTTTGAAGTGGCAAAGGAAGAAGAAAGTGATGATGAGTCAGAAGGTGAGATGTGGTACTAGTTATATGGCAGTATTAGCTGATATGAGAAAAATCCAATTTCAAAATTCTTAGGGTTGTGTGTAGTATCATGTCATCAATGATAGACATAGGTACATGGCCGTCCTAATTGGTTGCCAATTTCAAAGTGTAAGTCAATTTTGATGGGAATAAATGGCATTTTTTTTAAATATTTGTGGTGCTTATTATTTCAGGCTCTGGAGATGATGAAGTCGATGAGAGTGGTACAGAAGGTAATTTTAGCCTATATGTCTATAAAATGTTCTTTCTTGAATTAGTTATTTTATATAATGAATCATTTGTACAGGGTTAGCAATCTTGTTGAAGTTTGTTATTTCTTCCGGGATGGCGAAAGAAACTGGAAGAAATGGAAGTTTGGTTTCTGGTCCAAATGATTTGATCAGTTAAAGATTATTATATACATTTGAATTGGTATGACTGTCTTGAGTAATCAGTCTTTTATTGGTCAAATATTATGATAACTTAAAGCCTATTGTAAGAAAGAAAAAAAAAATGGCAATCTTCTTTAAATATAAAGCATCCTTGTTAGATTTATCTGTTTTAGTAAAATGTCCTTATAAACTTTCCACTGTGATAACTTTCCTTAATTGGTGATAATTTCCTGCATCTGTAGCTCTTTTTTTTATCATCAACTATATTTGCTTCTCCAATAGAATAACAAGTGTCTATATGCTCAGAACCTTTGTTTATGCCATTCCATTTACTGTGATGGGTTTTCATCCAAGATGGTTTTGTACATTGCGTCTTGCTACACTTGTTGCATCTGGCCACAAATTTACCAATTTCGTGGATTTTTGTAAGAAACAATTCCATACAGTCTTCTACTGCCATGATGCATTTGGAAAAGCTATCTGTATGTAGCTATTTATCTTTCAAGAATCTTGGAAAATTATGAAATGACAATCTGTAAATCCTTGATTCTTTTATAGGGAGATATTGAAGTTCTTACTATGTTGTAACAAGCATTCTATCAACACTTGTGTGGCTTCCTTTATTTCATATAAAGATTAAGAAATAACTGGCTAGATTAAAGGAAGGTCTAAGGAAGTTGTAACATTCTGCTGCCTTTTAAGTCAAGCCACAAAACAATTCAAGTTCTTACTGGGTTTGTAGGAAGACTTCTATGAAGTCAAATTACATTTTACTTGGGATTCATAGGACTTGCTAAATTTATAGTCAATAGCTAATTACACAGGGTGACCACGGACAGGGTAAATCAAGGAATTTTGTGAAAAAAATTCCCTGACTGGAAAAATCAGTGAATTTGAAAATCTTGAATAAATCAGGGGGAAATCAGGGAATTTTTAAGATAAACTTGTAAAATAATCAGGGAATCTAAAAATATTAAAAGATACATATAATACATATTTGGTTTATTTTCCGTTGGGCTATAATAAATATTTTAGACATGCTGTTTTTACAAAAACACCTTTATAAAGTGAACTTAGCATACACTAACCTTTCACACCCAATTATAAACAACAATACTATGATCAAAATGAGGTGGTACTGAGTCTTAAAATCAGGTCTAATTATTATACGTAAATCAGGGGAAAATGTCGAAAAATCAGGGATTTTAATTTTCAAAATTGTGTGGTCACCCTGTTACTGCAAATACAGAAATAAATATATATATAACTAGCATAACTATAATATGCAGAGAATTTGGTAAGTGTGTCAACATTTTTAGCTTGAGCCAAATTATTATTTTGGTATGATTGATGCTTATTAGTCAATTGACTAGTAAAAACTTGTGGAGGACAAGCTAAATGTTTTAGCAGCTATTCGTTTTGATGAGTAGTAATTTTAGTCAATTTGGTATACAGGTATAGAGTAAGTGCATGGAGAACGAGTACATCTTTTGCAGGAAGAGTCGATATTTGTGCTACTTGTCCTGCTGATCAGTGGCACATTTCCACTCATCTGACCTTGGTATAGTGATGTAGTAATGATAATTTATAGTATCAGGGTTGTGAAAAAAAATCCAACCCACCCGTTTTTTTTTTTAAACACACAGGTTTATTGGGGTTTTTGTTGTTTTTTTCGCTTTCATGATCAATACTATACTTTTAAACATTCCATTTCTCTTAACACATATCATTACTTTTTTTTATTATAATTTGTTTTAAGACTTGTTTTAAGACTTTTATTGAGGATATTTGATATTGTTTTATTTGCCAATCAATACAGATTATGAAATCAATAAATTTTGACAAACTCTTGTTTGGTGGCAAAACAGCTCTGATAATTCTTGAATGTGTTCATTGTGTTGGTATGAAATATATTAGTTCATCTTTCTTTGCTCACAACACTAGATTTTTTTCCCGGACGAATCCGGAGGGAGATTTCTAGCTTTTGCTTCTGTCCGTCCGTTAGGCTGATAACAAACAACTGTTTGCAAAATTGAATATGTCTTGTTTGAGGAAAAAAGTCCTCAAAAAAAATTTTGTTTGTACTTTGGCCTACTTTTGACCTGCGCAATGTAATAATCACTCTACAGAGAGAAGTAAATATTCTTTAGAGATTTCGCCAAACAACTGTTGGCATCCTCAGATCTTCCTGCTCACAAGTCAAATATTCTGATCTGATCCTCACGATTCCATCCTCGCTCAGGATCAGAATATTTGACTTTGTGACATTGCGCTGAAGAACATTTGAGGATGCCAACAGTTGTTTGGCGAACTGTAAATGTAATTTAAAAATCTAGTGTTGTGAGCAAAGAAAGATGAACTAATATAGCTCTGATAATATCCAGTATATTTAAGATAAAATATAATATTAATACAGGAATTGTGATAGATGTCAGTTTTTCGAACAAACAAACAACCCCCAAAATAACCACTTTTCCATCCGTCCGGTTCATTACCCCTCTACAGGTCGCATCGTTTGAGCTAGGATGCTCAAATTTGGCATGTCGGTTGGAAATGGTGACCACAAGAACCCTATTTCATATGGGCCCAATGGTCCCATATTTGGGCCCATTGGGCCCATTAGGTCATTTTACTAGTATTCATTTTACTAGTGGAATCACATTATTATTACTATTTGAATGCACCATTAAAATCAATATTCTATAACCACAAACTCAGACAGTGGCATTCCAGTGCTCAAAACACTGGTTTCCACTTCTTGGTATATTGTAATAGTGTTTTATAAATTGTCATGTAATCATTCTGGTTTTGAATGTATTCCAGTGTTTTATACACTGGCTTGTCCATCCATTGCGTCCGTCCATCCATCCGTCCATCCGTCCGGTTAGTTACCCCTCCACAGGTGCATCGTTTGAGCTAGGATGCTCAAATTCGGCATGTCGGTTGGAAATGGTGACCACAAGAACCCTATTTCATATGGGCCCCAAACGGTCCATATTTGGGCCGTTAGGGCCCATTAATAAGTCCATTTTTACTAGTGAATCACATTCTTACTATTTGAATGCACCATTAAAATCAATATTCTATAACCACAAACTCCAGACACATCGGCTCCAAAAATGCATGCATTTCTTGGTAATAGATGATACTGCTACAAATCAATAATCAGCCAATATATAGACAGTGACATTCCAGTGTATTAAACACTGGTTTGCCCTCACCCGGGGCGCTTTCATTTTTATGTATTTCATTCTAACATACTTCCATACGATTTTGCTGATGATAGTGGCTTGTTGAGCATAACTGTCATATGTGAATTATTCCAGTGTTTATACACTGGCTTGTACCGCCCATCCGTTCCGTCCGTCCGTCCGTCCGTCCTTCGATTCGTTACCCCTCTACAGGTCGCATCGTTTTGAGCTAGATGCTCAAATTTGGCATGTCGGTTGGAAATGGTGACCACAAGAACCCCTATTTCACATGGGCCCAAATGGTCCATATTTGGGCCCATTTGGGCCCATTATTATCCATTTTACTAGTATTCATTTTTACTAGTATATGGAAAAACATCATAAGGCAGCAACATTAGTCTAGCCTGGTGCTGTTAGCTGGAAAAATGAATATTGATTTTTTGACACTATATAGACAGTGGCAACATTAGGTCTAAAACCTGGTTTGCTCTTCACTGGGGGGCGCCATTTATATAGAAAAATAAATTAAAAGCTCTTTAGGCTGAAAATAAACTATAACCTGGATTCCCCTACAATGGCATTAAAATGAACTGGACTCGGTGTGGTAAGAGCAATTATTCAGTTTTCTAACATGAAGTTGTTTTCTCAAGCCCTGAAAAGAGTACCTCGATTTTCACCCTAAATTAATGCTTGTTCCTGTTTCAGATGATTCTGATGAAGGATCTGACGAGGAACCCATGAATGAATTTTTGTCCGCTGAGGCAGAGGAAGCCTCAGAGGAGGAGGAAGAAGAGAGTCAGGGGAGAGGAGGAGCCAGCAGTTGAAGGAGCAGGCAAAGATCATCAGTGTAATGTTTTCATTATGAATGATTCTCTGTATATTTCATGCCATGGTACCTCACACTAAGTTTTCGCAATAGCAAAAGGAAGGTTTAAAATTGCAAACACATAGATAAACATCTGATGACCATTGAACATTTGTCCATGGACAAAAGTTTTATAATATTATTATTGTGTGTGTATATATATATATATATATAAAATGAATAAGTTTGCAGATAAAGTAAATAAATTTTTGTTTATTCCAAATGTGTACATATATATACCTAGCTGTCTTATCAAGGAATGCAAATATTGAAACAATATATATACAATACAAGTATTGAAAAAAAAGAATGTTAATTTACATATTTTAAATAAAATTTACACTATCTAAAATTGTTTTAAAAAATATGAAATGATTAATATACAATATCAATACAGAGATTAACTATTTATAAATCATTACATTTCATAAGTCATTATTTAGACTCCTCTATATAATAAAAATAAAACATAATGTATGCGTGTTTTCTCAATCAAATATATTTTTTATTATTATTAAATCAAAGTGATACTTTATTCAATTTTGGATTGAACTGTTGTATAAACAAATCTTCCTTAACCAGTCCCTCTGTCTTTGATTCATTTAATTTAAAAAATGGAACGACATTAAACTTTAGTGAGTCACTAGCACATTCATAATGTGCCTGCTAACCCACTGTATTTTGGATTATTGATGTGTTGTCTGTGTATAATTTGCTGCCAAAAGTGTCATTTGTCATTCACATATTGTTCACAACATCCAACACGTAATTAGGTAAGGGACATTTTTGCTTTTTGCAACAGAGGACACTTCTTATCTTAAATTCATCCTGTTGATGTGATTGAACATTTGTCCATGGACAAGTACCACACCTTTTATCTCCACATTTGTAACTTGTTCCACATTCATTAGTCCGTTTGGGTGAAATGCAGCTTTAGTAAGAAGGTTCTTAATGTTTGGTGGTGGCTGGCGGTAGCTGGTAACATATTTACAGTCGGAGAGAACTGGTTATTTGTATATATATATATATATATATATATATATATATATATATATTATATATATATATATATATATATATATATATATATATATATATATATATATATATATATATATATATATACCATGACAAAAATAAAGTCAATTTGATTTGTTTACACCAGTTTCATGCATCATTCGCAATCATCAGAACAAAAATGAACGAATTAGTGAATGCAGGCACAGGAAAAAACACCTCCTCTGTAACTTCATACCACCACCAACCAGTTGACTATAAAATAACCTTTAGCAATACTATGCATGTAACCCCCCATTGTTCCTAAAACAATATTTGTTGTAATATTTGTGTACTGAACATTGTGTCTGTCAATCCTATTGCTGTAAATTCATTTTTGTTCTGATGATTGCGAATGATGCATGAAACTCGAGTTAAACAAATCAAATTGACTTAATTTTTTCATGGTACACTGCTCCCTCTACAGTTGAGCCCTCTTCATGGACACTCCCTTCCAAACTGGAAACCACTAAAATATATATATATATATGTATATATATAGAGGCTAATTGCTTGAAATCATAAGTTGGTACAGTGCTCAACAAGATAGGAGCAAATATAAATAGATTTTCGACAAGTTATACTCGTAACATTTTATTTACAAATTTGTTTCATGTGCATTGCACAATCATCAGAATGAAATGTTACATTATACTATAGAACATACACAATCTTCAGAGTATTACATTATAGTATGCAACTGCGCATTATTTTCCAGGAATTATAAGATGAGATAACGTCTGGCGTAAGTTGGCTCCAGAGACTATACATAAATTAGCTAAGGGGGCATTATGAGTCAAGTGTTGCACAATAGGTACTTCTTCCTATGTTTACATTCAGTCACCAATTCGTTTCTTATGTTCAGGCTTGCTAAATGTGGTTTGCATATGATTATGAATTTTTCTTTGAGACATAGATTACATGATTTTGTTGCTGTTGAGTATGGGCTGCCTTTGGCTAATACTTTCCATTTTACAGAGTGTTGAATATTGTCATCTTTTAACTTCCATATGTAATTGCTTAGGGTGGTACTGTTTCTTTTAGAAGAATGCCTGAAACTACAAATGTGGCCATTATACCTGGTCTTGAAATTGTTCTCAGTTAAACCCATAGGTTTTTTCTTTGTTGTTGTCCACTCTTGTCACAGTTGCTTGGTATATTACTCCTTTGGTTAAGCAATTTCCCTCAAGTGGACACTCGGCTTTCCTTCTGCAATTACATGTCTTTTCCGTATTTGATATATGTTCATTGTTTTTCTTTAATATTGATTTGTTGTGGGCAGAGATTATTTTATCTACGTTTGGCATGCACCTGTAGCTCAGCTTCAATGTGTTTCTGTTAAGGATCTTATGTAGTTGATGGTCGCTGGGGATGCATTGTTCAATCAGTTTTATGAATTTTAGCCCGATGCTTGAGCTGACATTAGCGCTGTATGGAGGATTGAACCGTGTCATTTTCCTTTTTCTTTTTCTTTGGCACTTTCCTCTTTCCCCATTTGCTGGTTGTTTAGGAGGGTTATATCTGAGGCTGTGCTTGTAACTACTGTTGATGAGGGCTGCTTGGTAGGTCGGTGTGGCTTTGTTGAACGTTTCAGCGTCAGATGCAATTGAAGAGAGTCTATTGTTTATATTATCTGGGATATTTCTTATGACGATAGGTGGGTGGTTACTCTGGTTGTGTAAATATAAGGGAATGTTGTTGGGTTTTCATGTATGGTTTGAATTTTCCTGTGTTTAAGTCCATTGTTATGTCCAAAAAATCAACTATTTTTCTTATTGGCTTCTATTGTAATGCTCAAGTTGTTCGTGCAAATATTTTGCAGATTTGCTTCTTGATTGCCTCTACTTCTCTTGGTGGTCTCTCACACACACTGCCAATCCATCGTCTCTGTATAGACCTACATTGATTCTAGCTCTTTCAATTGCGATAGGATGTACAAGCCTATTAGTTCACAGCTTTCCGCTCGTCGAAGCTCCCCATTGTTACATCAAATACTGGGTTTGTCTTTTGTGCCATGGTGATTTGCTGTCATATAGCAGTGATCTTTTGGCATGGATTATGATGTCTTCTTAGTCCCTTAGCTAATTTATGTGGAGCCGATTTCGCCAGTCGTTATCTCATCTTATATAATTCCTGGAAAATATATACATATATATATATATATATATCAGAATTAACATTAACTTTTAAAAGTGGGTGCCCGTTCGGGCATGTGGGTGGTTGCTACTGGGTGCCCGAATGAAATATCTGGGTGCCCGAATGATAAACCTGTGTTAGATAAGGAATAAGTTTTATATGTCTTATAAAAAGCTTTTAGGCGCCTTGCCATAATCATACACTACATGTACTTATAATAACCGTGTAACTGTTGGACATCAAATGCTTTTGTTTTTAACCCTCTC
>CM032666.1:20040152-20080341 GCA_019095985.1 Streblospio benedicti | reverse complement strand
TATAGAATATTTAGTAAATTAAGATTGGCCCCTTGAAATTGATATAAAAATTCCACCTAAATATCAATACTTTTATATTCTGTTTAGTGTATTATATACGGTCCTTATCATATTGACATAAAGCGGTTTGTGACCACACAAATAAAAAAAATTATACAGTTATACATGTCAAAAAACACGAGCTTGAAAAGGCCCATAATTCACGATAAGCACAGAAATTTTATTGAGGTGGTTTCAGTATTGAGTTATCTTTAATTGAGGTTGTGCTGCACGTACCTTTGAGCATTGCGAGCATGAGCCCCAGCAGGTGGTGGTGAGTGGTTCTGGGGCCCCATCAGGTCGTGGTTCCCTCTCTAGTCCTGTCTAGTGCTCCCTCAACTACAATCCATCGGCTCCTCCGCATTGAGGTGTGCCTTTTGATGGCCAAGCGCCACCGTAGCCACCTCCACCAGCGTGCGCCCAGCTGCATGTCGCTCATCAGCCGCTGCGGCGAACACGGCGAAAAATGAGTCAGCAGCAATAGTAGGATAGTTTCTGGATTTATCATTCATGTCATCAGGCAACTTGTTTGTGAGTCACAAACATACAACTTGTTACATTTCTGAATCATAAACGATACGTTTTACTTATCCTAATGGTTTTGTTATCGGAACCACCAGTCCCACTGACCATATTTTAAGTGTCTAGCTAACAGCAATTGAGAAACAAGTAGTCGCTCGGGAGCCGTAAAATCTCCCCTTCAGGCCATTTCCCGATCAGGCCATTTTTTAAAAAGTAGGCCAAAGTACTCAAATATCAAATCACGTGAGGAGAGTGACATAGTCATACAAAATGTCAAGTTTGCTGATGATAGGTTATAAAAGTCTTCCCAGGAGACAGATAAACACAAATTCGTAATAATTTGTTTTTAAAACACATCGTAATTTCATCAAAAGTAGGCCAAAGTACACCAAAATCTAATCAGCTCTGGAGAGTAGTACGAGGTTAAATATGAAGTTTGGTGACCATAGGTCAAATACTTCTCCCTGTAGAGTGGTAACAAGGTTTATTATAACGCTAAGTAAGTTCAAAAGTAGGCCAAAAGTACACCAATATCAAATCATGTGAGGAGAGGATATGGACATACCAAATGTCAAGTTTCATGATGATAAGTCATAAACTGTTCCCAGAAGACAGATAAACACAATTACGTAATAATTTATTTTTAAAAACACATCGTAACTTCACCAAAAATAGGCCAAAGTACACCAAAATCTAATCAGCTCTAGAGAGTAGTACAACGAAGCTAAATATGAAGTTTGGTGACTATAGGTCAAATACTTCTCCCCTGTAGAGTGTTAACAAGGTTTATTACGTAACGCCTGTAAGTTCAAAAAAGTAGGCCAAAGTACACCAATATCAAATCACGTGAGGAGACTGATATAGACATGCCAAATGTCAAGTTTCGTGATGATAAGTCATAAACTGTTCCCAGAAGACAGATAAACACAATTACGTAATAATTTATTTTTTTAAAACACATCGTAATCTCATCAAAAAGTAGGCCAAAGTACACCAAAATCTAATCAGCTCTGGAGAGTAGTACAACGAAGCTAAATATGAAGTTTGGTGACCATAGGTCAAATACTTCTCCCTGTAGAGTGTTAACAAGGTTTATTACGTAACGCTCGTAAGTTCAAAAGTAGGCCAAAGTACACCAATATCAAATCACGTGACGAGAGTGATATAGACATACCAAATGTCAAGTTTCGTGATGATAAGTCATAAACGGTTCCCAGAAGACAGATAAACACAATTACGTAATAATTTGTTTTTAAAAACACATCGTAACTTCATCAAAAGTAGGCCAAAGTACACCAAAATCTAATCAGCTCTGGAGAGTAGTACAACGAAGCTAAATATGAAGTTTGGTGACCATAGGTCAAATACTTCTCCCTGTAGAGTGTTAACAAGGTTTATTACGTAACGCTCGTAAGTTCGTCAAAAGTAGGCCAAAGTACAAACAAAATTTTTTGAGAGGTACTTTTTTCCTCAAACAAGACATATTCAATTTGCAAATCAATAGCTCAAGTAGTCTTTGAGTTATCAGCCTGTTTATTTCGGACGGACGCACGGACGGACGGAAGCAAAGCAAGAAATCCCCCTTCGGACTTCGTCCGGGGAGATTTAAAAATGAAGTCAGCGGCATGGGCGGCAATACTTCTTGAAATCCACATTGACTAATATCATGTACATTTCATTATTCCACTCACAGTTTCTGAATAAGACAAACATCTACAAAACGCAATGTTAAACAAAATCAGCTTACCTTGAGACCGCCCCGCGGATCTGCGCACACACCTGCACATGACTGAGTGACATCATCAGCGGCATGGGCGGCAAACTGGTGGCTAGCGTTGCTGATGCTGCCGGCGGTTGTTATCTGGATTCTACATAGGATGCATTACCAGTCAAATAAACACTTTTAAGGCATCCTAGAATACACTGTATTCAATATGAGCATATAACAAAGTGTTAGATTACATGGTACTTGCCTGTATGAGCGGAACAAACACATATTGAAGGACCATGAAGTCAGTCTCGTTTTTTTTTTCTTTTTTTTTTTTTAAGCAAGTATTGTTTAATTCAAAAGCTTTTGCGATCCTTCTGTAACCAGACAGATGGCAATGAACATCAATTAATTAAAAAGTCTATCTCCTTTCAGGCTTCACTAGATTTGTTTTACACATATTTCTGACTAAAAAGCAATGCAAGACTCACCAGTAACAGGAACATATTTTTTCTTAAATGCTTCTATGTTAGATTGTGAAACATTGAAAATTCAAAGTAGTAAATTAACTAGAATACATCGATTCCTAATAACAGCTGCGAAATAGTCATTCTAGAAAAATATGTAATCACTAAAATTGTACAAGTTGATGTGTATAACAAAAATCAAATTTAGTCCTTTACTGTTTACCATAGTCCGTTCTGTGTCTGTGTGTAGCAAGCCACTACCTGGAAGGGGATCCACTGATATGGACATTGCATCAGCACCTGAGCCTAAATCAAAATACCAAAGATGAAGATGATGATGATGATGATGAAGTACCTAACAACTGTTTAAAACAAAAATCAAAAGTACGAAAGAAATTTGCAAAAAAATTAATCTTCTAGCATGAATGTTTTGTTATATGAAAATAAAGAAAACACAATTAAATAAAAGAATATCAGTAGTTTGAAAATTTGGTAAAAATCTAGCCCCTCAGCAAAGCATCATTGGGGTAGAGACTAGAAACATAAAAAGAGCATCAAACATTTACATGCGAAACTATATCAAATGGTGCATTGTTTCTATATGTTGTCAATAGTTATTAAAAGCAAACTAATGTTTTAAGTGATGTTGATGGCTGGGTTTTGGATCAATGAAACTAGACCACACTACTAGCAAAAGAACATGCCAACTAAATATCTTCTGTAAAAATACTTTACAAAACACAGTCTAAGACGTTGCAATGTGTATCATATTTTTTTTTTTTTCCAATTTACAAAAAAGTAGGAATAATAGTGGGTTTTTGAAACAAGTAGGAAAAAGTAGGAACCATTTCAAAAAAAGTAGGAAAAAGTAGGAAAAGTGGGAAAAGTAGGAACGCTGGAGAGCCTGAGTGTACTCAAAATAGTAGGAGCTGGTCACATCAGAAAAGAAGAGTGAAAACTAACTATCTTGTATGTGTATGTGTCCTGTCCACGAATCCTAACCAACATGTGTAAAACCCTTTCCTCTACTCCCATGTGTAATATAATATCACGTCCCACCAGCCCAATGTCCACAGTCTGCAGTCTGTCGGCCATAACCTTGATTTTTTGTTATACAGATGTGTTATACATTCAGACATTCACAATATGACAATTGCCAACATTGAGGAATAAAACCGACACTATGTACCTTGACTCCAGCTGTTTTCCAGTCATAAGCGCCGGCTCCCATAAATCCTCATCATCAGCTTGCCCAAGCTGATTGCTGGTGCCCATCCCCCACAGTGCCTGAAAAGCAATAGATAAGCAAACTAAATAAAATCTTAAGTTTCCTTGTTAAAAACACATGCATAATATAATATTAAACTTCATGAACTTCAAATCAGTGTGTTATCAAAGTACACAGAAGTAAGTGGATTTTTTCACATAATGATTACTAGTTTTCTAAAATATTTTTTACCTTTCTCACTAACAGCAAATGACACGGCCGACCCGGCATTTATGGTTGAGCACTTTTTCCCTTTCAGTGACGGCAAAGGGGTCGGCTCAGATTTTTCCTCAGACTTTTCCCCGAGACCGAGATGGCCATACTTGAATCTACCCAATGCTTAGACTTGACCTGTAATAAAGAAGTTAACTTTTACCGAAGTACTCTATACATCAACATGAATTACTAAGTCAGTTAACCATATCGGAGTTTACACTGACTTTTTCATGGGAAAATCGCCCTCTCTCAGGGCTCTACGTTAAGGATTGTCCCGTTGTCCTGGACAACCATTTTTAAAATCAGGACAACCAAAAGTTGGAGGGTGGTCAGAGTTGCAAACCTAAAATTTTCAAATTTCTGAATCCCGAGGCCAAAATTTCTGAATTTGGGCCAAAATTTCCGAATCTTACGTTTAATATGTATTTTTTTAACTTATATTTAAATAAGACTATTTTATAACACTGTTCTGTGTTTAGAAGGGTCAATGTACAGTAAAAATGCCCATATAAGTGTAATTAACTTGGTTTCAACATATTTGATTAAAAATAAATACAAAGGTTCGGACGATGGTCGTCCTATTTTTCGCGAAAAAACGTTCAAAGTAAGGAAAAATCAATGACAAATGTACATGGTATTTTTTAATTTGAACCATTTTATTTTAACTATGTTACATAGTATACTGTTTTGAAAGTGATGAAATACAAAGGTTCGGACGATGGTCGTCCTATTTTTCGCGAAAAAACGTTCAAAGTAAGGAAAAATCAATGACAAATGTACATGATATTTTTTAATTTGAACCATTTTATTTTAACTATGTTACATAGTATACTGTTTTGAAAGTGATGAAATACAAAGGTTCGGACGATGGTCGTCCTATTTTTCGCGAAAAAACGTTCAAAGTAAGGAAAAATCAATGACAAATGTACATGGTATTTTTTAATTTGAACCATTTTATTTTAACTATGTTACATAGTATACTGTTTTGAAAGTGATGTATTTCAGGCAATTGAATCATATACAATAAAACAGTAATCACATGGCCTACATGTATATGATGCAGAACAGTTTAAGGTCTGCAAATTATAAAGTAATAATGAACTATATAAACCTATATTCCTACAGCGGGTCCACGGGCTGCTTGCACATCAAACACTTCTTGTGCCACGGACAATGCTCAGTCATTGGAGGCTGCCTGCCCCCAACCGTGTATGCTAAGATTTACCTGTCAAATTCCCGATCGGAAAGATCCTCTACATTAACCATTTTTATCTTCAAAGTTTGTCAATGAAATGCCCCACAAATATTTCATAATTGATATGGTTGAAAACACAAACTTCTGTAGATTATAGATATTACATTAATATATTTTTAGGAGGGTTGTAGTTAAAAAAAATCACGTGAATTTAACATTACTTCTCTAGCATAAACACGTTTTTACGAAAACAAAAACACATGCGCAGTTCTTCTGCGCGTGCTATGCAAAAGCGTTGCATCTTGTGCACCACGAAAACCTAGGGGTTTAAACAGCATTTTTCAATCCCATTTGCAACCATGTATTGCGGTCTTAAACATATTAAACTGTGTATATTATGAAAGAAAAACGGTTTATCTAATAAAAGGTTGATGATCCACGCCAAAAAATAAAATTTTAAGTCAATTTCAAACTGAAATGAAACTTTAAATACGTGGGACTCGAACTATACTTTAAAAAATTGCGGTGGATCACCTACCAAAATACAGACCAAACATTTCTCTTTAAATTCATACACATATGAAAGGGCTGTTATGATTGGAAGTTGGTTGCAAATGCCAACAAACCAGAGACCTTTTTACGGAAGGCCAGGCCGAAGTTCACAAAATTTCCGCCGGTCTCAAAATTTTGCTATGACGTTAATGTTTTTAAATAATTACGCATCGATACAAAAGATCATTTTAGTTGAAAACTATATGGAATTATTGGTGACCGTATTACCGAAGTCAAGGTATTTTTTTAAAAACTCAATGATCCCTTTAGGTTGCTAATAACATCTTGATGTGCAAAAGTATCATGTTTTGGTAAAAAAAACCACAGCACTTCGCACTTATCGGACAGGCTAGTTATAGTGAAGGGGGCCATCGATGGGTAGTTGGGGCCAAGTGGAGCTGTGTGTCTGTCGGCTGAGTCATGGTCCCTCGTGAACACACTCTTAAATTGCTGAGAGAGGATTTTGGCACGGTCTTGGGCAGAAGAGAATAACCTACCCTGGTGTTCCAGGGAGCAAACACCCACATGTGCCCACGTTGTCCTGGCTTTGCGAGGACAACGTGGGTGTTGCTCTAGTGGGCCGCACTAGAAACGTTTTTTCATGCGATTCACGCCTTTTCGGCCCCTGATCTTTAGTCATGATGGCCCTATGTGTTCCAGTTTACACAATCACAAACACGAAACGTAGTAATGACTACCTAGAAAGTCACAAAGTTCAAATAACATCAACAAAATATCGTTTGTAATATTTGACACCACGCAATAATGACGTCACAAGCTCACCACGCATGCGCACTCATCTAATTAATAGGTCTCACGGCAGTATTTGAATTTTTTTTAATTTATTCATTTTATTTTTTATTTTTTTATTTAAATATTTATTGCAGCAATATTACAGCCATAAAATAGGATATGTATATACACTATTTACAATAAGGTTTAAATTTTATAAAAAAACATAAAATACAGTAGAATATATAACATAAATGGAGTATTACAAATAAAATTTGTTTACCCAGTTAACAAAAATTGGACTTGATAAATAGTGGCTAGAATTAATAATGGCTTGAATTAACATGTTAGATGAGCTATTGACGTGATTCATACAACTAAAATAATTTGAGTGAGTACTTCGCAGCCATCAATTTCGATGATTATAGCAGAGGGAGGCCAAGTGGTGTTGGTACATGGACCTCCAGAGGCAGGCTGGGTAGCCAACTGAACCTCGGGGTTGTGGAGGGATCACACTAGCTATAGTTTTGAAACTTGGTGAGTTCTTTTACGTGCAGAGGTGTGGCTTTTAATGAGGCTAAGTAGACGGATAGCCAGATATATTAATATTATTTTTCGCGTTCACATATGCATTTCCTCACGTGGTGCAGGCAATATTGAGCATTTTATGATTTCTTTTTACCTCCGCCATCTTAAACGGGTGAGGCGATCGCAACATGGGAGGCATTTAAGTGGGCCATCCTTGGGTCTCGCACCGGCTACTAAAACCGCCACTGTAAACATAGTAGATGGTGGCGCCACACAACGACGAGATTGCGCATTGGCGGGATCCTCTCATAGCTGAGTATGTGGTACATACGTGGCACTCTTTGTAAATAGAATACGTTCTGTTTGTTTTGTATATACAGCAGGAATTTAATTGTTAAAAAGACATTTACATGTCCGCGAATTTCGATCATAAATTGCATATGAGGTTTATAAGTATATGCTTTTACTTTCAATGTTACAACTTTCAATCTAGCATGTTTGAATCAAATTTCTAAAAGAACTATATTGGCATTCTGGCAGATCCAGGATTTTTTTTAAAGGGGAGGGGCACAAAGTGATTTCATGCGTTTCCCTGTGAGCCATTGAGAACCAATGTAAAATAATTATTTTTATGACAAAAGGGGAGAGGCAGTTGCCCCCTTCGTCCCCTTGATCTGCCGTTGAATTAATGTTGGGCATCCTAATTAATTCTTTTGATTTAATTATTAATTATTAAAAATATATATATAATTTACAATGATCCAAGTACCAATTTCATACACATATCCACAGGAGTTATCACTTTTCAGAAAACCTGCATCTGCCAATGCATCGCCACATAAATCACCACCTAAATCCCAAAATTCCATTGAAATTTTAATCTACTTGAGTACCAATTGCTAAAACCGGCCATATACACAATTAATCAGTGTGTCATGGATAGCCATGATGTAGCAGCGGCTAAATGGTTAATCTTAGAACAGCGCTACGGTGTGGCCTTGAGGAGAAATGTCAATGGCCGCAGCTAGAAGCGGCAATGAGGTGACCGGCTGGGCTGCGGCCAAACGATCCCATGAGCCAGCAGGGCCCATAATAGGGGAATACTCAAGCTGTCGTTGGTCACGTGGTATTGGCGGTATGCAGGCGGAGCTATATAGCCTGCAGCCGGCGTGCCGCATCATCATCACGGACTGAGATGAAAGACTAGGCTAACCCACCGAGTCCTTTCACTCAAAGCGAATGGCAATAAAAGTGTGCAGTCTAGCTGTTGTTCTTACCAACAATCAACAAGCATAGTATCACACACTCTGGCTCGTGATTCCGCAAGCTACATCCCGGAACTACAAGCAGGCAGTAGGTGAGCAGCCGGCGTGACGGAGGCGGTGTGATGGAGGTGACAGCTCCCGGCAGCCAGAGGCGAGGCGGCTGCACAGCGGGAGTCCCAACTAGACGAGACCCGCCGGTACCCCCCTTCGTGGAGCGTGTAGAGAGGGGCAACTAACCCCTTTCATACACGACAAGTGAATTTCATGAATGACATTAAACAACCTCTACAATGGGGAGTCAACATCAAACATAAAACTCACGGATTGTGTGAATGTGCGAATTTCGCGGGTGGTGCAAAAACGCAAAATTAGTTAGCAAACATTAATAGGCAATGATAAGTAGGTCCAGGATGCCCAAAAACCGCGAAATTAGAGTCACAAAATAATTGATAGATGAAAATCGCAAAATCTAATAGCCACAAAATATTCTAGTTTTACAGTATTGGGGAAAAAAAAGCCCCCCCCCCCCACACACACACACCCAATCAGACATCTGGACAGTCCCTTTTTAAATATTTATGGACATTCACCTTTTAAGGAGATCTGGACAGTCTGTTTTCGAGATGTTCAGGACAGTTTGTTTTAATAGACATCAGAACAGTCTGCTAGGACCTCCAACGGCATGCCACCTGGCCATTCATTGATAGTGGTGTGGGTATTTATTTATGATATGAAGTTATCCCTGTCACTTTGATCCTTTCGGCGGGGTCACGACGTTATGATTCCGTTTTTGGAGGTTGATATGGACAGTCACTTTTTAATGAGATCTGGACAGTTCATTTTTACAACTATCTGGCAAGTCCGTTTTACAGATATCTGGACAGTCTGTTTGCAGGCCAATGTCAAGCGCCGGTTTTGCCGATGTTCATGCTGTCGGGCACCTGCTGATATTAGAATACACGACAATAACAGACCTTTTATGTTGTTTACATTCTGACAACCTAAATTATCACTGAACAAACATTGTACATCATAAATTCTATCTGTTTGCATCGATTTGAAAGTAAAAAAAAAAATTATTCATCGACTACGTGAAAAAGAAGCATTTTCCAGCACTCACCTGCAAGCACCTGCAGTATTCAAACACGGATGTAAACAAAGTACACATTTTCGCAGGAAAACTATTTTTTTATTTCTTAGAAAATGTTATATGAAAAATCAATGAATTCTTCACTTTCCAGTTGCGCAGAACGTCATGCGCAGTGGTCTTTTTTTTTCATTTTTAGCTGCGACAAACGTTCCATATGACTTCCGGTACATGTTAAAATCCCATTTGAAAAAATATTTCATGCCAGATCATGGATATAAGGTATTGTATGGAAAATTGGTGGCTGTCACATTGATAAACTTTGGAAATGTATACAAAAATGTATATTTGAGGCATGAATTCATCAGAATATTGTGTTTTCCAAGTTTCTCTGCTGAACCGGTTCCTCTTAGCTGGTTTCTACAGTGCCAAGATCCGCCAACACCAAGTGAAATGGCTTCCTTGTGAGGTAGAGGCCCTTGGTATTGGCGCAGCCATTAAACACTTCTCACCATACATCATACAGTCTGTCCATCGCACGAGTGTCTACACAGACAGTAAACCATGCATGCAGGCATATCAACGCTTCCAACGAGGTGAATTCTCCGTCAGCCCCAGGGTAACAACGTTCCTGACAGCTGCCCACAGACATAGTGTTGACATCCATCACCTTGCTGGATCAGCAAATGTTCCGTCTGACTTTGCCAGTCGAAATGCGCCCCAATGTAAAGAAGACAGGTGTCAGATTTGCTGTTTCCTTAGAGAGACTGAGGTCTCCACCATACGTCTGACCAATGCCAGTGACATCATTCAAGGCCGTAACCGATTACCGTATGCTTCACGTGCAGCATGGCGGGCATCACAGATGGAAGATCCAGATCTTCGTCGCACCCATGCACATATGTCTCAAGGCACACGTCCTTCAAAGAAGTCTACATTTATCAAGGATGTGAAAAGGTACTTAGCCCAAACTTCTCTTGCCTCAGATGGTCTACTTGTTGTGCGTCGCCCAACACCTTTATCCCCAAACACGGAGGCAATAGTCATCCCTCGCAAATTGACACATGGTCTCCTAACTACCCTTCATTTGAAGCTCGACCACCCAACGAAGCACCAACTTAGACAGACAGTTCGCCGGCAGTTCTTTGCCCTTGATATGGACCGTTTGATAGATGAAGTATCAGAGTCATGTCATATGTGTGCTTCTCTTAAGTGTATACTCAAGCATCTCAACGAACAGTCTACAGGTGATCCCCCAGAAGCTGTAGGAGTATCATTTGCCGCTGACATAATCAAGCGTTGCCGACGACTCATATTCGCTCTCAGGGAGTGTTCCACCTCTTATACCCGCTCTTCACTGATACCTAATGAGCAAGCCAATAGTATACGTACTGCGTTGGTCTCATTATGATAAAGATGATCCCAAGAAACTCTGTGGCGTAGTGTATGACATCACTTGCCCCAGCTGTCATGACTCCTACATCGCAATTGGTGAAACTGGTAGGAACCTGGAGACCAGGTTGAAGGAACACCTAGATCCTCATAGCATCCAGTCTGCTATACAGATCCACACAAACAGTTCTGGGCATAAGTTCAAGGGCGAAGTAGCTAAGGTCATCAGCAGAGAAGATAACCCCCACCGTCAGAAGATCGTGGAAGCCATCAAGATATTCCAAAACAAGCCCAAGGTCAACCTCAACCAAGGCAGGAGCATCCCCCCGACTTTCCTCCATCTGCTGTCTGACAGGAACGCCACCTGTCTGAAACGGCGCCCGTGACTAATCCACCTATTTTGTCACTTCGGTCAAAGGCCCCATGAAGGGAGCCGCAACGTCAAGATTTGTTGAAATGTAAGTAGTAGTGTCACAAATATAAAGCTGTACTTGTACTATGTTCATGTGTATGTGAGCCCCAGTAGATTAAACAAGGTAAGTTGTATTTTGGTGAAATTCATCGTGCCATGACAAGCTATCATCTATCATTTCATTTCTCTGATAGATCTAGATGTACATGTATAAAATGACATATGATCACATCATGAAGATGAGTGAAATTTAAAATGTCCATTTACTTTGTCAAGACAGTTCAAATTAAGATATGATCTCCATAGGCATCAGTGCTCTAGATAAATACGCCTCTACTAATCCAAGACAACAGTATCAAACACACAGTGACTGAGTGTGAATTATCACGAGGAGCTGTCACGTTAAAGGCAGATAGTCTACAGATCTAGGTCCATACACATCCTATATTATCTATTATTAAACTATATACAGAGACCATTTATAGATAGAAAGTTTATGTTGTACATTTTTATCTAGGCTAGGATATTGGTGAGCTTCTACTACCTGATAGTTAATATATACATGTTTGGACTGCAATTGGAGTCATTCACCATTATCAGTACAGTATGAACTGCAAAAAGTAATTGCCAGTGCTCAAGTTTGATATTGGCACCATCAAAAAACATTTTAACAAACAAGTTCACTAAACAAATATTAATTTACAATCAGAGATTGTTTTGTCTGTATAGCTAAAACATTAAACCGTATGTGCGCTATCTTGGAGATAGATGTAATATCATTTGCTAATGACAGGAGCACTACCAATAACTAGAGCATGGTGTATAGATGCTGTCTAGAAGAACAAATTACATTATGTTTTCTTTACATAAACATGAAATTTTCCTCCTTCTGATTAATTTTGTACTAGTATATTGGTCGGCATGGTCATCAAATAAAACATTGTGCCTCTACATTTTCATGGCAGTTTCATTTTACAAATCGACCCAAATATTTGTGATTATTTAGTTAAATTAAATCGCACATGAATGTATTATGGTTTACAGTATTTGAATGCGAGGGCTTGAATGCCCCTAGCTTCCCCGGCCCCCTTCAAAACATTCGGAGGCGTAATGTAACCAGGTTGTAACCCTGTTTACAGATTTGAAACTGTCAGACTCAGAGTATATAAGAGTATGTTAAAATCCTTATACAAATTGCATGTACTTTAAGACAACTCAACTGCAATAGTCTAGAATAGAACAATTTGCTTGATGCATGGATCATTGGATGTCATCAAACAGGTCTTGACTTGAGTCATTCTTAATTAAGACTTGAGCACTGGCAGCCACTGGCAGCCACTGCCAATTACAGTATTATTGGGGGTCATTATTAATTAACTTGGGGATATGCATATAAAATTTCATGTAAGGATTTGATTTTAAGCATATATTAAAAATACTATACTTGTACAAATTTAATGCTTGAATTTCTCAATATTGAAATAATTTAAAAATATTAAATAAAAGTTAGAAACACACCTTCAACGGCGGCCATTTTGACGCACCTGCATAGAAACATTAGTCTCTACCACAGACGCCCGCTACCTTGTACCAGTGCCTGAGAGCCTTGCGCCGAAAGTCAGTGGTCGGCTGTAAAAGAGACTATAGAAACAAAAGTCTAATTCTACTGGTCCGTAACTATAACATATACATATTTGGAGATTTAAAGGACCATGCACAGCAAAACTGACAGAAACTTCAAAGGAAAAGAACGTACAACACTCCCTTCAACTCACACCGTCAACAAAATATCAAGACTTTCAGCTCTACAGGACCACACATACCATACGCGATTAACTCCACAATTAAGAACAATTAAAGATCTCGAACATCTAAGAGATATTGTACAAGACAGAGAATATTGGAAAAGCTTAACAGAAGAGATTGTGAAAGCGAGGCAGGCAGAGGTGAGGGGGGTGACACAGGGGTCCTGAGTTCCATGTTCCACTATTTTCTTACCCCTATGTTCCATGTTCCACTATCTTTTTGCGCCTATGTTCCATGTTCCACTATAATTTCTCATGTTCCATGTTCCACTATGAAAATGATCCCAAGAAAACAATTTTGAACACATTTATCAGGAATTCTTTATTACATGTATATGTGGACCCGAATCAAATAATTTCTATGAAAGTCCTAATATTTAACCAAATCAAATAATCTTCAGTCCTCATAAAGGCAAGCTACAGGGTCATAACTTCTAAATAGGAAAAGAAGAAAAAACAAGTGGATAAAAATATATGACAAAAAGTATACCCCTGGGGTCCGAACGGCTCGGTAATATACTGATTAGTGTTAATTCTTTGATGCATAAATGAACATTCGTGTGGCTATGTGCAAGAAAAAGAGAAATCACCAGAAGCCCCTCTACCTCTATACTACCAGTATCACTTTCTTCAATGACACTGTAGTGGTTTCTTTTATCATAACCAAGGGCATAAGAAGCTTTTTGTAAGGGGTTCACAATTGCGAGGGAGCATATATACAAGGAAGGGGGGAGTAGGGGGGGAGGATGTACGAGGATATACAAGGAGATAGCTTTCAGCCTATGTAGAGCTCATGGAACAAAACAAAAACATGGATTTTGCTTCATTTGAAGTGACACTGTTCAGTTCCATATTATGGGTATGTAGACTGAAATCTGTCAACAATTTTGCCAATATCCATTTATGGGGCTACCCCAGGTTGTAAGTGATAGGAGGGTTAAGAAGCGAAAACAATGGTGATAAATGTGCTATGGTAGGGGGGGTCTGGGGGCATGCTCCCCCAGAGAAATTTTGAAATTTTGAGGTGGGGGAGGATGTACGAGGATATACGAAGAGATAGCTTTCAGCCTATGTTAGACCTCATGGAATGGAACAAAAACACGGAATTTGCTTCATTTGAAGTGACACAATTGATCTTTGTAAATCACTGTTCAGTTGCATATTATGGCTATGTAGACTGACATCTGGCAACAATTTTCCCAATATCCATTTATGGGGCCACCCCAGGTTGTAAGTGAGAGGAGGGTTAAGAAGCGCAAAACAATGGTGATAAATGTGCTATGGTAGGGGGTCTGGGGCATGCATCCCCCTAGGGAAATTTTTGAAATTTTGTGTGCTCACGTGTGCAATCTGAGCCACTTTCTGCATCAATTTTTATCATATAAAACTTCTGTAATTTCAAACATATACTTCTTTTTAAACACATTGAGGATGAGTCTGAACCTTCAAAGCCTTATTCTACCACCCAGCCAACATCCTTTGTGCAAAGCCATTATAAACATGGATACTCTGAAATTGTCCTATTGAAGCTATGGAGTAGGAGTGCAACTGTCTACGAGCACTTACTGAGCGTTCACACTCAGCACAGTAGTGTATATGTGCCAATTTGGGCAGTGTAATAATGTTGAGGAAAAGGTAACTGTTGCAAACTTTTATATTAGAGGTTTTAGTCAGGTAGATATAAATGTAAATGTGGTGGTTCATAGTGATCCAAGTCTTTCTCTCATGACTTTACATTTTACACCAGGTCATTGGCACACTTATGCTAAATAATCACACAATCACTTACTTACTCTTTCAACCCAATGATTTATATCTAATTAAGGTGTAGGTGCCACAGAGCTGTGTGCACCTATTTAAGTATGAGTTCGCTCAACACCCACAAACAGAGCCGACTGGCAAGTGAACCCACGACCTTCTGGTCACGAGTCTAACTGCCAAACTCAGCGAAAGAAGCACATTAGGTAGATGCTGTAGAAACAAAACATTGGCTGGAGGATTGCCACGATTATGAAGTGTAGGATATCATATTGACCTACACTGCAATACAATGTGGTCCTCATTGTGCGTTCAAAACCTCTCCTATTTAACAAAAGTAGAATAAAATTGAGTTAAAACACTGTAAAATCGCGACAAAAATGCGGAAAATATTGAGGGAATTGTCATGTTCCATGTTGCACTATGACTTCCTATGTTCCATGTTCCACTATTTTTTTTACCCCTATGTTCCATGTTCCACTATTTATTCTACCCCATGTTCCACTATTTTTTCGACCCCATGTTCCATGTTCCACTATCCTGTGTCACCCCCCTCAGAGGTGACCATTGTCAACTCAGCGAACGCTTAATGAATGAATGAATGAATGAATGAATGAATGAATGCACAACAAATGCCTCCGTTGATAGATCCATAAAATGTAGGCTACCATAATCATTGTCAGTTTCATATCTCCCCTGGACAGCCAAAAACCAGCTTCATATTTAGTAAGGTTGACACTATGTAAATATTGCAGGAATTGACCACAAGATTCGTGAGGGTAAATCAGACGTCAGCATGCTCAATTTCAAGATTGACACGACAATCTCGTGGTCAAATACCATTCTATCATGACTAAAATCCACACTAAATGAGTGCATGATTCGTTTTTATTTTGAAATAAATCATATCATAACGGTCTAATTGTCATTTGACCGTGCGACGTCAGCAGCTGTATAGAAAATGTGACGGTACTAGTCTAGTGTTGACTGTGGTCCATGACGTTGCATGGTCAAAATGGCAATGAGACCGTTATGACATGATTTATTTCAAAATAAAAACAAATCAGACACTCATTTAATGTGGATTTTAGTCATGATAGAATGAGACTGGTATTCGGTTAAAACCTTTGAATTTAGCGTAGTTTAGAAATTATCCACTGTAAAAATATTTGTGAATGATAAAAGACCAATATGCGATTGATTTTTGACACCAAGAAATAATAAATACAACAACTATAGGTTAGTGATTAGACTTTTTTTGGTTGTGTCGTAGCGTGCAGTCCATCACTGGCCACGGAGCGTGCAGTCAATCATATAATTGAGCACGCTGATTGACCAATCAGCATGGGTTTTTGGCGGTGATTTTTGCACAGAATGATAGAATGACAGATTGTAGTCAGCAAAATTAATGACCCCAGTCACTGTTAACGTTATAACAGATTTGAGCTGACAAAGCAGCTGTGTTTTGCCAGCTTCAGTTTTGTTCTTCCTGGTGGGTTTTCACAATTTTATACACGTTAAGGACTCTATTAATCGAAGTGCACTAAGAAGACCAGAATAGGCAATTGTAAAATATTTCATTACAATTCATATTTCTATGTAATAAAAATTTTCTTTAGTAATTGTGTTGGGTCATTATTGCTGACGTAAGTTTAAGCAAACAAGATTTTTGGGTACATTTCAAGAAACCAGTTTAGAGTAATGGTTAATTGTGAAGAAATGGAAAATTGGGCATAGATAAAAATGCATATATTCAAATGGCTCAGCAAGTAATACTATTTATGTGGCACGAAAGGTTTATGTGACATGAAATTCATTGTTAGAATCTGCAACATAATCAATGTATACTATGCAAGTTGTTTTATTTCGGACATTAAAGTTCGTCTCAGAATTGATATTTGGTTTTAACTACAGTATTAATAAAATATTAGCTATTAGTCTTGTTCTTCAGTGTTTTGGAGACTTATTTTATAAATACTGTAGAATCCCCAAAATGAAAAATAATTTAGAGTTGATTGAATTCATTTATTTATTAAACAGATAGATGTATATATTCAACGTTTCAACATACAGTCCTCTTCAGAGAAATATCACAATATCACAGTATATCCAAAAGGATAAAGTATATGTTATATATAAACAAAAATGCAAAATAATCATTAATCTTAAAAATTTTGCAGTTAATTATGATGGCAATAATTGCACATGTATACATTGTGGTATGTACATGTACAATAGCTACAGATCACCAATCGCTAAAACCTGCTGTACACATGATAAACCATGAATTTTACGTATGACGTGAAATTTAGTGTGACCTTATAACGGGGAGTTCACGTCATATGTAAAATTCACCGAATGTGTGTGATTGATGCTCGAGGATTGATGCTCTACATGCATATATATCCGTATACACTGTATATACTACAGCTAGTGAAATATTGACAGGCAACCACAGATTACTTAAACAATCTGTGAGGCTACCCTCGAGAGGCAACCTTTAGTCGTAAGTAAAAATTCATAGTAAACTTTGATGAAAAAATATCCCGTACACATGCTGCAGCAAAGCAGCATATAGATACTGCATACACATGTGCAGCAATTAAGTAAGCATTTTAGATCTCCAGTAGTTATTTTATTCGACCTATTTTATTTATTTTCATTTTTACGAGTCTGTAAAAATAGAATTAAGTTTATTATTACGGTGTTGTAAAAATAACCAGTCTATTCATTTTAAATCAAGTCTCGATCAACTTAGATTTTTCTCGTTGTAGCGGAACGAAATCACATATCATTCAGAGTCAACTTACTACATGTGTTCTGCAAAACAAACAGCATTTTTCGTAAGAAAAAAGCATGGTAAAAAGAAAGAAGAATCAGGTGGCTACACCACCCAGCATGGCAGCAAACGGAGGTAAGAAATAGTATATAGAATTGGAGATTCATATCATATATTGAATGGAGAATATCTAGCAGGTTGTATTTCAAGCAATAATGTGTTTCATTGTGAGCGATAATAGAAGTGTTCATTTGTTCTTTTTCTTGTTCTTGATTTATGCGTCGCAGGAACAGTTACCACTGTTATCGAGGCGACGGGGAGAGCGCATGAATTAATGACTCCGAGAGGTGAGGAGATGAGCAAACTCCTCAACAGTACCTGCGGTGACGGTACTTTCCACCAAATGGTTCCACTCTAAGGGAGTTTTTACAAAGAATGACCCCATGTGTTGTGGCGTTTTGCTTGGGGGGGACTACATAACACTGGCTGTTCATACTGATAGACCTCTTGTTTGGTTCCGCGGTGACGTGCCCTTCATATCTTCTGGGTTGTCGGATAGAACGGCGGCCTTCACGTACAGGTGTTAGGAACTTGTCTGGTGTGAGAGAGGGAAGCAGGTTTTTCCGGATATTATAGAGCATTACGAGTCTGGCATTTTTTCGTCTTTCTTCGAGGCTGGGTAGGTTAAGCTCTTGCAGTTTGTTTGTGATGAAGCCTGGCATGTGGGTTTTGTAATCGCCTGTGATGTACCGAACTGCTCTACTCTGGATTCTTTCCAGTTGGACGATGTCCTTTTGGAGATGAGGGTCCCATACTGATGCGCTGTACTCTAGGAGCGGTCGTACGAGAGTGCAGTATGCTGTATGTTTGATTGGTGCAGGACAGGTCCTCAGGTTTCTTCTTAGTAGTCCTAGCACTGAAGACGCCTTCTTCGTTATTTTGAGGATGTGCTCCTCCCATTCCAGGTTCTCGGAGATGATAACTCCCAAGTATGGGTTGTTTTTGACCTGCTTGAGGACCTGCTAGAGGACCTGCTTCAGTTTGCCCATCTAAGCTCACAATAGACATCAATCTAGCCTAACATAATTAGGCTTGGTATTTACATTCATACATATACATTAATTAGCAAAAATAATGAAAACGATCATATATGTCTAACACTAGCCGTACTGCGAGTCTTGTATTCATCATAGCACATGTGGGTCTACTGAGGTTCGGAAGCCTCATTAAAAGGCGTGTCCCGTGTAGAGGAGAGCCACACCTCTGCACGTAAAAGAACTCACCTAGTTTGAAAACTATAGCTAGTGTGATCCCTCCACACTCCCGGGGCTCAGTTGGCTACCTAGCCTGCCTCTGGAGGCCCATGTACCAACACCACGTGGCCTCTCTGCCAATAGTCGTCAGCTAGTTGACGTTGGGCAGTACCATGTAGATGGTCGTTCACATATTTTTCGGTATACAAGAAAAACGGAGTTTACTAATTTCTGAATCCTACCACCGTAATAATGTATAGTTATCCAGAATCTATGATTTTCAACCTATATGTGGACATACAATACGAATCTTCGACTATTATGATACCTTTGTTATTTACATGTTTATTTTTATTACGGGAATTTTCCTTGTCAACTTTACTGCAGAAAAATGAGTATTCGATTTCTTTACGTTTCTGACGTTATTTTCATTAATTACGTTATGAACGCAAGATTTTTCGAGGAGCATAAGTTGTTTTGGTCTGGAGTCAAGAAACTCATCAACTGTTAAACCATGTTATTTTGTTCTCATTGCTTATTAAGGCTTCAATAATTCTATTTAATGTTTATAAAAGTATATAGCATGGAATGATTGGCTATAATCGGCGGTAATCAAATTTAAAATTTCGTATGAATTATATAAGAAATGCAGCGCTCCCTAGCTGGACTAGAATCACGCGTGCTGTGCAAAATGTAAACAAAAGACGCCATGACGCTGGGTAAGATATTGTCGATTCAGGAATATTTTCTCCTTGCCTACAGTTGTAAGGAAGCTTTTGTGCTTAGTTTGTAAGGACATATTAGGTTGTGGAATATAGTTTTAGCAGGAATAGCAATGGACGCTGGTTGATGGACATGAAAAGCAAAAACACAATATTTCTTGTATACCGAAATATATGTGAACGGCCAGTAGATAGGTTGGGAAGCTTTCATACAGGGTACTACTAACTCAGCTATTCTGAATTCAGTTTCAAGTTTTGAGCCTTCCTTCTATCAAGAATTAAGCTTATAGGCTGTGTGCGTTGGAGAAAGAGCCTGAGAGGATCAAATTAAAAAAAGATTAGATAAGATACGGTAATTGGTCCGCAGTAGCTCAGTGGTTAGAGCGTACGACTTGAAAACAGGATTTGTCTGCGTCGCAAGTTCGCGGCCCGGTCATGGCAGACACAGTGTCGCAAAAACCGATACATCGTGCGTCTGCCACTGAGTCGCTGATTTCCACACAGCACGTCGCCACTGTACAGTGTTACTACTAGACGGTAGCGACGCCAAACGGAGGTTCGGAAGCCTCGTTAAAAGGAGTGTCCCGTGTAGAGGAGAGCCACACCTCTGCACGTAAAAGAACTCACCTAGTTTGAAAACTATAGCTAGTGTGATCCCTCCACCCCTGAGGCTCAGTTGGCTACCTAGCCTGCCTCTGGAGGTTCATGTACCAACACCACGTGGCCTCATCGGCGTTGTTATGTATGAAATACTAACTAGTCTACTAAGACTCTTCATTGTAATGACTGGTCCCTCAGGCTGGTTACATTGTGTTTTGGAACTCTAATAAAAGTCTAGATCAATCCTAGATCATAAGATCAATCTTAAGTTTGGAGTATTATTCACGTAATTACGAATGAATGAATACATAATTACATATCCAACATTGGCGACGAGGATTAAGTACTCACGAATGCATTTAGCCATTATTTTTGTGAAGTTTCACCTCGACAGTGCTAAATATTGACATATTACTGCAGTACTATATAGTATCCTTAAATATCACCCATCGGTTTCGGGAATATTCAATTGATCAAGTGATCAAAAATGTCTAAAATAGGCCATATAAATGAATTCAACCTAGATGAAGATGATTGGGACATATATAGAACGAGTAAAATTGTACTTCGTTGTCAATGACATCAAAAAGAAATTGCAAGTGCCCGTTCTCCTGACACTGATGGGGGGAAAAGCATATAAGAAAATTCGCACATTGTGCTCACCTGCTCCTCCCGAATTAAAGACATTTGCACAATTAGTTGATGTTATGAAAAGTGAAGGGGGGAAACCCAAACCTACGCAAATTGCTGCCCGTTTTGCGTTTAATGCTAGAAAGCAACATGCTTCCGAGAGTGTGAGTGACTATCATCTAATTCTGAAGGAAATGGCCACTGATTGTGAATTTGGTGTCGAACTCGATATAAGATTGCGTGATCAGCTGGTGTCTGGAATTGCAGACAAGTCTACTCAAGAAGAATTATTATGCACTAAGGATCTTACCTACCATTTAGCATTGCAAAAGGCCTTATCAAAGGAATATGCAGTGAAAGATAGTGCGTCATTTAACACCAATACAGAAGTGCATAAAGTCAATGTTCGTGAAAAAGGTATTAAAGGCTCAGCTAAAAAGGTCAAGTGTAATCATTGGGGAAAGTCTAATCACAAATGGGATGACTGTCACTTTAAAATGCCATTTGCAATCAGTGCAGTTTGCCAGGCCATATACGCCCAATTTGCCCCTCCAAACAAAAGTCTGATAAAAAGTACCACAATAAAAACTCGAGGCGGCTACATAAACTACAGGAAGATAGTGACGATAGTGACGAAGCTCCCATACTGATGTCCATATTAAGTCACAAAGTACAGAAAGTACCGCCCATGTATGCATCCATCAAAATTAATGGAAGCCCAATCAACATGGAGATAGATACAGGCGCTGCTGTCTCTGTAATCAACAAGGTAGACTTTAAGCGCATGATAAATGGTCATTTAAGGAGGTCGGACGTAGTCCTCACTACCTACACAAAAGAACAAATAACACCTTTAGGCGTCTGTTCAGTCAATGTTGAATATAACAAGTCTTCTCATCCACTTGATTTGTATGTGTTTGATTGTGATGATTCCCCACCATTGTTGGGAATTATGGTTGAAGACCATAAGACTCGACTGGCAAGCTATAAGGAAGATCAGTAGTGAAGAGCCGAATGTGAATATTCAAGCACGACTGACAGAACTTGAGGAAAGGTATAAATATTTGTTCAGCGAGGGAATGGGTAAAATGAAGGACATCAAAGCCAAAATTGATGTCACTGCTAACGCCTCACCTAAGTATCTTAAGGCACGGCCAGTACCTATTGCCCTACGTGAAAAAGTAAATGATGACATCGACCGTTTAGTAGATAATGGCGTATTAACACCTGTGCGATTCAGTGACTGGGCCACACCAATTGTACCAGTAATTAAAAGTGACGGATCAGTCCGTATATGTGGAGACTTTAAGGTGACAATCAACCCAATACTGAACACTGAAATATATCCTTAACCTAGAAGGGAAGACCTATTTGCTTGCCTTGAAGGAGGAAAGAAGTTCAGCAAAGTTGACCTTGCAAGTGCTTATCTGCAGATGGAAGTTGAAGAAAGTTCACGGCCTTATCTTACAATTAATACTCAGAAAGGACTGTTCCAATACAACAGACTTGTTTTTGGCATAGCCTCAGCTCCGGCAATATTCCAGCGAGCTATTGAAACAATTTTACAAGGCATACCAAGTGTTCTGGTTTACCAAGATGATATATTAATTACAGGAAAGTCTGATGAAGAACATCAGTCAAATCTAGAGAGCGTACTCAAGAGACTTGATGAACAGGGATTACGTGTGAAACGGAGCAAATGCTCATTCTTAAAACAGTCCATCACATACTTGGGGCATATGATAGACTGTAATGGGGTGTCAACAGTACAAAATAAGGTACAAGCGATAAAGGATGCTCCAGAACCTGAAGATGTGTCTTCTCTACGATCATTTCTGGGAACAGTGAATTTCTACGGTGCGTTCATTCCAGATTTATCTACGAAACTGGCACCGCTCAACAATTTGTTGAAGTCCAATACCAAGTGGATATGGACAGACGAATGTCAAGTTGCTTTTGATAATATTAAGGAATGTCTGTGTACAGCACCAGTGCTCGCACATTATGACCCAGCACTACCATTAGTTGTAGCATGTGATGCCAGCCCATATGGCATAGCTGCAGTATTGTCACATCGCTATCCAGATAAGACAGAGAGACCGATAGCCTATGCTTCAAGGACCCTGACTTCAGCCGAGAAAAATTACGCCCAAATTGATAGAGAAGCTCTCGCAGTTGTCAAGGATGTAAAAAAGTTTCATGAATATCTATTTGCAAAGGAGTTCATCTTAGTGACTGATAACCAACCATTAACACACTGGGCTCGTTTTATCGCCATGGGCGAGAGATTTTATGGATGGGCGAGAGATTTTGCTTACTCTTTCGCCAATGTGGCGAAACATTTTTATTCAAGAAAAATTTCGCAAAAAACGAATTTCGCCTGGTTTTACTTCGACTTCGTAACCGGATATACCATTTCATAATGCAAACAACAATGGCGCCATTTTACAGTCGATTTCCAACGAGCCTCATGCCATTTGATCCTTTATGAATCTTACATAACCCTGCGCGCTTGATAGAGGCTGCGCCGTGTTTTGACCAATCAACGATCACCAACCTAGTTTTCTGCACACAGTAAGCATGGCTGTTTGGTTGTCATATTTTTGTTCACAAATTTCAATATTATTCATCTCTCGTGCCTCATCTAATTAGATCTTTTAATCCGTATGACAAGAGAGGCGATTGGCAAACTATTGATCAAGTGTGGTCGTCGGAGAAGTAATATGTATTACGAAACGATTGACATTTGCTATTGGACTTCCCAAGGATGAAACATGGGTGACTGATATTTAGTATTGTCATGTTTGCAAGCGTTTATGGAGCAAAATATTGTAAGTAAATTTGTGTTATTATAAGAATACGGTGATTTATGCTCAGGGTTCTCATTTTGCCCGTTTTCTTTTCAAAAAACCCAGCCCGCCCGGGTTTTAGTGGGTAAAAGTGGGTTTTAGTGGGGAAAACTAGGGGAATTCTTAAGAAACCTGGGCAAAAGGTAATGGAAAATGCTAATAATCACTATTTTTTTTTAATAGAATAGATATATTAAGTAATATTGTGAATTTATCAATGTAAACAAACAGTAAAAACATTGTTTTTTTTTGTTTTTTTTTAAAATGTCCCATTTTTACAATCCTTTGAGGTCATAATTCATAAATGCGGGCAGCAATATTTCATCATTTAAAGGATTTTAGAGTTATTAACAATGCTTTTTTTTAAAAAAAAAACATTGATACTTTATATATTTTAAAGAATATATTAGTGATTTTATATAACACATTTTAAAAAAAACATTGATACTTACTTTAACACATTAAGATACAAAGCAACTTGTAACACTTCAGTTTTCCATACAATGATTTTAAATATTGTCCCTTTACAAAAAGTAATTAACTTAACTGGGAACTTGAAACTACATGCAAGTAAACAAAAGGCATTAACCAGTTGCTTGACATTGTGCTAACCATTGTTCTAACCAATTTCAACTAAGAAACAATTAGCAAACCAGGTTAGTGTCACTTGTTAAATATTTGCAGAGGAATATTTTTCTATTGTCTATATATAGATCATTTTACATCAGGCCTGCTATATATCTATTAATTTTTACATCAAAGAGTATTAAAACACTGCTTATGTCTTGTAAATTGCTATTTCTAAGTTAAAATCTTAAATATTAAAGATATAATGCTAAAAAAATGACTTTTACCCACTTTTACCCGCTTCAAAAAACCCGCCCCATTTTGCCCAACCCATTAAAACCCGGGTAAAAGTGGGCGGGTTTTTTGGGGGCGGGCGGGTAGTTGCGAACCCTGTTTATGCTGTGGTTGGTTTGTAACCGAAACCAAATGTTGCCACAATTGGTATAAGTTGTGATACTACGCAGTTTAAAATCTGATGTCAGCCTGTCAAATTCGAATCGGCAATTGCCTGCGATCTGGATATGTAATTCACAAGTAAGCCAGTCTCAGATGAGAGACTGGCCTCCTCTTATGAGGCAACGCGTGAATGGGAGGCCACGTGGTGTTTGTACATGTACCTCTACAGAGGCAGGCTAGGTAGCCAACTGAGCCTCAGGGGTGGAGGATCACACTAGCTATAGTTTTCAAACTAGGTGAGTTCTTTTACGTGCAGAGGTGTGGCTCTCCTCTACACGGGACACGCCTTTTAACGAGGCTTCCGAACCTCCGATGTTAGTTTACATAATTTTTTTACCATAAACATCAAATAAAATAACCATCTAACATGGGTTAATGATAAAGAACTAAGGCTGTGTGGTAGACTAGGTTAGTTTTTAATAATAAGTGCAGCCGTTTGAATCTCACAACGTAATGATAAAATATGAACAAAAATGGAAGTATATTCCCACTCCCCCTGTAGTGTCAACGCGGGCGGCCCGATGGCGGAGCGCCGAGAGGTTTCAAAAGGAGACGTGCTTAGGTCTCCTTCGTCAAGTCCCACCGGGCCAACCTCAGAAAAAAATGCTTTAAAATTAAGAAAATATAGTGTATATGTGTTATCAAAAGTTGTTATTCATTATTGGCCAATGCACATCATTGGATGATGCAGAGCAGTCATCAACTGGGTCTTTTCCTCAAGTTTTGAAAGTTATATAACCTTCATCGTTATAGTATTGATCAATTGTCATTACGATATTTAAAGTAGAAATATTGTCAAAGTAACTAAAAGTAATGATGTTTGTGTTATCATTACCATGTTAATTAATTTACATAGGTTTTTGCTTCACTAAAAAGAAATCCAATTGGCTAAAGAATAATTTAGTTCTTTAGCCAATTGGCTGAAAATAATTTCAATTTGCTAAAAAAAAATTTCGTCGTTTAGCCAATTGGCTAAATTTCAGATGGGTCTAGCGCTAGCCCAGACACACATTCTAGCACCAAATAAGAGCATCCCTAATGTTGCTGCTGCTAGGATTCAACGTTGGGCCATTTATCTAGGTGCTCATAAATATACCATAGAACACCGCCCAGCAGCCAAACACACCAATGTAGATGGACTATCCAGGCTACCTGTAACTACCAAGGAAAAGATACATGGATATCTTCCACACAGCACAATTGGATCTTCTGCCACTCACGAGTCAAGCAATCGCTCAGAAAACTCGTAGAGATCCGATCTTGTCACGTGTGTATCAATTGCACCCTAAACGGATGGAATTCCTATGATCCAAATGACATTGAACTAAGTCCTTACCTCAACAAACGTCTAGAACTGACGTTATTCAATGGTGTGATTATGTGGGGGATACGAGTGGTAATACCCACAAAATATACAGAGAATCATTCATAATGAAAACATTCTTACACTGATGATCTTTTGCCTGCTCCTTCTCAACTGCTGGCTCCTCCTCTTCCCCTGACTCCTCTTCCTCCTCTGAGGCTTCCTCAGCCTCAGCGGACAAAAATTCCTCGTCAGATCCTTCATCAGAATCATCTGAAACAGGAACAAGCATTGTAATTTAGGTGAAAATCGAGGTACTCTTTTCAGGGCTTGAGAAAACAACTTCGTGTTAGAAAACTGAATAATTGCTCTTACTACACCGAGTTCAGTTCATTTTAATGCCATTGTAGGGAATCCAGGTTATAGTTTATTTTCAGCTAAGAGCTTTTAATTTATTTTTTCTATATATCATTCATATGACACTGAATGCTCAACAGAGCTATCCTCACCATCATCAGCAATTAAATCGACATCGAAGTCCAGATCCTCTTCAGAATCTGAAATACATAAACTAGTTTTTAAGCCATTCATGAGTAATTTGCTACCTTTCATCTAACTACCCTATGAAGCGTTAGCCGCACATATGTCCTACTATTCTAGGGCAGAAGTCATCACACTACCATCTAGTGATCCCTAGTCACTGCGCAGCGAAAAGGTTACATTGCATGACTGAAAAGCTCACGTGTGCTTTTGCAAAAAATATGTTCCATGTACCCTGTACTAGTTTACTTTGATTATGAATTAAAACTTGAACAAATGAACATCCTACATATACTATACAGGGTTGGTAATGAAAAAACCCACCCCAAAAACCCGGTTTTTTCATTGGTTTTTTCAAAGAGGGTTATTTTGGGGTTTGTTTGTTTGTTCGAAAACTGACATCTATCACAATTCCTGTATTAATATTATATTTTATCTTAAATATACTGGATATTATATATATATATATATATATATATATATATATATATATATATATATATATATATATATATATATATATATATATATATATTTGTGTGTGTGTGTGTGTTTGTTTGTGCTTGTGCTCAAATCTGCTATATATATATATATATGTATCTTTCTATTTAGTGCCTGGGTCATCAGTGGCAATTTCTATTGTCACTGACTCGGCCTTCTCCTCCCTGGAAGAGAAAGTCTGTGAACAGACACTGAATGCCATCAAGGATATGGGGTTCACGCATATGACAGAGATCCAGGCAAAATCAATTCCTCATCTTCTGGAGGGCAGGTGAGGATGAGCATTGTATTCATACCTGTGCAGCAAAATAATTATTTGTTATCTACTTATCCAAAATTTGGTGAAATATTGAATATGGAAGTTTCAAAAGAATCTGATCAGTGATTTTTACGGAAAATTTTGTATGTCTATATTTTTATAGCAGTTAAAGTTTACATAACGGTTTTAAACTTTTGAGTCAATTTTCTTGTGGTTAGAGACCTAATGGGAGCTGCAAAAACTGGTTCTGGAAAAACGTTGGCATTCCTGGTGCCTTGTGTGGAACTGCTCCATAAACTGAAGTTTATGCCTAGAAATGGTATGCATGATTTAAAATTGTATGTGATATATTTTTTTTGTGGAAAAAATGCTAAGATACATTTATGGAAGTAGTTACGCTTCGAATGTTGTTTGTGAAATTTGTTCAGATAACTTATCTCACTTTTCTGTAGAGATTATTATGCTTGCAAAGTTTTTAATTATTGGTAGAAATTGTTTTAGCTTCATAAGCAGAAAAAATGTGCAGCTAACTGCTGTGTGTTTCTGCAAGTTACTGTGAGTGTTTTATGATTGGCAGGCACAGGTGTGATGATCATTTCTCCCACCAGAGAGCTGTCTATGCAGACGTTTGGTGTCCTGAAAGAACTGCTCAAGGTGAGTACCATAGACGTGGGTTACCTTGTAAATAGTTGTAAGTTTCTGTAATTTTAGAAGAATCAAATTGCCAAGTGCCAAATTGTCTTGATGATATTTTTTGTACCTTAGTTTCACATTTCAATGGGACAGTGCACCAGCACTTGTAACGGTTGTGTTGTCCATATGCTTTCCTGTTAATTGCTAATATAATACATGTAGTATTTTCTGTCCATTTTGGCATATATAAATATATGACTGTAGGTATTAATATAATTATTGTTTTAACTTCAGCGTGTCTGTTTAGCTATGATATTTATGTAATAAAAATCCTGTGTACGCAATGCTATGTTTCATGGGTCTGAAACGTGGACAGCAGCATCCTCCAGTACTGTAAATCAGCTGAGAAAAAATGACTATGAGCTATGATCTGCTAGATGTGTAGTGTGAAGTCTAATCAGATATAAAACAATTCTATATAACAAATAAAAACATATACAGTATTAACATGCAGTTATAATAAATATCACAGTTAAATACACTATAAACTCTGACATTTATATTTATGAGGTATACATTTAACTACCAAAATATGATATATATTTTTTCAGTATCACCCACACACATATGGCCTGATAATGGGAGGTACAAACCGTGCAGAGGAGGCCAAGAAACTAGCCAAAGGCGTCAACATCATCGTTGCAACTCCGGGCCGACTTCTCGACCACATGCAGGTCAGTGGCAGAGCTTGGGATACTGTAAACCTAGAAATATTTTGGTAGGATTAATTAGCAAATTTTGTTGTCTATTCATTGCTTAGTTTGTCTTGTTAGTTTGTACATTTTTGTAATTCAGAACACAACAGAGTTTATGTACAAGAACCTGCAGTGTCTGGTGATTGATGAGGCGGACCGTATCCTCGACATCGGCTTTGAGGAAGAGATGAAGCAGATCGTGAGGCTTCTACCAAGTAAACATGCTATACACTCCATCTTTAGTTTGGGGCTATGATCTTGCGCCAACAGTTTTAACCAATGGTTTACTTGAATACAAATTCGTTCTTATATTCTGTCTATGTACTTTTATATTTAAGGTGTGCATTTGTAGTTTAGATAAATTAAATTTTAAAAGAATAAAACCTTAAACTCTTAATGTTTGTAATCACTAGTTCATTTCAGCAAAATTAGTAAAAAAAAAAACTTTAATTTTAAACAATTCTTTTGTAAATTGCTAAAAAGACTTAGATGAGAAAGTACTTCATGTTATTGAAAATATGTGCTTATGAAAGAAGTGAAGTGCCTCTGTTTGAAATAGTTAGACTTGGTGATGCTAAAATGTTTGTTGATATCACTGGTTAAAAGATGATATATATGCACTTGCAAGTTCATGAGATGTGAACTTATGGGAAATACCTGTAATTTTACGTTTTTTGAGGTCTGAAAAATCATTAAGTCCGGGCTATAGGTTTATCACGGGATTCCAAGTTTCATAGAAAATATACACTTTTCCTTGAAATATCAAGTCCGTGGCCGATTTGACAGACATCGACCCAGTTTTGCCGTTCAATGCGACCTGGATTTCATAAAAACGAAAGTAGCTTTGGCTGGATCACACCAGTAATTAATGGTGCGCATGGAAAACGTGTTTTCGTAATGTTATTTTTGCGTTGCAATAAATACGTGTATAGTGGGTGCCGATCACTGCATTTTCAAAAATGGCGACTGGCAAATTTTTTCTTAAATTATTTCATTTTACAAGATAAACAGCGATTATCAGCAGTCATAAAATGTATTTTTACCACGCCGTGGTAGCAGTGTTCAATCTAGCTTTGCACTGGAGGGGGCCCTACGGGCCCATTGACCTTCAAAGAGAGGGCCATTTTAAAAATGAGGGGGCTCAAGTAAAAAAAAAAAAACCCAAAAAGTACACAGGATGCTTACTGCATTATGACATGGGTGTGTTGGGGTAATACCGAAATCCGACAAGAATTGATAAAGTTATTACTATATTTCTTGGTATTTTTTCATAATTGGAGAAGACAAGCATTTTTTTATTTAACCCATGTTAGATCCTGTCACAGTTTTCATCCTCCGAGGTTTCATCATCATATAAGTCCGTCAAATGGTATTTAGAAGCAGTGTCATCGGGATTAAAAGTAGATAACTTTATGTAAAACCTCAATAGGAATGATCGTACATAATTCATTTTTTAATGCTACTTTAATACCTTAAGCATATAACAAGAATTTTCAACACATTGACATCTGTTTCCTTATTATGTTATGGTAGCCATTTTGGTACTAGTGCCTGATGCAAGATGCATTCATCACAACGCAAATACAGCAGAGCGCAGACACGTTTTTCCATGCTACCGGCGTGAACTAGTTGAAATTATTTCAGTGGATTGCCGGTAGGTGGCGCTCTGAATGTAAACAAATATGGCCGCGCCCATGAAACTAATGCAGACGTGACGGGAAACTCGTTTTCTTTGGCGAATATCTTATTAAAAATGTTTAAATGTTAAAAATTTGGTAAAATATTCATAGTGCGCCCGACGGGCCCATGGTACGATTGGGATTGCGCCATTTGGTATGTTAAGCGGCCAAAGGCGCAATGGCGCAGCCTAGATTGAACACTGCACGGACGTGTGATTTTTAATACTTGATGGCAGTTATGGCCCAACTGTGTCAGTGTCAAAGTCTTCTGCTCTTCACAAAAAGATATTGAATCAGAACTTGTTGTACAGTCTACAGTGCCAGGGGGATGGGTTTGGGTTTGTTACATGGTGCACATGTAAGTATAGGCGTGTATGGATGTTACAGTGGCAGAATAATTAAGCCTTGTAAAATGAGAGGAGTGTCAAGACGACCATCACGCAGACATATGCTAGATATGTGGGGTAAGTATATAACCATCAAATACTTAGTAATTTTAATACCCACTATACAAATAGTATTTAAATTAGTATTTTCTTATATTTTTATTGTCATTTTAAGTATGTACTAAATCGTTAAACATTAAGATTTTGTTAAGATTTTTCTAATTTTTTATTAAGATTTTTGCTGGAAAATTAAGATTTTATGCGGTGATAGGTTCACATCTCTGCAAGCTTTGAAACGAGAAACATTTAACCTTGGGCACTCTTAGAAATATTAGGAAATTCTTGGAAAAACTTGGAATATGAAATATAGTGGGTACCCTGTTATTAGAAAGTAAATTAAGACTGCAAAAAGTATTCTTTATATGGGAAAGTTCAAATCTCAAATTAATACTTCAAATATTTATTTAGAGCGTCGACAGACAATGCTGTTTTCCGCAACCCAGACAAGAAAGATTGAGGATTTGGCACGAGTGTCATTAAAGAAAGAACCATTATATGTGGGTGTGGATGATAAACAGGATCATGCCACTGTGGCTGGGCTAGAGCAGGTTAGTGGCATGTTAAGAGTCTACGGTCTAAATTGATGTATTTTGTGTTTTTTGTCTATGCAATAAAGATGCATGTCTGAAGAATAGGCATGTGGGTAATAGTCTGCGATGTACAGTACAGCTTATTTTATATGTATATCTGTAATCTGAATATATCCATCAACCGGACACCCTGGCATATTCCCATTTGTCAGGATGTACACTTAGAGATCTCACCAAGACTCGTACTATCGACAAATATTAAACCACGAAGGTGGACGAACAACACACCTAGCATTTTCAGGTGGGATTCCCAAGGTGCTCCTTGTTTTTGCCACGTACTAGTGAGCAAAAGGCATGTTTTAATTAATACTATCGCAATATATAGCTTTATGGTTTGTGCAAAGCATAACAACTTCTTGCTTTTATGAGGCATGTGCCGGCAGTCATGCAATTCGCTTTGATTAAGGACCACAATGTAAAGTCACTGTCACATAGAAAAAACGGATGAAACACGTAACCACCGATAGATTTTTGTCGTACGTGGTTCATCTGTGGAGATACGCCGACCATCAGTACCTCGTCCGTTTTTATACGGCGAATTACGTGAAGAGATTTTACGGGTGGAGATGTCCGCGCTAATCATTTTGGAATGTTCAAAAGTATTTGCACGGATAGATTTTCATATCGTACGTGGACTGTGCGTGATATTACCATGATACAAACGTACATTGTCCGTAAAACGTCCGCGCAATACGCTATTTATCCGATATTTATCTGTGCTAGGTTTTTTCAGTACTTTGCAACCAAAATATCATGTTTGCGTGAGTGTATGTGGAGTGTACGTGGATGATCCGTGTATCATCTGTGTTTTGTAAGTGTATTGTCCGTGTATCATTCGTGTTAAATCTGCTTAAGGTTTTTGTGATTTTTAGCCCCGCGTATCAAGAAAACACCAAAACATTTGTACGTCCTACATACGTGATTCATCCGTTTTTTCTATGTGACAGTGACTTAAATAAGCAGTACTTTGTGTAAGTTTTATTCTCTCATCCGAGGAAGATCGTATGACAGTCATGATCTGTGATTATATGTGATCTTATGTTCTGTTTATATTTTGATTGTATATACGTTCAATTACTGAATAAATCTATTCTAATGCATAATTCCATGGAACATTATGCATTAGAATATTGGTGTACACTATGAAACTTCAAAACAAAATGATGGATAAGTTGTTGTAAAAGGTATTTTGTGAATATCTTCTTTTGTCATCCATGGTTACTCATGATCGCATACTTATGTGGTTTTTCACATTCCGTCAAATTGCCCGGATCCCAAAACCTCTCATCAGGATACCTCCATTTTGCGTATGTCCATCCAGTCAAAAGAGGTTGTGCTGTAGTATTTAAAATCAGTCCATCATTTAATGCTTGATACAATGCTAGGATTCTGTAAAAACTATTTTCTACTGAATATTATATTGACTATCCATCATGTCTTATTATTGTATTTTTTCCAGGGCTACGTAGTGTGTCCATCAGCCAAACGCTTCTTACTTCTGTTCACCTTTCTGAAGAAGAACCGTAATAAGAAAATGATGGTGTTTTTCTCCTCGTGCCTTTCCGTGAAGTATCATAACGAGCTCCTAAACTATATAGATCTGCCAGTCATGTGTATCCATGTGAGTAATCTTATTATAGTTGATAAGGGAATATGTAACGACAATGTGAATCTTGATTAGCGTGAAGTATTATGCACAACATATCACATATTGGACACTCAAGCAAACTATTAAGTTCACGCAAATACATGTAAACAATTGACACTTCTTTATGTACTTGACCCAAGGGAATGCTGTATAACCATGCAGTCATATTCTCTGTATCTATGAGAAATATTTTCTTGATAATTTCCTGTATAGGGCAAGCAAAAGCAGCAAAAGCGGACACAAACGTTCTTCCAGTTCTGTAATGCCAAGTCGGCCATATTACTATGCACAGACGTTGCAGCACGAGGTCTTGACATCCCTGAAGTCGATTGGATTGTGCAATATGACCCTCCTGACGACCCCAAGGTACCAAGATAAACTTAATTTACCACTTTATGAAATTGTTATGCGTTTTGTTTATTTATTCATTGCAAATATCGAGATCTATGCACTCAACTATTTGAAATGTGGTATTGTTATTGTGATTCATCTCCATAATAAGTGTTCAACTCAGTACTGTTTGTTGCATTCCAGGAATACATTCACCGTGTTGGTCGGACGGCAAGAGGTGACGGAGGTCGTGGCCATGCCCTACTTATTCTCAGACCAGAGGAGGTGGGATTTCTGCGCTATCTGAAGCAGGCAAAAGTTCCACTGAATGAATTTCAGTTCTCGTGGGCCAAAGTGGCCAACATTCAGTCACAGGTGATGATTTTAAAAAAATGTAATTAAAGTAGACGAGGATGAAAAGCTCATTTCAAACTTCCTCTGTCATTACTTTGGCAAGCATATTTCTAATATATTTGCTTAAATAATTGGATTTTGATCATTTTGCAAGTGTAGAATTTTCTTTAATATTTAGCTTTAGTATTGGTCAATGAAACAAGGATTCTGTTGTCGATTGAAAGATATTTTCTTTTTCAGCTTGAAAAATTGATTGAGAAAAATTATTTTCTCAATCGCTCTGGTCAAGATGCTTATAAATCCTATGTGCGTTCATATGCCAGCCATGGGCTTAAGGTAAATACTCGATCGTATAATCATAGATAGTGCATGCATTATATCAAACATACTTTACTACACATATCAGACATACGTGATGTCATTGTGATCGAGACAGGAGTTCCTGTTGAAAGCTCAATGTAAATAATTGGACTATTTTCCTGAATAAAATGTATAATTATATGTTTGTCTATCAAATTCAGGATAAATGAACATCCATCAAAGTACTTACGCATAGTTAAACTGAAATTTTAATCCTTTGGGGTATTGCAGACGATATTTGATGTCAACACCCTCGACTTGGCACAGGTGGCGCTTTCGTTTGGCTTCAAAGTGCCGCCATTCGTTGATCTCAGTATCCTTTATGTTATAATAGAAATATCCCATTTGTAGCTCACCTGTTGAAGGCATGGTGAAATTTTGTGATCACCTTTTGCCCGTCGTCCGTCCACAATTCATATTTGCACAATAGTTTCTTTATTTTTCATTCAAATTTTATCATTTTTTCACTAAAGTTGTATGCCTATATGATCATCATTCCATAGTTGATACATGTCCATGGAGGTAAAATTGACCCCGACCAGGGGTCCATCAAATATTTTGTTTTGTATAATCTATAGCTTGATAATTTTCATTTGATTTTCACCAAATGATTTTTGTTTGTTTTATCTGCTATAACACTACAATATCAAGTCACAGTACAATAACAATTAAGACAGTATATTTACAAACATGAAGAACTTAAACATGACAATTTAATTATGAAAACATAAAAGTACAGGAAATTGTGTTTGACAGGTGAGCGATGTAGGACCCCCATGGTCCTCTTGTTTTGTTCATTTGATATAAACTTTTATTTCTATAATAATGTCTCATTATTTGTTGCTGTAAAGCATCACCATTCAAGTATTTATTTTTTATTTTTTTTTATTAATCTATATCATTTTGTTGTTCAAATATCAAATTTTAGATTTAGATTTTAATAAGATTGATTTTTATTATACCAGTAGTTAGTGCGAAAAGACAACTAAGATGTGTGCAAACTATTATTCTTATTAAAATTTAAATTGAGAATTTGATGAAATAGAAATGAAACCACATGTTGTTCACAAGACTTATATATACATAACTTATTATTTGAAGAAGAAAAAAAGAACAAAGTTTATCTGGACATGCGTACTATATTAAGTTGCAGTTTACAAAGTATCTGTATTGATCATCCTCTGGTAATTTGTCCTTGACTTCAACTATTAGATGTTTATGGTAGCAAACCTGCCATCAAACGAAGTAGCAACTATAGCAATGAACAGGCGAGTTTGGTTTTTGGTTCCTTCTTGTGTTTGTAGATTAAATCGTTGAATTCGATAAAATAATTCATACCATTATCTTACTTAATATCCCATTTCTGCTTACAGCATTGATGTTTATGATTTAAGTGTACTTGTCTTCAACTAGCATCTAAGAAACGCAACAGTACAGTTTTTGTGTTTGGAGGGTCTTATTTGTTTGAATAGATGGCTGTTTAAGATGTTTAGATGATTGTTTAACTTACTTCCATCAATTTTTCAGGCATTCAAAAAAAGAAAAATTTTGAAAACTAAAATTTTCAAGCAGGCATTCAAAATGAATGCTGTGTGAAAAATATGCTATAGCTTTTTAAAGAAAATCTTGTATAGCCAAATTTGCATGTAGACACAAATTCATCTTTGAACCAATAAGTTTAATGGCTTGAACTAAAAAGAAATTTAAAATTTGATTGTTTTCACCCTACTTCTACTTGCATTAAAAAGAATTTCAAAGAAATAATCACAAAATCTGGTATGTTGAGTGTATTGTAACTTTTGAAAAATTATGAATGTTTGCAAAGCAATTCTGCTAATACACAAAAGTAGTTTCATGGAATTGTTTTGCATGTCTAAAATTATGTATACTGTATTTTCATAGTTTTTATTAGATATTTCTTATGTTATTAAGTTGATGAATATGCAGAAAAGAATCTGTTAATGTGAATTTAAAAATTTGTTGTCAATTACTATATTTAAAGACAGTATCATCTGGAAAGAGATTGCGCAGAGTTAAAATTGGAGTGCTAATATTAGTTTCATTGTTCTGTCTAAGTATGTTTGTTATTGAATTGTTGATGAAGACTTTTTAGAGTTTAAATAACTTAATAAGTCCAAAATTTTATTTTTTATATAAAATTATGTCCAAATTTTTCCAAAGTTACTGTAAACAAAACATGCAAATTAATCTCATTATCTCAAATTAATATGTGCAGTTTGAATAAAATTTTAATAACTTGATTAGATTTGTTATTGTAATATAGCTGTTATAAAATATTTGATGTGCATTTATGTATGCAGTGAATAACATAACAACACACAGGGACGGACAAAGTAGAACCTATAGCAGCTGTGAAGTGCACTCACTGTCAAAGAGGGGGGGCGGAAGAGAAATAGTTATCTCGACATTTTTTTTCGCGCCCCCATTGTCATGCGAGTATTTTTCATGCCCCCCTGGCACTTGGCATGTTTTTTCATGCCCCCCCCCCTCACTACTACACACACGATAATGTTGTTTAAAAAATCATCAATACCTCAAATACCCCTTTACATAAATAATATCCTGGTAGTGCTTTTTTTGTTTTTCTCCCTGCTGTGCTGATACTGTTTTTCAAAAAGTTTTGTGTAAGAAAAAAAACATCATCTGGTCTCTCTGTATATAAACATCTGATGAATTCATTGAATACAGGTGCTCCATCTATTCGCTCTTTAAGTTCATTTGTTACATACCATGCATTTTTTTTCCATTCTCTCTGCTTGGTGAAGAACTTCATAATCATGCAATGACATGTTTGCAATGTCTTCATCAGAAAGATTGTCAAATTTAGGGTATTTCTCCCATTCTAATGTTGCACCATCAACAATACTGTCACCAATTGCACTTTTGTTCTTTCTGCTTCGTTATCACCACTACTGTTTCTACTATTATGTATGCGCAAAAAAAACAAAAGGATCTAGATATGAAGAAGTCCCTCTAAGAACTAAACCAGAAGATATTGCAAGATGTGAAAGTTATAGGAGAGATTGAAGGTTTATGTCAATTGATAAATGAGTTAAAGTTGAGGATAAAGGAGAAAAGATGATCTACCGGTAGAAATGGGAAAGATTTGGGAGCAAAAGGAGCTCATAACCATCAAGAAATCATTGAACTGATTGAGGAACACCAGCAGATAGCTGGCGGTAATGCAAATAATCTTAAATATGTATTTATTCAAATCAAACCACAGTTCATTGCAATGGATGTTAGAGTTGCAGAAAATAAAAGGATTAAGTTGAGACAGAAGGAATACAAGAGGCAAAAGAAGAGAAGACAGAAGGCAAGCCAAGAAGCAACGCACTGATGCGCTCCAGTCACACCAACGGCCCTTTTAAGGGCCACCATTTTAACTGATATAAAAGTTTTTAAATACATTTTGTTACTTTAATATGCACTGGATAAAGAATAAATCTTGCAGAATTGATAATGTTTTTATTTGTGTTCTAAAATGTGTTAGATAATAAATGCTAGTAAACTGCTATCAGCTATAGATACTAGTACAATTTATGATGTTTTTCTCGAATTCGCGACAAAAGTGCGTGAATTATTAAATTTTGCTATTGAAAAAAAATGCTCCCCCCTAGCCTGTATGTAATTTTTCTTGCGCCCCCCAAAGCACGATGATTTTTTTCACGCCCCCCATATTTCTCTTCCATGCCCCCCTCTGTATTCTATGACCACTCCCTAACCAGCACTGGTAGTCACGAACAAGGACTGATAATTAGTTTTAAATGATATGTTTCTGGCTCTGGGTATATATTTACTGTGAGGGCCAGAAACATATTATTTAAAACCAATCACCAGTCCTTTGTTCGTATTCCAGTATTGGCAACCACAACGAGGTGGATCCAGTGGCGAGTGTTCCGCTGGGAAATGTCACATTGTGAAACTTTTTAACATTAGATATTGCTGTTGGGTAAAACAGAGAGATATAGGCTAGCACTAGTAATATACATTCCAAAATGCACATAACATTTTCCTTTAAAATTAAGTCAAGATTTTTTTTTAAAAAAGATAAAAAATCATCATCATCCATAAACATAATGCCCATCTCAAAGTTAATGACTATTTATCCGTGTACGATTCCAGTGTTTGGTACATGATGAGGTAGAAATTCCTTTCTATGCGAAACATGACGTTATGAAATCAACCTATAACAACTTAGTTCGTTTTGAGCATACAGCTCCCCATATCAACAATGAAACTGCCCACGCATATTCTAAAACAAATAACACAAAACCTACGGTTCGTCCCGGCCAGCAAGCCAGTGTTGGCAGGTGAATTTCAATACATACTTTTACATATTCATGTCTTTTGTAGATTTAACCTAGGATTATTATAATCTAGGATTAGTAATCAATTAATAATCCTAGATTTAACCAAAGAGCATTATCAAGAGACCAAACGTCCTGTTTCCTATAGTGGACGTAAAATACTGAACAGGTGCGACGTCGGGGATGGTTTACATAGGTGAATGAAATGAAGATGATCAAAAAACTTACTACATGACTTTAAATTAAATTATAAAATAGTACATATATGTATAAACAACAGTGAGTAGTTTCTTGTTTTCATGAGATAAATAATATTGTCTTGATAGAAACTCAGCAAGATAACATTTATTGTAGGCCTAGACTAATCAGCTTAATTGTCAAATCCACTTCGATATAATACACATTTTACCTACAAAGTTTAGTAATAAAATATGCTACTAAATTTTTATAATTGATATGGTTGGAAACGCATACTTCTGTAGATTACATATGTATTAATTAAATGTTTCTAGCCATGACAAGTGCTGAAATTAAACAAAATGTTCGGACACTTTTTCTTCCTTAATCACGTTTTTCACAGTATGGCTGTCATTGTCAAACGCTGGTTCGGTTATAAATATGTCAGTATCTCATCCATACCTGTCCCAAAAATATTTTATTACTATGTGTGTAATCTACAGAAGTGTGCGTTTCTAACCATACCAATTATGCAGTAGCATTTGACCAAAAAACGTCAACACACGGTTTTCGTATTAACGTATAATTCTGATGCATAGACAGATTAGCACCAGGCTTCACCAGAATCATGTAAATGTGGCCATTACAGATGTTGTTTATGCTACAGTCCTAATGGGTGAATTTGCAGATGCGGCAGCAGGCGCCAAATGTTCATATAGTAGCTGCTTGTTAGGGAGGGTACTTTATGCTAACTAATCTTGCAAACTCTTTACTCTTCAGTATGTATGTGCTCTTCTTGACGTGAACTTGAAGGCGTCATTCATGATTTTATAAAACACTTTTCAAGAAAACAAAAAACTATTTTACTACGAAATCCAATACTTTTTTACAAGCTTTGTTTTCAGAATAATCATTTGCTTGCTGGTGGTGTCTTGAAACCATTTACGGTCAACGTTTTGGATAAATATTTAATTTGGTCTTGGTACATAAATGCAAAAAGACAGAATATATTATATTAAATGTTTATTCAGTAACAGGTATTACGTAAACAACAAAATGCTGACATGATATTCAAATGGTGAAATTCAAATTGGTTGCACTGATGAGACATTCATATATGACCTTTGAAGTTGTGACTTTGTGATAGTTATATTATTCATGTAGTCTTTTATCAAATTCAATAATAAGTGCTATGTTGCATTCACTCTGAAATGAAGGGGTGGGTGGGTGGTATTTCAATGCGCAAAATATGAGGCCTGAGCGTTTTAATTTTGAGTGCACAGCATCCAAGGCTGGTGGGTAAAATTTCCGTGTAAGCTAATGACACAAATCCGATTACCCCCCTCCCCCACATAAATAATTACAGCTCCCTAAATAATGATAGCCAACATAGCCAATTAATGCAGGCATATTTAAACTGTATGTAATGCGGTTAGCTAAGCCTGCAATTTAGAGCGCATTATTTGTTAATACCATGTAACG
>CM032666.1:20026143-20040052 GCA_019095985.1 Streblospio benedicti | reverse complement strand
AAAATCGCTGGTCCCTTTGGCACCTAGTGGGGGATTTTAAAACAAGGTCTAAATTGAGGCAAAGTCCAGTCCCTTGAATACCCCAAAAAAACACCTAACCCCCGGGTGAGGAGATACCCTACCGGGAGAGAAAAGGGGTGCCCAAAAGACGATAGAAAAAGGGTAGTATCGGGGATGACAAAAAGAAACCCCAAAAGGAAATTTTGTAAATAAGTTATTTGTTGTTTTTAAACATTCATGTACCGGTACTAGTTGGTTAAGTAAGTTTAAATGTTTAATTAAAATTAATAAAAGGTTCTATAAAGGCAAGGCTGGAACTTAAGAAATTGTTATGACCAGTGAGAACAAAATTGTTTAGGGTGGAGGAATGTAATATATTGATGTTTGATATGAGCACGTCAAGGCGTGCAAACATGATAGAGTTTGCATGATGAGCGAAGGGTTGTACTGACAAATAAATTCATTCTGGAACTACAGCGATTCTTTAATTTGCCCACTAAAACTAACAACATAAGAGAACTTGAACTTTTTGTACCTTAGAATATCACAAAATATAATATTTTTGAGGCATATTTTTTGTCATCATATTTTTCAACAATGTAACCACAAATTCCTCGTATATGATCAACTTGGTCCGAACCCCGGATCTGACAATATATATTTGGTTAGGATAAACGGTAGTTTAAAAGATTCATTCACTTTGGTATCTTGGTTGACATTACACTTACATGCAAAAAATTTAATGACAAACTAGCATATTGGTATGAAATTGCTAAGTGATAAAATGGAAAGAGCCTAATAATATTTGGTGACTCTTTTGGTCTTTCCATTACATCGTTACATGGTATTAACAAATAATGCGCTCTAAATTGCAGGCTTAGCTAACCGCATTACATACAGTTTAAATATGCCTGCATTAATTGGCTATGTTGGCTATCATTGGCCCCCAGGGAGCTGTAATTATTTATGTGGGGGAGGGGGGTAATCGGATTTGTGTCATTGGCTTACACGAAATTTTACCCACCAGCCTTTGGATGCTGTGCACTCAAAATTAAACGCTCAGGCCTCATATTTTGCGCATTGAAATACCACCCACCCACCCCTTCATTTCAGAGTGAATGCAACATAGCACTTATTATTGAATTTGATAAAAGACTACATGAATAATATAACTATCACAAAGTCACAACTTCAAAGGTCATATATGAATGTCTCATCAGTGCAACCAATTTGAATTTCACCATTTGAATATCATGTCAGCATTTTGTTGTTTACGTAATACCTGTTACTGAATAAACATTTAATATAATATATTCTGTCTTTTTGCATTTATGTACCAAGACCAAATTAAATATTTATCCAAAACGTTGACCGTAAATGGTTTCAAGACACCACCAGCAAGCAAATGATTATTCTGAAAACAAAGCTTGTAAAAAAGTATTGGATTTCGTAGTAAAATAGTTTTTTGTTTTCTTGAAAAGTGTTTTATAAAATCATGAATGACGCCTTCAAGTTCACGTCAAGAAGAGCACATACATACTGAAGAGTAAAGAGTTTGCAAGATTAGTTAGCATAAAGTACCCTCCCTAACAAGCAGCTACTATATGAACATTTGGCGCCTGCTGCCGCATCTGCAAATTCACCCATTAGGACTGTAGCATAAACAACATCTGTAATGGCCACATTTACATGATTCTGGTGAAGCCTGGTGCTAATCTGTCTATGCATCAGAATTATACGTTAATACGAAAACCGTGTGTTGACGTTTTTTGGTCAAATGCTACTGCATAATTGGTATGGTTAGAAACGCACACTTCTGTAAATTACACAATAAATAAAAAATTTTTTAAGGACAGGTATGGATGAGATACTGACATATTTATAACCGAACCAGCGTTTGACAATGACAGCCATACTGTGAAAAAAAAAATTAAGGAAGAAAAAGTGTCCGAACATTTTGTTTAGTTTCAGCACTTGTCATGGCTAGAAACATTTAATTAATACATATGTAATCTACAGAAGTATGCGTTTCCAACCATATCAATTATAAAAATTTAGTAGCATATTTTATTACTAAACTTTGTAGGTAAAATGTGTATTATATCGAAGTGGATTTGACAATTAAGCTGATTAGTCTAGGCCTACAATAAATGTTATCTTGCTGAGTTTCTATCAAGACAAAATTATTTATCTCATGAAAACAAGAAACTATTCACTGTTGTTTATACATATATGTACTATTTTATAATTTAATTTAAAGCCATGTAGTAAGTTTTTTGGTCATCTTCATTTCATTCACCTATGTAAACCATCCCCGACGTCGCACCTGCTCGCACCGGTTCAGTATTTTACGTCCACGAAACATAGCATGTGTGCGTCTCTTGATAATGCTCTTTGGTTAAATCTACTCATATATAATATACTAAAGACATGAATATGTAAAAGTATGTATTGAAATTCACCTGCCAACACTGGCTTGCTGGCCGGGACAAACCGTAGGTCTTGTGTTATTTGTTTTAGAATATGCGTGGGCAGTTTCATTGTTGATATGGGGAGCTGTACGCTCAAAACTAACTAAGTTGTTATAGGTTGATTTCATAACGTCATGTTTCGCATAGAAAGGAATTTCTACCTCATCATGTACCAAACACTGGAATCGTACACGGGATAAATAGTCATTAACTTTGAGGGCATTATGTTTATGGTAGATTTTTATCTCTTTTTAAAAAAAAATCTTGACTTAAATTTTAAAGGAAAAATGTTATGTGTATTTTGGAATGTATATTACTATTGCTACCCTATATCTCTCTGTTTTACCTAACAGCAATATCTAATGTTAAAAAGTTTCACAATGTGACATTTCCCAGCGGAACACTGGCCACTGGATCCACCTTGTGTTGGTGGTTACTAGATATTGGACAGCGAGTGTACTTCACAGCTGCTATAGGTTCTACTTTGTCGGTCCTTGTGTGTTGTTATGTTATTCACGGCATACATAAATGCACATCAAATATTTTATAACAGCTATATTACAATAACAAATCTAATCAAGTTATTAAAATTTTATTCAAACTGCACATACTAATTTGAGATAATGAGATTAATTTGCATGTTTTGTTTACAGTAACAATATTGCTTTGGAAAAATTGTGGACATAATTTTATATAAAAAATAAAAATCATTACACTCTTATTGTAAACTCTATCCCACGCCTAAGTCTTCATCAACAATTCAATAACAAACATATTTTAGACAGAACAATGAAACTAATATTAGCACTCCAATTTTAACTCTGCGCAATCTGTTTCCAGATGATACTGTCTTTAAATATAGTAATGCGTGTGACAACAAATTTTTAAATTCACATTAACAGATTACTTTTCTGCATATTCATCAACTTAATAACATAAGAAATATCAATATAAAATATCCCTCTATGAAAATACAGTATACATAATTATTAAAATTTACATGCAAAACAATTCCATTCTTCAGAACACTACTTTTGTGTCAAATAAAGAATTGCTTCGCAAACATTCATAATTTTTCAAAAGTTACAATACACGCAACATACAGGATAAAATTTACATACACATTACTTTTGTGATTATTTCTAAATGTATCCACATGAAATTCTTTTAATGCAAGTAGAAGTAGGGCGAAAATCCAATCATGAAATTAAATTTCTTTTAGTTCAAGCCATTAAACTGATTGTGACATTTCTATTAAACAAAATTGGTTCAAAGATGAATTTGTGTCTACATGCAAATTCGGCTATACAAGATACTCTTTAAAAAGCTATAGCATATCTACTAACATTAAGAGTCCTACACTCACACAGCATTCATTCCTTTTATAAGAAGTCAATATGAATATCACCGACTGAACTTTTTCCCTCCTTTTGGCTGCTTGAAAATTTTTGTTTTCAGCATTTTTCTTTTTTTGAATGCCTGAAAAATTGATGGAAGTAAGTTAAACAATCATCTAAACATCTAAAACAGCCATCTATTCAAACAAATAAGACCCTCCAAACACAAAAACTGTACTGTTGTGTTTCTTAGATGCTAGTTGAAGACAAGTACACTTAAATCATAAACATCAATGCTGTAAGCAGAAATGGGATATTAAGTAAGATAATGGTATGAATTATTTTATCGAATTCAATAATTTAATCTACAAACACAAGAAGGAACCAAAAACCAAACTCGCCTGTTCATTGCTATAACTACCCGCATTCCGTCGTTTGACGGCAGGTTTGCTTCCATAAACGTCTAATAGTTGAAGTCAAGGACAAATTACCAGAGGATGATCAAAACAGATACTTTGTAAATTGCAACTTTATAGTACACATGTCCAGATAAACTTTGTTCTTTTTTTCTTCTTCAAATAATAAGTTATGTATATATAAGTCTTGTGAACAACATGTGGTTTCATTTCTATTTTATTTTTATATCCTTTGTGTTATTCAAATATCAAATTCTCAATTTAAATTTTAATAAGAATAATAGTTTGCACACATCTTAATAGTTGTCTTTTCGCACTAACTACTGGTATAATATAAATTAATCTTATTAAAATCTAAATCTAAAATTTGATATTTGAACAACAAAAATATATAGATTAATATAAAAAAAAAATATTTGAATGGTGATGCTTTACAGCAACATATAATGAGACATTATTATAGAAATAAAAGTTTATATCAAATGAACAAAACAAGAGGACCATGGGGTCCTACATCGCTCACCTGTCGAACACAATTTCCTGTACTTTTATGTTTTCATAATTAAATTGTCATGTTTAAGTTCTTCATGTTTGTAAATATACTGTCTTAATTGTTATTGTACTGTGACTTGATATTGTAGTGTTATAGCAGATAAAACAAACAAAAATCATTTGGTGAAAATCAAATGAAAATTATCAAGCTATAGATTATACAAAACAAAATATTTGATGAACCCCTGGTCGGGGTCAATTTTACCCCCATGGACATGTATCAACTATGGAATGATGATCATATAGGCATACAACTTTAGTGAAAAAATGATAAAATTTGAAAGAAATATACAGAAACTATTGGGTAAATATGAATTGTGGACGGACAACGGAGATAGGGTGGTCACAAAAGCTCACCATGCCTTCAACAGGTGAGCTAAAAATGGGATATTTCTATTATAACATAAAGGATACTGAGATCAACAAATGGCGGTACTTTGAAGCCAAACGAAAGCGCCACCTGTGCCAAGTCGAGGGTGTTGACATCAAATATCGTCTGCAATGCATCAAAGGATTAAAATTTCAGTTTAACTATGCGTAAGTATAGTTTGATGGATGTTCATTTATCTTGGATTTGATAGACAAACATATATAATTATACATTTTCATCAGGATATTAGTCCAATTATTTACATTGAGCTTTCAACAAGAACTCCTGTCTTGATCACAATGACGTCACGTATGTTTGATATGTGTCGTTAAGTAGGTGTGATATAATGCATTATATATGATTATACTATCGAGTATTTACCTTAAGCCCATGGCTGGCATATGAACGCACATAGGATTTATAAGCATCTTGACCAGAGCGATTGAGAAAATAATTTTTCTCAATCAATTTTTCAAGCTGAAAAAGAAAATATCTTTCAATCGACAACAGAATCCTTGTTTCATCGACCAATACTAAAGCTAAATATTAAAGAAAATTCTACACTTGCAAAATGATCAAAATCCAATGATTTAAGCAAATATATTAGAAATATGCTTGCCAAAGTAATGACAGGGGAAGTTTGAAATGAGCTTTTCATCCTCGATTACTTTGATTACATTTTTTAAATCATCACCTGTGACTGAATGTTGGCCACTTTCGCCCAGGAGAACTCAAATTCATTCAGTGGAACTTTTGCCTGCTTCAGATAGCGCAGAAATCCCACCTCCTCTGGTCTGAGAATAAGTAGGGCATGGCCACGACCTCCATCACCTCTTGCCGTCCTACCAACACGGTGAATGTATTCCTGGAATGCAACATACAGTACTGAGTTGAACACTTAATTATGGAGATGAATCAAAATAACAATACCACATTTCAAATAGTTGAGTGCATAGATCTCGATATTTGCAATGAATAAATAAACAAAACGCATAACAATTTTATAAAGTGGTAAATTAAGTTTATCTTGGTACCTTGGGGTCGTCAGGAGGGTCATATTGCACAATCCAATCGACCTCAGGGATGTCAAGACCTCGTGCTGCAACGTCTGTGCATAGTAATATGGCCGACTTGGCATTACAGAACTGGAAGAACGTTTGTGTCCGCTTTTGCTGCTTTTGCTTGCCCTATACAGGAAATTATCAAGAAAATATTTCTCATAGATACAGAGAATATGACTGCATGGTTATACGGCATTCCCTTGGGTCAAGTACATAAAGTGTCAATTCTTTACATGTATTTGCGTGAACTTAATAGTTTGCTTGAGTGTCCAATATGTGATATGTTGTGCATAATACTTCCCGCTAATCAAGTTTCACATTGTCGTTGCATATTCCCTATCAACTATAATAAGATTACTCACATGGATACACATGACTGGCAGATCTATATAGTTTAGGAGCTCGTTATGATACTTCACGGAAAGGCACGAGGAGAAAAACACCATCATTTTCTTATTACGGTTCTTCTTCAGAAAGGTGAACAGAAGTAAGAAGCGTTTGGCTGATGGACACACTACGTAGCCCTGGAAAAAATACAATAAGACATGATGGATAGCCAAAATAATATTCAGTAGAAAATAGTTTTTACAGAATCCTAGCATTGTACCAAGCGTTAAATGATGGACTGATTTTAAATGCTACAGCACAACCTCTTTTGACTGGATGGACATACGCAAAATGGAGGTATCCTGATGAGGGAGGTTTTGGGATCCGGGCAATTTGAGGGAATGTGAAAAACCACATAAGTACGCGATCATGAGTAACCATGGATGACAATAGAAGATATTCACAAAATACCTTTTACAACAACTTATCCATCATTTTGTTTTGAAGTTTCATAGTGTACACCAACATTCTAATGCATAATGTTCCATGGAATTCTGCATTAGATTAGATTTATTCAGTATACATTAATTGAACATATGTACAATCAATATATAAACAGAACATAAGATCCCATATAATCACAGATCATGACTGTCATATGATCTTCCTCGGATGAGAGAATAAAACTTACACAAAGTACTGCTTATTTAAGTCACTGTCACATAGAAAAAACGGATGAATCACGTATGTAGGACGTACAAATGTTTTGGTGTTTTCTTGATACGCGGGGCTCCGTGAAAAAATGACAAAAACCTTAAGCAGATTTAACACGAATGATACACGGACAATACCCTTACAAAACACAGATGATACACGGATCATCCATGTACACTCCACATACAGACACGCAAACATGATATTTTGGTTGCAAAGTACTGAAAAACCCTAGCACAGATGAATATCGGACAAATAGCGTATTGCGCGGACGTTTTACGGACAATGTACGTTTGTATCACGGTAATATTACGCACAGTCCATGTACGATATGAAAATCTATCCGCCCAAATACTTTTGAACATTCCAAAATGATTAGCGCGGACATCTCGACCCATAAAATCTCTTCACGTAATTCGCCGTATAAAAACGGACGAGGCACTGATGGTCGGCGTATCTCCACGGATGAACCACGTACGACAAAAATCTATCGGCGGTACATACGTGTTTCATCCGTTTTTTCTATGTGACTGACTTTACATTGTGGTCCTTAATCAAAGCGAATTGCATGACTGCCGGCACATGCATCATAAAAGCAAGAAGTTGATATGCTTTGCACAAACCATAAAGCTATATATTGCGATAGTATTAATTAAAACATGCCTTTTGCTCACTAGTATGTGGCAAAAACAAGGAGCACCTTGGGAATCCCACCAAAATGCTAGGTGTGTTATTCGTCCACCCTCATGGTTTAATATTTGTCGATAGTACGAGTCTTCGTGAGATCTCTAAGTGTACATCCTGACAAATGGGAATATGCCAGGGTGTCCGGTTGATGGAAATATTCAAATTACAGATATACATATAAAAGAAACTGTACTGTACATCACAGACTACTACTCACATGCCTATTCTTCAGACATGCATCGTTATTGCATAGACAAAAAAAAACAAAATACATCAATTTAGACCGTAGACTCTTAACCTGCCACTAACCTGCTCTAGCCCAGCCACAGTGGCATGATCCTGTTTATCATCCACACCCACATATAATGGTTCTTTCTTTAAAGACACTCGTGCCAAATCCTCAATCTTTCTTGTCTGGGTTGCGGAAAACAGCATTGTCTGTCGACGCTCTAAATAAATATTTGAAGTATTAATTTGAGATTTGAACTTTCCCATATAAAGAATACTTTTTGCAGTCTTAATTTACTTTCTAATAACAGGGTACCCACTATATTTCATATTCCCAGTTTTTCCAAGAATTTCCTAATATTTCTAAGAGTGCCCAAGGTTAAATGTGTCTCGTTTCAAAGCTTGCAGAGATGTGAACCTATCACTGCATAAAATCTTAATTTTCGAGCAAAAATCTTAATAAAAAATTAGAAAAATCTTAACAAAATCTTAATGTTTAACGATTTAGTACATACTTAAAATGACAATAAAAATATAAGAAAATACTAATTTAAATACTATTTGTATAGTGGGTATTAAAATTACCAAGTATTTGATGGTTATATACTTACCCCACATATCTAGCATATGTCTGTGTGATGGTCGTCTTGACACTCCACTCATTTTACAAGGCTTAATTATTCTGCCACTGTAACATCCATATACGCCTATACTTACATGTGCACCATGTAACAAACCCAAACCCATCCCCCTGGCACTGTAGTCTGTACAACAAGTTCTGATTCAATATCTTTTTGTGAAGAGCAGAAGACTCTGACACTGACACAGTTGGGCCATAACTGCCATCAAGTATTATAAATCACACGTCCGTGGTACAAATACATTTTATGACTGCTGATAATCGCTGTTTATCTTGTAAAATGAAATAATTTAAGAATAAATTTGCCAGTCGCCATTTTTGAAAATGCAGTGATCGGCACCCAACTATACACGTATTTATCGCAACGCAAAAATAACATCACAAAAACACGTTTTCCATGCGCACCATTAATTACTGGTGTGATCCAGCCAAGGCTACTTTCGTTTTTATGAAATCCAGGTCGCATTGAACGGCAAAATTGGGTCAATGTCTGTCAAATCGGCCACAGACTCGATATTTCAAGGAAAAGTGTATATTTTCTATGAAACTTGAAATCCCGTAATAAACCTATAGTCCAGACTTAATGATTTTTCAGACCTCAAAAAATGTAAAATTACAGGTATTTCCTGTAAGTTCACATCTCTTGAACTTGCAATTGCATATATATCATCTTTTAACCAATGATATCAACAAACATTTTAGCATCACCAAGTCTAACTATTTCAAACAGAGGCACTTCACTTCTTTCATAAGCACATATTTTCAATAACATGAAGTACTTTCCCATCTAAGTCTTTTTAGCAATTTACAAAAGAATTGTTTAAAATTAAAGGTTTTTTTTTACTAATTTTGCTGAAATGAACTAGTGATTACAAACATTAAGAGTTTAAGGTTTTATTCTTTTAAAATCTAATTCATCTAAACTACAAATGCACACCTTAAATATAAAAGTACATAAACAGAATATAAGAACGAATTAGTATTCAAGTAAACCATTGGTTAAAACTGTTGGCGCAAGATCATAGCCCAAAACTAAAGATGGAGAGTATAGCATGTTTACTTGGTAGAAGCCTCACGATCTGCTTCATCTCTTCCTCAAAGCCGATGTCGAGGATACGGTCCGCCTCATCAATCACCAAGCACTGCAGGTTCTTGTACATAAACTCTGTTGTGTTCTGAATTACAAAAATGTACAAACTAACAAGACAAACTAAGCAATGAATAGACTACAAAATTTGCTAATTAATCCTACCAAAATATTTCTAGGTTTACAGTATCCCAAGCTCTGCCACTGACCTGCATGTGGTCGAGAAGTCGGCCCGGAGTTGCAACGATGATGTTGACGCCTTTGGCTAGTTTCTTGGCCTCCTCTGCACGGTTTGTACCTCCCATTATCAGGCCATATGTGTGTGGGTGATACTGAAAAAATATATATCATATTTTGGTAGTTAAATGTATATCTCATAAATATAAATGTCAGAGTTTATAGTGTATTTAACTGTGATATTTATTATAACTGCATGTTAATACTATATATGTTTGTATTTGTTATATGGAATTGTTTTATATCTGATTAGACTTCACACTACACATCTAGCAGATCATAGCTCATAGTCATTTTTTCTCAGCTGATTTACAGTACTGGAGGATGCTGCTGTCAACGTTTCAGACCGATGAACCATAGCACTGCGTACACAGGATTTTTATTACATACATATCATAGCTAAACAGACACGCTGAAGTTAAAACAATAATTATATTAATACCTGCAGTCATATATTTATATATGCCAAAATGGACAGAAAATACTACATGTATTATATTAGCAATTAACAGGAAAGCGTATGTACAACACAACCGTTACAAGTGCTGGTACACTGTCCCATTGAAATGTGAAACTAATGGTACAAAAAATATCATCAAAACAATTTGGCACTTGGCAATTTGATTCTTCTAAAATTACAGAAACTTACAACTATTTACAAGGTAACCCACGTCTATGGTACTCACCTTGAGCAGTTCTTTCAGGACACCAAACGTCTGCATAGACAGCTCTCTGGTAGGAGAAATGATCATCACACCTGTGCCTGCCAATCATAAAACACTCACAGTAACTTGCAGAAACACACAGCAGTTGGCTGCACATTTTTTCTGCTTATGAAGCTAAAACAATGTCTACCAATAATTAAAAACTTTGCAAGCATAATAATCTCTACAGAAAAGTGAGATAACTTATCTGAACAAATTTCACAAACAACATTCGAAGCGTAACTACTTCCATAAATGTATCTTAGCATTTTTTTTCCACCAAAAAAAATTTATCACATACAATTTTAAATCATGCATACCATTTCTAGGCATAAACTTCAGTTTATGGAGCAGTTCCACACAAGGCACCAGGAATGCCAACGTTTTTCCGGAACCAGTTTTTGCAGCTCCCATTAGGTCTCTAACCACAAGAAAATTGACTCAAAAGTTTAAAACCGTTATGTAAACTTTAACTGCTATAAAAATATAGACATACAAAATTTTCCGTAAAAATCACTGATCAGATTCTTTTAAAACTTCCATATTCAATATTTGGATAAGTAGATAACAAATAATCATTTTGCTGCGCAGGTATGAATACAATGCTCATCCTCACCTGCCCTCCAGAAGATGAGGAATTGATTTTGCCTGGATCTCTGTCATATGCGTGAACCCCATATCCTTGATGGCATTCAGTGTCTGTTCACAGACTTTCTCTTCCAGGGAGGAGAAGGCCGTGTCAGTGACAATAGAAATTGCCACTGATGACCCAGGCACTAAATAGAAAGATACATATATATATATATATAGCAGATTTGAGTATTACGCTCCCTTACTCCGTGTTCGGTTGAGCACTCTAATGAGATGCTACTTTGCCAATGCCTTGTGCTTCGCTCACTGCTCTGCAGTTTGAGCACTCTGGCAAGCATGCAGGGTTCTGGCTTAAATATGCTTCGAGAGCTTACGCTCTTTGTTGCTACCAGTCCCAACCTCATTACTCTGCGCTGCTCTGATGAATCCCAATAGGACGAAACAGTAGTCAGCAGATTTGAGTATTACGCTCCCTTACTCCGTGTTCAGTTGAGCACTCTAATGTGGTGCTACTTTGCCAATGCCTTGTGCTTCGCTCACTGCTCCGCAGTTTGAGCACTCTGGCAAGTATGCAGGGGTCTGTCTTAAATATGCTTCCAGAGCTTACACTCTTTGTTGCTACCAGTCCCAACCTCATTACTCTGCGCTGCTCTGATGAGTCCCAATAGGACGAAACAGTACTGTCAGCAGATTTGAGTATATATATATATATATATATATATATATATATATATATATATATATATTATTTTCCAGGAATTATAAGATGAGATAACGACTGGCGTAAATCGGCTCCACATAAATTAGCTAAGGGACGAAGAAGACATCATAATCCATGCCAAAAGATCACTGCTATATGACAGCAAATCACCATGGCACAAAAAGACAAACCCAGGATTTGATGTAACAATGGGGAGCTTCGACGGAGCGGAAAGCTGTGAACTAATAGGCTTGTACATCCTATCGCAATTGAAAGAGCTAGGAATCAATGTAGGTCTATACAGAGACGATGGATTGGCAGTGTGTGAGAGACCACCAAGAGAAGTGGAGGCAATCAAGAAGCAAATCTGCAAAATATTTAATACGAACAACTTGAGCATTACAATAGAAGCCAATAAGAAAATAGTTGATTTTTTGGACATAACAATGGACTTAAACACAGGAAAATTCAAACCATACATGAAACCCAACAACATTCCCTTATATGTACACAACCAGAGTAACCACCCACCTATCGTCTTAAGAAATATTCCGGATAATATAAACAATAGACTCTCTTCAATTGCATCTGACGCTGAAACGTTCAGCAAAGCCACACCGGCCTACCAAGCAGCCCTCATCAACAGTGGTTACAAGCACAGCCTCAGATATAACCCCCCTTAAGAACCAGCAAATGGCGAAAGAGGAAAGTGCCAAAGAAAAAGAAAAAGGAAAGTGACATGGTTCAATCCTCCGTACAGCGCTAATGTCAGCTCAAGCATCGGGCTAAAATTTCATAAAACTGATTGAACGATGCTTCCCCAGCGACCATCAACTACATAAGATCCTTAACAGAAACACATTGAAGCTGAGCTACAGGTGCATGCCAAACGTAGATAAAATAATCTCTGCCACAACAAATCAATATTAAAAAAAAACAATGAACATATATCAAATACGGAAAAAGACATGTAATTGCAGAAGGAAAGCTGAGTGTCCACTTGAGGGAAATTGCTTAACCAAAGGAATAATATACCAACAACTGTGACAAGAGTGGACAACAACAAAGAAGAAACCTATGTGAGTTTAACCGAGAACAATTTCAAGACCAGGTATAATGGCCACATTTGTAGTTTTCAGGCATTCTTCTAAAAGAAACAGTACCACCCTAAGCAATTACATATGGAAGTTAAAAAGATGACAATATTCAACACTCTGTAAAATGGAAAGTATTAGCCAAAAGGCAGCCCATACTCAACAACAACAAAATCATGTAATCTATGTCTCAAAAGAAAAATTCATAATCATATGCAAACCACATTTAAAGCTGAACATAAGAAACGAATTGGTGACTGAATGTAAACATAGGAAGAAGTACATATTGTGCAACACTTGACTCATAATGCCCCCCCTTAGCTAATTTATGAATAGTCTCTCTGGAGCCGACCGACGCCAGACGTTATCTCATCTTATAATTCCTGGAAAATAATGCGCAATTTGCATACTATAATGTAATACTCTGAAGATTGTGTATGATCTATATAATGTAACATTTCATTTCTGATGATTGTGCAATGCACATGAAACAAATTGTAAATAAAAAATTTGAGAGTATAACTTGTCGAAAAATCTATTTATATTTGCTCCTATCTTGTTGAGCTGTACCAACTTATGATTTCAAACAATTAGACTATATATATACATATATATATATATTTTAGTAGTTTCAGTTTGGAAGAGTGTCCATGAAAGGGGCTCAACTGTAGGGGAGCAGTGTACCATGAAAAA
>CM032666.1:20007003-20026043 GCA_019095985.1 Streblospio benedicti | reverse complement strand
ACATGCATGTTCCATATATGACTTGTGACTAACATTGTATATGCCATCATTGTTTTACAGAAGACTTTTATGACATTGAAGAAAGTCAAGAAGATAATCTTGATTATGTCTTACCATGGAAGTTGCAGGAGATTAAAGAAAAACATAAAAAAGTGCAATATGAAGGGGAAAAAATCTGAACATTGTGTATGTATGAAAATGAGGATATGCTAAGTACTCTTGAATATACTCATATAATAAGCTTGGCATGTGATATTCCTTCTCGAACTGAATTTTATATATTTCCATTCAATTACAAACCATTTGAATGTTTGTTAGACCTGCGGTTACTGAAAGTTGTCAAATAATAACAAGCCAGAAAAACAGAACAGACCTCAAGCTATTCTACTAAAATATGATCATGATTTATTTTCATATAACAATTTTCTGTGTTCATACGTGTAATTATACAAGTATGATTTATAGAGTTGTTACAGTTGTCAAGTTTACGGAACTTGGCATGATTGTTTAATAATAATTATTGTCAATTTTGTTGCCATTAATAAAATCTTGAACCTGTGTAATTTCAATCCTGTGATACCAATTTACATGTATATTATGTAATCTGATTTGGTTCTTAAAAGTTTTATATTATACTGTAGCATGTAAAAATAGACCTGTGTGCTATGTACAACTTATATAAACAATTATTCAAGCATTTTGTACCATCTTTCTATGCTACCCTTCTTATGATAAGTATATTTTACCTTTGTATTGTTATGGCTAAAGACTTCCATTCAAGTAATTGATTGATTGTGTAATAAATTAGAGGGATTTTGAGATATATTTTCCCTACATCTCTTCTGCCCGTCACATGCCATGTAGAAAGGTCCTTTGGTGAATACCCACTGCTAAATACTTTTACCTGTCACGTCTGTCATCTTCTGAGTCTGTTGATGTCCCACACGATGACATGTGGCATGAGGAAGAACTTTCTACTTGTGATACCAGAATGTTGACCTTCTCTCAAACATGACCTGTAACCACATAGAATAATCCACCCATTCCTTTAATGTCTGAGGTTTTCATTTTTCTGTTTTGTTTATCATCAATATATTTACCTTTTCAAGCTTCACTCTCTCACACACATATTAGCAAACATATTTCTAAAGCGATATAGCTGAAGACAAGTTTTACAACCTGAAGCTTCCATTTGATTATATCAAGAGGCCCAAGCTTGAAAATCTATCCGCAAGCACTTGCAAGCACTCAATGGAAGCACATAAATATAATTACCAGTACTTACACACACATGTATGTTGACAATGAAAGAAATATCAAAATAGTTTGAAGAAATTCTAGAGCAATAACTGATGTATCTTTGTACAGAGTATCCATTCAGATTTACGTTTCAGTACACCACTGCATGTACTTACTAATTACGAGAGACTCGACATTGCATCACCATTAAGGGAGTTTGAGGTAGAACAAACCATTAACATCTTGAGATTTTGTCTGGAAACCATGTTTTTTGTCTGCAATGACATCTTCTACAGACTGATACAAGGTGAGGATTTTGAACAGAAAGTGCTCCAAAACCCTTGAATCAATAGCTCAACCTCATCCAAGGCAGAAGCATCCCTTATCTCTCTGCCACTGTCAGATAGTAACGCCACCTATAGAACACGGCGCCAGTAAGAGTCAAAGGTCCCGCGATGGTGATGCAATGTCAAGTCTCTCGTTAATTATTAAATAGTAGCATACTGAAACTTAAATCTGAATGAATAATCTGTTATTTTGATTATCTGAAATTCATTGTTAATATTTATAAGTAAATTATCAACATCATTATATTATAGTACTTACGGAAACTGGTTATTTATGGAAAACGAAAGGCGTTAGTGGTGTGGGAACTTCAAGACAGACTGAAGACTTTCGTGAACATGGACATGTTTGGTCTTGGCACCTCTGGACCAAGCTTCGGATGTCTGCTGAACGACCATGATCCTTCACCAGAACAAGCACCGTATACCACTTTAAAGATAATGCTCAGTCCAAATTTATTTTGTAAATAGTCATATCAATAAATGATGCTTTTCTCATTGTGAATGTAAGGAAAACAAGATGCTAAAATACAAAGTTGCATAATCGAATGATTTTCACCAGACGCACTGTGCATTTCTAACAACAGATCGACGTAACATTTAACAGAGAGTTATCTATTGGCCATGAGTCGACATTATGATACTGTTCTCTCTGAGCACTTTTAATCTAATATAGCCATTATGCCAATTGGAGGGTCATGTTTCAAACAGTATTGAAATTAAAGAGTGGAAAAATAAGATAAAGAATAGGCAAAATGGGTCTCTGGAAGGTAAACTTTAATTGGCAAAGTTCAACAACTAGACACAGTTGATGTTCAGTAGGCATGTCAGCAATGTGCGCACCAAGTTTGAATTTTTTCTTACAATCATTAGCAAAGCTGTTGCAGAATATGTTGAAAATGGACCAAAAATGGCCCTGTGGAAAGCATACTTTAATTTGCAAAGTGTCTAAAATGGAATCACTTTGGCATCAGGTCATTATCATACCACATAGTTGTGTAAAGTTTGAACAAAATCGGTACATTGGTAAATGCTCTAGCGTGTTCGGGGACCTACATAATTACAAACGAAACAAGCACAAGGCTTGGCTTTGCTGAAGTGACACAATGATAACTATTCATTCACTTGATTATTCTGATTCACTGGACTAGACTTTGCTACTTACAAAAACAAGAGAAAGATCATAAATGATGCATCATGTTTAAAAACAATATAACTAATCATGAAAAATCCATGGAAATATGCAAGTCTGAATATATTTGGGTGTTGAGAAAACCAGTTATAGGTGGAGACTTCTGTCACTAGATGGCAGCATGTGATGCGATAAGGGATGTTGACAATATCCAAAAATATTCACACTTATAATTGAATGGAATTTTCTTAAAATCAGTCATGGCACTTTTGAAAATAGAAATTCATTGAGTTTATGTTCAGATCCATCATCTTTTTTGTCATTATCTGCTATTGTGGTTAACTTCGAAATGCTATTCAGTAAACATACATGTAAACATAAATGTAGTCATCAGACTATCCTTCAGAGATTGAAATGTGGCCAATAGTCTAATTTGTTTTAGAAAGAAGGTATGTAATGGCTGATGCTACTGGACTACATTTATCTCAAACTTTAATAACTTATGAATTAGTCAATGTATTATTTAAAATCTCATTTGATATACCTCAAAATTGTAAACAAAAAATATATATTTCAAGTACAATTTTTTTGAAACTTTAAAATATTTCTTGAAATTTACATTTACAACATTTCCATTCATGCATTGTTTAGGTGCTTCCATCTAAACCATCTAAACCGGGACAAGTATTTTTTGATAAAGATTTGATAACACTTTCACATTCGTTGTCTGTAATAAGTCCTTCACATAAACTTGCTTCTAAAGGGTCTAAACATTTATTGTCTGTTATACCATCTAAGTTGTCGTCTTTTTTACTATCCTCAATGTTTTTACTTTCATACAAATTTCTGTAATAGTTTGCCCCTTCTTCTAAAATTTCTTCAGATTTGTTTACTACAATACCTTTACTTATATACTGGAGATGATGTTATTTGTTTGGTGTTTTTTCTCTAAATTGAGGAAAAACTTAGTATTTTTATTAGAAAATTCAATATGCTTCATTCGAGCTCTAATGGCATTACCAATTGACTCATTTTTATAATAATCATCTAAAATTGATTGTATCTCATTTCTTTCTACATTTATGTTATGGTGTTCTTGATCTGTTAATTTAGTTTCTAGAAGTTTGTCTAATTCTTCTAAACAGTTTTCACAATGATTAAACTTATTCTTTCTTTGTTTAGCTATTTTGCTTGCAAATTTGATGGAGACGTCCTTCATTCGAAGCTTACAATAATCCCATAGCAGTCTAGGATTAAGTTCTGCCATTTCCTGTTTAACATCATCTATAGTATTTCGTATGAGGGTTTAAAATTATTGTCTTGTAAATGTTTAGCATTTAATTTCCAGTATCCATTGCCTAATTGAGATTCAGAATGTAATTTAAAAATGACTGCCTTATGGTCAGGACATTTGGGAGGTGTTAATAAATAAACTTTATTAACTCTATTTAGTACGTATGGTGAAGCTAGAATGTAGTCAATTCTACTTTTGACAGAGCCCGACTTATTAGAGTATGTATAGCCAGGCATGTTTTTATTCAGCTCCCTAAAAGTTTCTTTCAAATCTAAATTGGAAATCATATTACTTAAACATATTCGTGACCTATCAACTGAGTTATGTAGTCTGCCAAGTGAAGTCAAAGAGCAGTTGAGGTCACCACAAGCTATAAGAGAGCTAGTATTCATTGAATGTTCTAAAATCCATTTTTTCATATTGTTAAAAAAACATTTACGACCTGCCTCGGTATTTGGCGCATATAAATTTACTATCATATATGTTTAATTATTACTTGATATGTTTAACAATAGTGCTATTCCATCATTTGACTTAATAGTCAGGGCTGGTTTTCCAGAAAGTTGCTTCCATAAAAAGTGCAAGGCATTTTATATTAGAATTTGGCATACAGTTGATTTTACATAATTCGGGTATGCTGAATTCAAATCTGTCGGATGCCGGAAAATATTTTCACTCCTTGACCTTCAAATCAAAGATGGCCGCCGTCGTGAAGGTCAATAATGATTTTGGTGATAAGTAAATAACTATTTAACATAGGACATTGATTTTGGTGCCTGTATTTCAAACATGAGGGCTTCATATACATGATTTCCACCAAGATGGCTACCGAAATGATGGTTTATCGGTACCGACAAACGTAAGTCATAATTATAGATACCTATAGCAGATACCTATATAGAGTTTAAATATTGTGAGAGAAAATGTTTTAATATAACAAAGTTCTGTCAAAGATGTTTTATTTTATTGAATGAATTACAGTATAATCTAAGTATTTCCAATGCAAATATTTACATTCTACCAAGGCGTAAGCAATAACACTGGTTTAGCAAAATTGTAAAAGGTAAGTCATGATTATATATACACATGTTAGAGTTTCAAATATCATTATGGAAAATATGCTTTACATGTATTAATTTGACACAAAAACTGTCAAAAACAAAGAACCTTTTACATAAATCCAAGAAAATGCAAGTCTAAAATATACATAAATATACAGACCCGTATAGCAAGATACATACATGTGTTTAACAATTACACTTACTACACAAGCAAAGTGTGAAATAGCCACTATACTTGTGCACTTAAAAGGTCAATGCAGGGGAGTGCACCAACAAATCAATGTCTTTGTTAACCCCATTTTTGCCCCCCCCTCCCCTCCCCTCCCCACCCCACACCGAACCAAAAAAATGCCAGCCATCGTTTTCCAATAAAATTTAGTAGAGGTGTACAAAAATCTGTTTTGAATACAAAAAGGAAATATATGCAACTGTCTTTTCATATTGATGTTGACATATGTTGTTTTTTAAAAAAGCAGCCTGCACATGGGGCAATAAACCTTTAAAATGAGCTGGGAAAAGGTTGGTGGGTGAGCGTTATTTTGTGCCCTGCCAGAACTGAACACTAGGATTTGGCAGCCATTAGCCCGGATTCTTAACACTGACATGAATATAGCCTCAGATAACAAAAAATGTTCATATCAACTCACAAAAGCATATAGAATTTAGGCCACTGCATTGGCGTAAACTTAACTTCTGGTGATACAGGGCCACCAGTTTACCCTTATGTTCATCCCTGACTAGTCTATTATTCTATTGACCATTTTGCATTGCATATCAAGAATATTCACTGATCACATCTTGATATGCAATGCAAAATGGTCTGAGATTGGTTGTGGACACTCCATCTCTGCTTCTCCCCATCGATCCAGCTGTGGATCGTACTCCAGGATGGCTTTGGTGCACCTCTCCATCACATAATCATCTGAATCGTCATCTTCTGCTGCTCCTTGCCCTTCGTCATTCTCCAAATTCTCCACGCAGCCTCCGAGCACAAGCAGCTTACGTTGGTGCAGAAGCACAGCTGGTGCCAACTGGTGCATAAAACTTGCTTGACGTTCTAGCAATGTCCACGTGTCTGTTTCGGGCGAGTACCAATTACACAAATTGCCTTCGCCACCAATGACATACAAGGCATCATGGACACCAACAGCACGTGCACCTGCCGTACGATCAGCTCCTGCAGGCAGCGTGGAACCCAACGACCAACGGTTTTTCACTGTATCATATATCTGGACGGAGACGCCATGGACAGCCTGAGCACTTGCATTAGCTGCATCATTGCGCAGAATAGAGAACAATGCCATCTTGAGACGAGCGACTAGCGGAGAGAACACATTGTGCGACATCTGGCTAAGGTAATGCCACTCATTGGACTGGACATCCAGGCATTCGATCATCACATTGGTAGGAGTTCCGCCGAACACATAAACAGAGTTTCCGACAGCGACAGAGCCGTGTTGATTACGTGCCTCCCTCATTGGTGACATGACATGCCATGTGCGGTTTTTCACTGTGTACATGAAACATGTTTTGATGGGCGTTTCAGTCACAGTGGATTGAATTCCTCCTGAAATGAGGAAGCCATCTTTGAGTTCACAGATACTGGCATTTCGAGGAGACTTGTCCTCGGGAATGTCGGTGAGAAGTTCCCAATCGTCATCCCAGTACAAGCATTTTTGAAAGCGTCCACGATTTGTGAGGATAACTGCAATGTACTCCCCTTTTTGATAAAATGATATGCGTGGAAGTTTATCATCTTGGCTTAAAGAGTTCTGAGAAATTCGTCGATATGCCTTGAAAAGTATGGACTTCACGTCAGGAATAGCTACGAGTTGTTCATTGGTTTCCAAAACATGATCTATAAAATCAGTGGTGCAATATTCCAGATACAGCACATGTAAAAGCTCAGCAAAGTTGTTCTTTCGTTTTTCCATGTCATGCTTTACCCATTCTATGCAGGCATTCAACACTGGGTTTTCATTCAGTACATAGATATTTATGTCTTTTACAATATCCAAAAGTTCTTCGAAATTTAGATCTTTGAAATCTTCACTTTCAGCCACATTTACAAATTCCTTGTGCATACAGCCTTTGGCTTCTTCTCTCAAATTGTCCATACAATACAATTGAGCAATCTTGTACCATTTAATACAGTTCAAGGAGGTCAAATTCTTGAATATAAAAGCTTCACACTTTTCCTTCAATATATGTATCTGTAAATAATCACAAGCTGCCACTAACTTTTCCATTCGGTTCCAAGAAAATGTTATTTTCCCAGTGTAGAGATATTTTATCACTGCTTGAACTACGTCTTCCTCCAGACAATTCAAATCGACTTCCTGCATTTTTTGTCTCTTGTAATCCTGATTCAAACAATGCCCTGAAGAAAGGGCATGATGCGGCCAGTATCAATTTGTGACATGGGATGGAAGAATCTCCAACTTTGATGAAGAAATCTGTCATTTGGTCTGTTTCCCGCATTTTGTATAGATTCGTAAATTTCGTTTGAAGTTGTTGACGAAACGTTTCATCACTAGATCTAGTGAATACACTGGAGTATTGCTCTTCATCCTCAGAAACAAAAACAATCAAATTAGAATGATAAACTCCTTGTGCAAAAAAACATTGGTAAAACCATACTCCCCATAGCCTATATACCAAAGCAAATAATCCCATGCGCATGTGTTGATAGTATGGATTTACCTCATCATTGTCATCTTTAAAGACATTCCGAAATATCAAATAAGCACTTACAATACTGAATAAACTTCAAAGATCTCTTCAACTGCACTGAACACTGGCCTGCATGCCTGAATTATTCTACTATTTCTAGATCTACATTTTATTAGTGCAACATGGTCATGGACACAAACGTATAAAGATCTAAGAGAAGCATTTTTTGCTTGAATGCAGCCTGATGGCTCAATTATTCCTTTCATACTAATATTTGTATGATAGTATGGTAACTGTATGGAAATTTTATAACAAATAGAAATACATCTTACCATTTTCATCACCAAAAAACCGGTATAGTACTGTAGACTACTAGTACTATTTCAAGGGCAATAAATTCATGATCAATAGATCTAGATCTAGACCGATCAATGCACGTTAGACGTATCTAGAGTATGGACTAGATCTACATTATCCAGTTTCATTGCATGAAAATGTTTAATACATGCTAAAATTTATTCACAAAAATGTATATTTTGCATCTCTAAATATTTCACAGAAAAATTCTTACTATATTTCAAGCAAATGTAAACGTAAACATGTATGTAAATCTTCGATAATATATAGCTTATTTAGAAAGTTATTTGCTGATAAACTTGGGAGTGCATATGGTGATACAAGCACCAAATTTGGTATGATGACTCTCAATGGCATACTAAAAATTTCTATCCGTAGAGCCACCTGAAAATCCAAGATGGCGGCCATTTTTCAAGATGGCCGCCATTTTGGCCTTGAAATATCAATCAATGTCATAAAATGAGATTTACATAGTGGTTATGAGGACTTCTCCGGTGTAATTTCATGTTTTGAAACATGCTGAGTTCAGTTTTGACATTTTTCAAGATGGCTGACAATTTTCAAGATGGCCGCCAGTGCAAAAAATGGAATTTTTTACTTTCATTACACCTCATGATGTTGTGTTTCCATCCATAGTAATTTATATGGTATAGGAACATTCTTTTCGTAAATATTTCATATTTTTTATACACGAAAGTTATTTGCTTTTAATTTAAAGAAAGATACTTGTTTTGAAGATGGCAGCCATTTTAAAGATAGGCACCAACTGAATGAACTAGCACGATAATTATAAAAAAATTGACCTATATTTGGCTGATTAAAATTATTCTTGAATCTGGATGATTCAAATAACACTGAATTCATTATCTTTTATTTCTAAGTCTAAGACTATTTTTTAAAGATGGCCACCAAGTACTGCTGCCTATGATTTTAGTTCTTCCCAATAAATGTGTAGCTGGATAAATAAAATATTGGTGTTGATAAATTATTTATGAATTGTATTTGTATATGTATTTTATGAACATTTTTTTTAATTAGAGCTTTATGAAATATGATTTGTGAAATATCAATTGTAGAAAGAAAACAAGTTTATAAATATTTTTATTGCACATATATTTCTTTCGCATTTACATAACAACAAAGTACATGATTTTGTTAAACATACACCATGATAAGAACACTTATTCCTAATCAAATAAAAATAATAACTATTCTCTGTTATGAATAGGCTCTTGGTGATTATTCATATATTTGATATTGCTATTTTTCTCTATTGTTCACTTATACAGCTGCACAGAGCACTGGAAGATAGTCCTGACTGGAAGCATTTGCATCATCTGGTACACACCTTTTTGCAGGCGCACTTTGTCAGTTCTTGACAACATGTTGCGATTGGGGGAAGGGCTGTCCAGTATACCTGCCATGTATCTCCTGTTTGAACCCACCCACCCCCAGTCAGCAGGACTGATCTTTTCTTTTCTGGGTTGGCAACCATTGCCTGACTCCAGATAAAGCCACTCTGGTAGGCCACACGTTTTGCATGCTCCCTGAGTGTTGCTCTAGTTGGAGGAATGGCATTATATGATCTCTGTTTTTGCGCAAATAGATCAAGCCGTGCATCATCCACACTAGCAGCTGGACTGGATCTGTCATACATGCAAATAACAAATTACTCCAATTTCATCAGATCATCATTGGAAACTCATCTTTCATCTGAAAAGTTGGTCTCTGGAGACCATTCTATCAAAGGGAACGAAGAGCAACTGAGAGAAATGAAGATTGATAATGCCTTGTTATGGCAAGATGTTGGAAACTTCTGGAGGGCAGTTACTCAGTGTTTTAAAGGTTTCAGTTATGTCATTTACAACATTCCAAGTCAACCAGCCAGACTTGTTTCCTTTTCCGCGAAAAGCAGATACCACATCACACCCTGTGAATGCATGAAAGAACAGGATACCACTAAGCTTTTCTGGCCCTAGCATAGACACTACTTCGTGAATTGGTATCCAACGAGCGCTGGATCCTTGGCCAAAGTTAACCCACATGCTTTCAAGGCCAAGCTCTTGAAGACATGGAAGTGTTGATGTGGCTATAATGATGACATCAGTGTCATTTGCTTTAATGATAATGGATTTTCTACCCTCTATTAAACACTGCATCTCTGACATGTACAAAGATACGTGTGTCTGCTTCCTCGTGAGAGCATGGTGCGATAATATCTAGAGACTACTTTCTAAATCAACGATTGTCATTCTTTCAACACAATATTCAGATGACATTGCTTTGATGACATATTCACCCCTTTGTCACAATGATAGTGCTTGGTGTATCAGCTTCACTTATTTTTTTCTTACACAGAAAAATGCAATGTGAGAAAATGGAAAACGCTCTCCAATTTTATTAAGAACGGTTTTCTCACGCTTGTTTCCGGTTTTAAAGCTTTTCCAATTCTGAGGTGTCATGCTTGCTTGGTATTAGTAATTTTAGGACAGAAAACAAAACCACTATCACTGAATCCCTTTCTCACATCTTGTTTCTTTTAAACTTATCTTGTTTCAGCTTTTAAACTACTCTTTCTGTAAACATAGAATATTATGTCCACACGTTCATACTTGGCACATGAAGATTTAACAATTGGCATTATGTCTTTGGTGGCATATTCATTACATGACTTTGAGGTTTTAGGCGTTGTGGCATTTGCATTTAAGAACCATCCATGATGATGGCATCTCCTTCTAGTTCTCTGTCTGACAAAGTGATTCCTCAGAATTGGAAAAGCTTTATGCGTGAGGACGAAAATAAGGATTTCAATGAGCTGTGACTTTTTGGCAAGCATGTTGCCTAACACCAACACTCAATGATGCAGGAAATGCTTGATTTTCGTATTTGAAAAACTCCTCTAAATTGCACTGCCTCACCTGGCACGAGATAAATAGTTTGGCGAACATGGAGCAATCATCTTTAAGCAACATTTCCTTAGAACTGCAGACTTCAACTTCATGTTTGAAAAAAAGCAACTTTATTCTTTTAATGGGATGATAAAATGCGCTAGTATCTTCATTTTCTTCATTTTCATTTCACACAGGACTTGAATTTCTGTTCTCCTCTTTCATGATGTGTTTTAACTAAATCTGCAGGGGCAGGATCTGCAATGTTCTTGGTATCTAATGCTAGTAAATCATTCGATTCTTCTAGAAAAGGGTTGCCCATTTCCTTTAATACGAGATGCAGTGCTTTAAGTTTATCAATAAACGTTTTCTGAGCACTTGAGTTTTGCTCATGATGTTTGCTGGTGTTGGCTGCATTCTTGCCACAGATTTTGGCCTCATAAGCTGCGATTAATCGTCTTACTTGGGGGCCAGCCACCATCCATCTCCTTAAAGCTACAGGATCTTCCGTCAAACCAACAGCTTCTCCATCACCTTTGATAACTGCATTGTTTTGTTCGTGTGCTTGATCGATTGCAAGAGCTGAAAATTCTCATTGACTTTTGTGAACAACAAAGTTTTCCTTGTGAAGCTCCCTTGCAACTTTTGGATGCTGATTGTCAAGTGACATCATATCTCGTAAATGGATAGGAAGCCATCTTGCGCAATTGGTATTGTTGTTGGCAAAGAAATATGGAATCAATTCTGAAAGGGCTTCTCTATATAAATCAAAGTCAATGATCATATTCCAGAACTGTAATTGTGGACTTTCACTTTTCTTTTAGCGTGCCATTCATGGTAAGACAAGGGCAACTCCCCTGACATTTCCACCTCACTACAGTAGTCTTTGTAGGCTTCCTTCAAAAGTATATAAAGGCTGGATGCTGTAATCTGGTGAGCAAACCGTGTCTTGGTAACACTTGCCGCAACAAGGAAAGACTATGCTGTACCTGATGATGCAACTCCAGCCTCTGAAATGGCAGTGGTCCAGCCACTATCTTCTAAGAATGTTCCAATGGATTTCAATGCAGCCATTTCGATGTGCAACCCTCCAAACATGACAACATACTTGTCTTTTCCGTACTCTGGCCAGTGCCATTGAATCTGTTTCGCCAATGAAAAGAGTGGTTGGTCGGCAGCTATGACTGGGATCTGACCAGGGTTAAGGAATGCCACTGTGTCTCTAATTGTCTGCATGCACTGCTTAATGGTCGCTACTGAGTGAGCCTGATCACGAATTAAGGGCATAAGCGAAGTGATGCTCACTTGAAATGGCTGGTTTCTCTTGTTTGGTGCATGATGGGCAGCCCAGGTGATATCTACATTGTCATTAATGGTTTGATTGATGCACACTTCTTCCAACCATTTATACTCCTCCTTCATGTGATTTTGAAGTAGAATGGGAGATGGATATGAATGGATTGCTACTGCTGGAGGATTGGGATTCTTGTTAATATAAGCCCATTGTACTCAGGGAGTTCTGGAACCTTCTTCACTTTGATATCTGTAGCAAGTTTTAGTGGTTCACATTCTACACCTGGCAGTTCAAAGCTTGGATGTTGAAACAGAGATATACTAGTGCCATGGAAAGAAGACTGTAATCTTACAATTAATATAGATTAAGAAAAATAAATGTACTTTCATATTATAAAAAAAAATCTGTTGAAACTGTAAGAAATCAGATTGAAAGAGGAAAACTTTATGATTTTAACATTTTGAATTGCTCTGTTCGATCCAATGTAAGACATCTTGAAATATGGCGGCCATCTTGAAATGTGGCGGCCACCTTGGAAATTATGAAAAATGAATTTATCACGTTTCAAAACATAAAACTTTATCAGAAAAGTTCTCATAGGCACTGTATATATCCCATTTCATGATATCAATTGATATTTCAAGGCCGAGATGGCGGCCATCTTGAAAAATGGCCGCCATCTTGGATTTTCAGATGGCTCTACGGATAGAAATTTTTAGTATGCCCTTGAGAGTCATCATACCAAATTTGGTGCTTGTATCACCATATGCACGATTCTATGAAAATATTGACCTATACCGGTTGGTGAAACAACGTGGAGAGTCATATAGTTTTGGGTTGCGTAGATCGATTTTGACGCCACGTTTAGTTGGAAGAAGACAATGGAGTTTATGGTTAGGATTTTGCATTTTTAAAAATAAATCTTTATACTGTTCATTGCGACGGTCTGATAGTGACAAAAAGTTATTTTCGGCAAAAGAGCTTATATGATATGATTTATTTTAAAATGCGATTTTGAATGCACTCTGTTGAATCGACTCTAGCAATGCAGTCTGTTGGATGGTTAAAGGTGAGTGCCACAGTTGACACGGATATTCTAATATTAGTCAGATCAGTGTGATGAATACCTTTATAATATCTTTAGGAGGCATTGTTGTTCTTGTTAGTTGATTGAGAAAGTGAAGTCTAGAGCATGCTTATTTTTATAAATATAGTCCACCATCAAAAGGTATAATGTCACCGACTTGTTGATCACAGTCACTTAGTCCTAATGTTTGTTTGCATCTAGACCCCCCACCCCCAGACACACCCCGACCTACCGTACTCTATAAACAAACATTGGGACTCAGTGACTGTGTTGTTGATAAGCTTTCATATGTTTTGTAGTTATTCATATCATATGAAAAGTGTCTGGCTAAAAGTAATTATTTCTCCCTTTAAACTTTGCTGATCATTGCGGCCGCCTCCATGACCCCAAAGCTTGAGAAGCTGGAGATCGACCCATCACGAAACAAGCCCCTGGATTTATCCAACATTGTCAAGGAGAAGCCGGTGAATGGCCCATTGGACATGCAGTATGGACGTCTAGGGCGGCGAGTCGTGGAGCGGAGCAATAGTGAAGGTTTTGTTGATGATGAGGATGTACCACCGCTCTTGTGATTCACCAAGAGAGGTCGAAGATGTTAAAAAAAAACTGGTGATTCTAAGAGAACGATCATAAATATTGATACGGGGGTGGGGGGGGGGGGGGGGTCCAAAAATGTCGGGGGTTGTCCAACTTTTCTGATTCCCTTTGGGGGGTTGCTGAACTTTTTCATCACGCTACAGCGCTACAGTATATTTTTTTCAAATATTTTCTTTTAGCAATGCAATGACTATATAGAGGACTTTTTTTTAGCGGGTGGGGTGGGGGTCACTCAATTTTTTTAAAATGTTGATGGGGGGTCGGTTAACTTTTTCTTCACGCCAAAAAGAATGGACGACCCCCCCCCCCCCGTATCGTTATTTATGATCGTTCCCTAAGTTGAGTTAATGCTCATGAGAATGTGTTGGTTATGAAGATGCTGATGACAAAGATTATGGGTGATACTCATTTGCTCATGGTTATTGATGTTGGGAATGCAACAGTCGATTATGAAAAGGTGATCAAAGGGTGAGCAATATTTTTGTGTTCATTTCGTGTTGTACTCATGCATGTAGTTTGATGCAAAGGTGCCATCGTATAAGATAGAACTTTGAATCAAAGTAGGTTGAGAATATAAGAACAATATTGCATACATAGTGTCACAGATACCCAATAAAGCTTACTAGTCTACAGGACTATTATCACAAAATAGTTACCAATCCTGAAAAATAGCTACTGAGTAACTCACCCTACGTTTTACACGTTTTCCAAAAATCACATAAACATTAAAAAAATGCTAGTCTGAAGGACAAGTCAGTTATAATTCTGACTCAAGCAGCCACCTAGTCAGTTGGAATAATGTGATGAATTATACTCTGTGTGCATTGCTCCATATGTAATGTTCCATTCAATGCTTTCCCTTCAACAGGTGACTAAAGATAAATTCAAAATGCTTTTTATTTGTATTGTATCATAGGTCATCCTAATAATTTTTTTCTAATTTAAAAAAAAAATTGTCTACTTTTGTGTCGTGGAGGTATGCATTTTTCAAACATTGATATGGTGAGTGAAAATGTATGTTTTTGCAAGTTCAATACCTAAATTATCTTAATTCAAGCAACTTTTAATATTACATGTACCGGGTATTTATATTTGCGTTGATATTTTATAAGTGCAGAGAAATATGTACCGTATGACAAATTTTATGAATGTTTAATGTAATGATTCACGTGTGTGGTGACAGCAGGATTCATCCTGCCATGGTTTATGGGCCTTGTGGTCATCAGGGCCTTCTACATGTTTATACAAAGCTTTTTTTCAACTAACTTAACTTTGTGTTCTCATGATTCTCAGACTATTTTGAATAATATACTCAGTAAGAACTTAAAAACTTTTTTATCATTCTTTTAGTATCTTTTTGATGACTTAACATCTTATCTAAAAGCAAATCATGTTCCGGTGACTAGTATGAAACAAGTTACGAATAACAATATATCCTAAAATAACCAATGATAATGAAAACCCTGTAATCAAATATTTGCCAGTAACTACCATACGTGAAGATATTATTCCAACATTATTATTCATCCATAAACAATAATTTGATGAGTTTGCATGGGAAAAGTTGTATATATCATTGTTATCTGTCCTACAGTAACAAGTCATATCTTATGAACAGTTGTAAAGTGATATAGTTTCTGAAAATCTATTACTGATTTGGAGCTCACATTTTAAAATCAGATGTTTGTATACTTCTACAGTCTCCCAGGTACAAACTGCATAACACTCACTAACATATCTTCTAAATAGTCAAATTCACTTGAACTGTTCAGATATGTGATAACGTCGTAACACACCAAAATTTGAAACATAAGAAAATTGAGACCATTACAATTCAAATACAAATACAAAAAATGTAGATGCATACGCTGACAATGTTTCACCTAAAATCCAATGGCTGTTTCGATGGTTGTAAACGGTAATAAATCTAGTAGAACCTACAGTGTACAATTAAGACCACCTCTATAATAAGACCACCTTTCTCGGTCCCAATCCTTCAAAATGATTCCTATGGGAACCTCCATATAAAGACCACTTATCCATTGAAACCATTTTGAGTCGGTCTTACAAGTTGTCGTAATAGAGTAATTATATATAAGAGAGGTTCTATTAAACAGGTTACATGATTGGTTCCTGTAACAAATGCCATCAAATATCTTGCAAAAATTAAACTAGTGTTCATTCATAAACTAAAAAATACCGAATACCCTGTAGCTTGTAGTATCTAGTCTAAGTTGAATGTTGTGATACATGCATATGATCATGAATTTTGAAATTTGGTAGTATGAATTTTGTTCTAACTTTCAATCTCCATTAAAAGGTCATTTTTATCGTGGAATGACCATAAACAATATGCATCAAACAGAAGATTGTATTTCATAGTTCTAATGCAACTTTTAAAAATCAACCGGACATCTGGTTTCAATCAAAAAATCATTAGCAAGACTGAATCTTCAGCAGATAAAATTGAATTAAAAGTTTAAGTTATAATTTCTTTCTGCCAATGAGAATACTGATGAAGCTCTAGCTTACCAATATGTAAATTGGGCTTCAAAATTAAGCGTGAAGTCAATTTGTCACCCATGGGTATGATTCAAATATGGTTTATCAGAATAAAAAATCAATTGAAAAATGGGCTTCAAAATTAACCGTGAAGTCAATTTGTCAGCCACGGGTATGATTCAAATATGGTTTATCAGAATAAAAAATCAATTGAAAAATGACAAAACCAGTCACAATTATTAATTTTTTTAGAGGTACCCCTGGGGATGGGGGGTAAATCTGTCACCCACGGGCATGATTCAAATATGACTATTACATAAGCATATGACTCATGTGCATTTTTGGTGAAAATCAAATGAGAAATAAAGAAATTATATGGAAAATATGAATTGTCAATTTTTTTATATGGACCCCTGGGGAGGGGTCAATATTACATCCAGGGGAATGATTCAAATATGATATGATGATAAGACAGTCATATAAGTTGTGTACAAGTTTGGTGGAAATAAAATGAAAAATAAACTAGTTACAATTATGTTGTTTATTTTTGGAGCACCCCTGGGGGTGGGGGGTGGGTCAATTTGTCACGCACAGGCATGATTCTAATATGATATGAGCATTACATAAGCATATAACTTATGTGCAAGTTTGGTGAAAATCTAATTAGAAATGAAAAAGTATCACTTAATACAATTTTTTTTAATATGGACCCCCAGGGGAGCGGTCTATTTTACACCCAGGGAGATGATTCACATATGATATGATGATGAGACAGCCATATAAGTACTGTACAAGTTTGGTGAAAATCAAATGAAAAATAAAGAAATTATATGGAAAATATGAATTGTCATTTTTTTTTATATGGACCCCTGGGGAGGGGTCAATATTACACCCAGGGGAATGATTCAAATATGATATGATGATGAGACAGCCATATAAGTTGTGTACAAGTTTGGTGAAAATCAAATGAAAAATAAAGAAATTATTTAGAAAATATGAATTGTTGACGGACAGACGGACGAAAGGTGATCCCAAAAGCTCACTTGCTGTTTCACAGCAGGTGAGCTAAAAAACCATACATAAATACATAGTTAGTTAGTTACAAACAAACGAAACACAATGCTTGCTTCAGCAGCTGAGCTGAAGCTACGCAAAAACTATGTGTACTAGTACCGATATATGACAATTTTTATTAATTTACCATTTTGAGAAATAAATTACAACTGTTAACAAAATTTAGCATTAAACCACATTTAACAATACAAGTGATGTATTTAATTACCAAATGTTAGTATACATTTATAGTACTGATAGCAGTATGTTTCATTATTGATTGATCAATGTTGATTGACATGATTGTGTTGCAGACATTCACCTCTCCAATACGCGCGTCAACCTTGATATGTATCACAGTATGCCTGCCATGTCAGCCCGTGTCTCTGTATTTTATATTTTTCTTTTTTTGAATGCCTGAAAAATTGATGGAAGTAAGTTAAACAATAATCTAAACATCTAAAACAGCCATCTATTCAAACAAATAAGACCCTCCAAACACAAAAACTGTACTGTTGTGTTTCTTAGATGCTAGTTGAAGACAAGTACACTTAAATCATAAACATCAATGCTGTAAGCAGAAATGGGATATTAAGTAAGATGATGATATGAATTATTTTATCGAATTCAACGATTTAATCTACAAACACAAGAAGGAACCAAAAACCAAACTCGCCTGTTCATTGCTATAGTTCCTACGTCGTTTGACGGCAGGTTTGCTTCCATAAACGTCTAATAGTTGAAGTCAAGGACAAATTACCAGAGGATGATCAATACACATACTTTGTAAATTGCAACTTAATATAGTACACATGTCCAGATAAACTTTGTTCTTTTTTTTCTTCTTCAAATAATAAGTTATGTATATATAAGTCTTGTGAACAACATGTGGTTTCATTTCTATTTTATTTTTATATCCTTTGTGTTATTCAAATATCAAATTCTCAATTTAAATTTCAATAAGAATAATAGTTTGCACACATCTTAGTTGTCTTTTCGCACTAACTACTGGTATAATATAAATTAATCTTATTAAAATCTAAATCTAAAATTTGATATTTGAACAACAAAATAATATAGATTAATAAAAAAATAAAAAATAAATACTTGAATGGTGATGCTTTACAGCAACAAATAATGAGACATTATTATAGAAATAAAAGTTTATATCAAATGAACAAAACAAGAGGACCATGGGGGTCCTACATCGCTCACCTGTCAAACAAAATTTCCTTTACTTTTATGTTTTCATAATTAAATTGTCATGTTTAAGTTCTTCATGTTTGTAAATATACTGTCTTAATTGTTATTGTACTGTGACTTGATATTGTAGTGTTATAGCAGATAAAACAAACAAAAATCATTTGGTGAAAATCAAATGAAAATTATCAAGCTATAGATTATACAAAACAAAATATTTGATGGACCCTGGTGGGGGTCAATTTACCCCCATGGACATGTATCAACTATGGAATGATGATCATATAGGCATACAACTTTAGTGAAAAATGATAAAATT
>CM032666.1:19978657-20006903 GCA_019095985.1 Streblospio benedicti | reverse complement strand
ATGTAATGGAAAGACCAAAAGAGTCACCAAATATTATTAGGCTCTTTCCATTTTATCACTTAACAATTTCATACCAATATGCTAGTTTGTCATTAAATTTTTTGCATGTAAGAGTAATGTCAACCAAAATACCAAAGTGAATGAATCTTTCGCTTACCATTGGTCCTAACCAAATACATATTGTCAGATCCGGGGTTCTGGACCAAGTTGATCATATAGACATTTGTGGTTACATTGTAGTTGAAAAATATGATGACAAAATATTCAAAAAATATTGTATTTCATATTCTGGGTAATGATTTTACAAGTTCAACCCATTAAAATAAAACACAAATAAGTCAATGGATTTTATGTTGCTTGTAATGGTATTTTTATGGGTATGTAAATTAAATATATTAGTGACATTGTTTGAACATTGGTTGTTGTAGCTGCAATTGATCAACTCCAGGAGTTCGTGGACACGTGTAGCAAGCTGTGTGTGCTGACTGGAGCTGGCATTTCTACAGAGAGTGGTGTGCCTGACTACCGTTCAAAAGACGTTGGTTAGTAACATTTAGATTCTTGTTTATGCAGACTTACACTTTGAAGGAATCATAATGTGAATTTTGTTGTAGGATGATAAAATACCATTCTGAGATAATGTTGGAAGATTTATTTAACAGGTTTGTATGCACGTATCAATCACAAGCCAATCACATATCAAGAGTTTACAAGGAGCAAAGAGCGCCGTCAAAGATACTGGGCACGTAATTATGCTGGTTGGCCGCATTACAAACTCACACAGCCTAACGTGAGCCATCGAGTACTTGCTGAGTGGGAGGCCATGGGCAAGGTCTCTTGTCTTATCACCCAGAATGTGGACTCCCTGCACACTAAGGTATGGCAAAAGTTCAGAACAATCTTAACTGTTAGGTGATACAATAAATCATGAATAGGTCCCTGCACAGTTCTGCGGGTACCTGGTATTTGTTAAAAGCTTTCTGTTATGGCACCAATATTAGATATTTCAACCAAACCTACATTCTCAAATCAGTATTTATAACTCAATCAATTATTATAATGGAAAGGAAAATACTATTATGATTTCTAAATAAATCTGGCAAAAAGTAGTTGAATAAAATTGGCGTCAGCACGATAATGATATAGGGATTGATAGCACTGAATATTCAGTGATCACCAGGCTGTGTGTTTCAGGCTGGTAGTGAGCATGTGGTGGAGCTGCACGGCTCGGCGTACCGGGCACGCTGTCTCGCGTGTCACTTCACCACCACCAGGGAGGCGCTGCAGGAGCGCTTTGAAGCCATCAACAAGCACTGGGATGTTAGCACAGTCGAGGTGTGTGCATATTGATGACAGAACCAGGAAAGGGTGATGCATGGGCCCCAGTATCGTGAGAGGGTGTGTGTATATATACTATATTTACTATACAAACACTATTCTTATTCATATAGAAATAAAATTGGTTGGCTAACTTTGGAAACACTATGGGACCCAGGTTATCAGTTTTTAGTCTGGATTTACATAGTCTTATGTCTCAAAAATCCAACTAATCACAAGTCACAGTTAAAAGCAGTCTTATATATCACAGTGTTTATCACACTGATGTCATATGTTTTGTTTCCTGCACCAGATTGCACCAGATGCCGACTCTGTACTGACCGATGCCCAGATCGCAGGATTCCGTGTACCACCATGTCAGGAGTGTGGAGGTGACCTCATGCCTGACATGACCTTCTTTGGGGATAATGTGCCCATGGAGAGAGTCGACCGTGTGTACCGGGAGGTGGAGGGAGCGGATGGGCTCCTCATAGTTGGTATGTCAGATATACTGTCTGCCTTGAATAAGCACAGGTTGAATTAACTGTATGAAATCAATGTGTTAGGCAGATATTCAATGGACTACAGTATTTCTGTATTTAGTAGAGTTGAACAAGTTTTTCATTATTTCTTTTTACCATGAGTTCCAAGTTGGAATTCAGTATTCACTTGTTCTGGTCTGTTCCAGGTTCTTCTCTCTATGTGTACTCTGGTTGGAGATTTGTGCGTCATGCAATTGAGCGTCACATTCCGGTGGCGATTGTCAACATTGGAGAGACACGGGCTGACAAGGCAGGCATACATATCAAGGTTGACGCGCGTATTGGAGAGGTGAATGTCTGCTACACAATCATGTCAATCAACATTGATAAATCAATAATGAAACATACTGCTATCAGTACTATAAATGTATACTAACATTTGGTGATTAAATACATCATTTATACTGTTAAATGTGGTTTAATGCTAAATTTTGTTAACAGTTGTAATTTATTTCTCAAAATGGTAAATTAATAAAAATTGTCATATATTGGTACTAGTACACATAGTTTTTGCGTCGCTTCAGCTCAGCTGCTGAAGCAAGCATTGTGTTTCGTTCGTTTGTAACTAACTAACTAACTATGTATATATGTATGGTTTTTTGTATGTATGTCTCCGGACAAGCTAGAGCTTTAATCGTTGCACCGATTTCGTTCAAACTTTACACAACTATGAGGTATGAGGCGACACCGAAGTGATTCGATTTTGGGCGCTCTGCCAATTAAATTTTGCTTTCTAGAAGCGCTTTTATGACATTTTTAATGATATTCAATGCACTTAGCCAGCAAGAGAAAAAATCAATATTCCAACCAAGCAGCAAAATTGATTATTGGATTTTGAAACTGATATTGATTATCATCTTGTTATTCAGTACTATTGTATGGCAACACAAATATCTTTTTGCTGGATATATTGATTCTGATTCATTCTGATGTTTTCTCCTCAAATTCATAAATTTCTTGATTGTTAAGTATACATTATTTCAGTATATATCTTAATTGCCCATTAGTCAACGTCGTTCTAGCGACGCAGTTTTCTTTGAACACTTTTGATCTAGTTTACTTTTTACTTATCTGTGGTCTATTACCAGACACAATTAAACAATGAAAAATGGATTATTCTATAAGTTTGTCTCTTACTTTTCCTATTAAAATAACAATGTTTTCTATTTTGCAGGTTTTGCCACAGATCATTGTTTCCTAACAGAGAACAGATCAGGAAGTAAAGGTTAATGTCAAACTTAGTCAAAAAAAGGAATGGGTGTATTATCCATAGAAATCTTTTTTCTTGTGGTATTTTTAAGTTATTGTGTTTTTGGAGTAATAATTATTACTCAATTAAAAAAAATATATATAAAAATTCTGCTGAGAATTTTAAGTCTGCATATTTCATGAGTAAACTGTGTGAGTTAGTTGTTGTTATTAGATTTCATGAGTAAACTGTGTGACTGAGTTAGTTGGTTTTTAAAAGCTATGCAACATACATGCACTAATTTTAAAAATGGTTTCTATAATATTTTGTTGAGACAATAACCTATTGAGTGGATGTGAAGGAGTTATTATTTGTTTGAACATTGATTACATCATTTTTAGTGGTATTATTTTTGTGATACGAATGTTTTACACATGTATATGTATAGCTCATTATAAATGTGTTTTTAACAAATAGAATAAAACATTATGTTTATAGTTTATTTTCAGTTGCTAATACACAAACAGTACTAGTAGAAACTTAGTAATAAATTATAAAACTTATTACTAGTATTCACACAAACCATGCCATTCTTCATGATTATTCAATAAACATATTTTCATGCTCTTTTTAATTCATTGCAAGCAAAAAACAAAATGGTCAAATAATTTGAATCATTACATTAAACATTCATAAAAATTGTCATACATATTTCTCTGCATTTATAAAATATCAACGCAAATATAAATACATGTAATATTAAAAGTTGCTTGAATTAAGATAATTTAGGTATTGAACTTGCAAAAACATACATTTTCACTCACCATATCAATGTTTGAAAAATGCATACCCCCACGACACCTTAAAAGTAGACAATTTTTTTTTTAAATTAGAAAAAAATTATTAGGATGACATGATACAATACAAATAAAAAGCATTTTGAATTTATCTTTAGTCACCTGTTGAAGGGAAAGCATTCAATGGAACATTACACATGGAGCAATGCACACAGAGTATAATTCATCACATTTTTCCAACTGACTAGGCGGCTGCTTGAGTCAGAATTATAACTTACTTGTCCTTCACACTAGCATTTTTTTAATGTTTGTGTGATTTTTGGAAAACGTGTAAAACATAGGGTGAGTTACTCAGTAGCTATTTTTCAGGATTGGTAACTATTTTGTGATAATAGTCCTGTAGACTAGTAAGCTTTATTGGGTATCTGTGACACTATGTATGCAATATTGTTCTTATATTCTCAACCTACTTTGATTCAAAGTTCTATCTTGTACGATGACATCTTTGCATCAAACGACATGAGTAAACAACAAACTACACGAAATGAACACAAAAATATTGCTCACCCTTTGATCACCTTTTCATATAATCGACTGTTGCATTCCCAACATCAATAACCATGAGCAAATGAGTATCACCCATAATCTTTGTCATCAGCATCTTCATAACCAACACATTCTCATGAGCATTAACTCAACTTAGGAAACGATCATAAATAACGATACCGAGGGGGTGTGTGTCATCCATTCTTTTTTGCGTGAAGAAAAAGTTAACCGACCCCCCATCAACATTTTGAAAAATTGAGTGACCCCCACCCCACCCACTAAAGAAAAAGTCCTCTATATAGTCATTGCATTGCTAAAAGAAAATATTTGAAAAAAATATACTGTAGCGTGATGAAAAAGTTCAGCGACTCCCAAAGGCAATCAGAAAAGTTGGACCCCCCCCTCGACATTTTTGGACACCCCCGGTATCATTATTTATGATCGTTCTCTTAGAATCACCATTTTTTTTTTAACATCTTCGACCTCTCTTGGTGAATCACATGAGCGGTGGTACATCCTCATCATCAACAAAACCTTCACTATTGCCAATGGGCCATTCACCGGCTTCTCCTTGACAATGTTGGATAAATCCAGGGGCTTGTTTCGTGATGGGTCGATCTCCAGCTTCTCAAGCTTTGGGGTCATGGAGGCGGCTGCAATGATCAGCAAAGTTTAAAGGGAGAAATAATTACTTTTAGCCAGACACTTTTCATATGATATGAATGACTACAAAACATATGAAAGCTTATCAACAACACAGTCACTGAGTCCCATTGTTTGTTTACATCTAGAGTACGGTAGGTCGGGGTGTGTCTGGGGGTGGGGGGTAAATGTAAACAAACATTGGGACTAAGTGAGTGTGATCAACAAGTCAGTGACATTATACCTTTTGATGGTGGAGGTGGAGCAGGTCTCATAACGGGATGGAGTTTCGGCATGGTCAGCAGGAGATGACCCGTTGTCTGTGATCTCTTTGCACTGCCCGCATCTGCCTGGTGGAAATCAATTCAATGTCTGGTTTACTAGTGTATTTTGAATCCATGTTTTCTTTCTTCAAAACATTGGTTTAAAATTGGATACCTTATCTGGAGCTATACAAGATTTCTGAGATATGGTATGCAGCATGTGGTCGCATTTTCTCTTGTTCTTTGTTCTGTTTTTGCTGCTCCTAAATCAAATTAAAATTAAATTTATGTTGGTCCAAATTTAAAATTTTGTTTATATTATTCTTAACATGTAACAGTTTTTTTAACTGATATTTTGAAAATTTTAATTGTAATTTGTAATGTAATTTGAAAAGGATACTGGTGGTGTCGAAACATGTTAAGCATAAAGTAAATAAAATTTAAAATTTGGACCAACACAAATTTAATTTTCATTTGATTTAGAAGCAGCAAAAACAAGAACAAAGAACAAGAAAAATTATCTGCAGCTATTTCTAATGGATGATTGGATTCAAGTGTATTTATTATAAATTCTTTGAATCTTGATATAAAAGTGAGAGCAGATGAATTATTACTGCACATTATCGAAATAAAGTTCAACATTTTTTAATTTGGCAGTAGACAGTAGTTTAATTGTTTAGGTTTGTCTTGTGTCAAATGTGTATAAAGCAAGAAAATTTATTTCTGTCGGTAAATTCTGAAATGTTTGAGGTATTAGTGAGAAGGCTATCAAACCAGTGCTACTTACTTTCACTTCTTCTGGCAATACCAGCTGCAGCAACTGTCCTTTTATCAGTACCTTTATGTAAGTTGGATGAACATCAACATCACACAATGAAGTGTCAATGTATTTGAACAGTTTCACATTTAAATAGATGTTTTCATCATCGTCTGTCAAGTCAAAATCGACTTTAGCTTCATTTACATTGTAGATACGTCCATCACTATCTTGTAATCGACGTTCTTTCTTAGGCTTTGGAGGGTTTTTCTCCAATTCTTCCTTTTTTCTTGCTTCCTCTAAATGCCTATGAACCTCTATTCTCGACTCTGGCGTGTAAGCAGTAGTCTCATTCCAGAAGTCTTCATCTACAATATTTTTGTCTTTCTCTTTATTGTTCTTCTCTTCATTTTTTGTATTCTCTGCACCAATGTTAGAGTACCAATCAGTGCCCTCTTGATCTTTTTGTCCAGTTTCTGCCTCTCGTTTTTCTTTTTCTCGCTTCCGTCTGTAATTTTCTTGTTGCTGCAAGATTAATGGTCTTAATTCAGGAAGTCTCTGTACTGCTAATATCCTCTCTGATTTTTCGATTTCAACACCATCAAGTTGTTCTAAATGAGGCAAAGTGGCGATGACAAAATCACGGTAACCTTCGAAGTCTGTACATGGATTACCATTCAAATACAACTGTCGAAAATGAATGTTTTTCTTCAGATTTTCAACATTGGTTAATTCATATACAAAGTTTACTGTCAAATCTAACTTTTTCAATGACTCACAGCCTTCTAGATTTTCAATCTTCTCGATATTATTCAGTGCAAGGTTTAAATATTCAAGCTTTTTCAGCCTCCCAACATTTTCTATTTTTGGAATTAAGTTACTCTGGAGGTACAGAATTTTTAAGTCACGACACCACTTATCAATGTATTCAATTTTCTCAATGTCTTGTTGATGAAGAGAGACTTCTTCCAGTGTTGAGATGATCATCTCATTATGCTCGGATCGCTTGCGGATAAGATCCTCTGTTATCCTGACCATGATGTTTTCTACAACAGATTCAAAGTATAGATATACATGTACTTTTGTATCGTATCCCATGAAAAAAGTGCATGGGGGAAAGAAAATGAAAGTACTAGTATTAACTGTAACTAGTGTTAAAAATATTTTTCTGAATATTTTTGCCCCACTTCCATAAATAATGGTAGCCCCTTTTATATACTACGTACAAGACAAAAAATATATTATGGGGTTCCCCTCCAAGTTGTAATAGAGTCTTCAGCGACAGTTCCCAGGTTCAGATTGTTCCACTCCGTGGCCAAGTGGCCAAATTATGACCCTTACCCAGGGCCCTTATGCCGCCCGCCCCTATACGAGGTCACCATTAGCCATATGATAATACAGTGTTAATTCGTTCTGAAGGGTCTCTCTCTACAGGGTATCAACTCAGCTCTATATAGTAGGGCTAGGTCACCATATGAAATCTGTAGACTATAGTATGTTATAGAGACATGCACAGGTAAATTTCATGTCATTTCAACCTTTTATGCCACACAAATAGTACTTGTTGAGGCATTTGAATACATACATTTTTTATCTATGTGCAGTATTCCATTTCTTCATAATCAATTAATTCTCTAATTTTCTCTCATGAATTGTACCCAACAAGCAATGTTTGTAAACAGTAATAAACACTGACACCTTAACAGCCTTAATAGATATTTCTGAGCAGCTAATTTTGGTTGTAAGCTGCAAGCTTATGCAGTGGTCATTATTTGCAGGGGAGATATGAAAGTGACAATCAATATGGCAGTGCACTTTTTTATGGGTATTGGTATTTTATCAAAACACATATTAACAATTGTAAAATCATAAGTTATTAGGAGCATCAAGTGAAATGTATCAAAAAACAAAATTATTAATTCAATCTAAGGAGGCATTTGCTGTGCATGTCCTTTTAGCGGCACCTGTTTTAAACCAGGGGCAGTGATATAAGCCACCCCCACCAAAAGTGGAAATATCAGTCTCTGATGTCAGTGATGACAGAGATCTGAGTTGTGTGTGACATAATTCATTTACCAATAGGGCCATGTTTTGAAATTTCACTGGCCCTTCCATGATACCTTACTGGCCCTTAATTGGTGGTGAAGGAGCTAAAAATCAAAAAGGTGGTCTAGGGGCATGCCCTTGCCCCAGAAGTTTTAAATCTAAGCGGTCATCAGAGGCTATTTTAAAGCATTTTAAAGGTTTTAGACAAATAAAAAATGCAGCCACATCAAGTTAAATCATACTTATTTGAATATATTTACAAAGTGTAATCAGAAAAAAAAATCATGTTGTGATAAATGTGACTAAAATTGAGCGCTAAATGTATAGAAATACCCATCACAGATGTATTTTCAGATAAAATACCACAATATGATCAAAAATAAGACTAAATTTTATGTTCTTATCAGGGCCAATGTTTAGGAAAAGTTACTGGCCCTTCAAGGTTGTACTGGCCTCGGGCCGTTAAATTGCCAATTTTGTCACTGGATGTCAGTGATGACAGAGATCTGAGTTGTGTGTGACATAATTCATTTATTAATAATGCAATGAATTAATTATTTACTTAGGGAGCGACCATAATTAATTGTACAGGGGGGTTAATTGGCGGTCATTTGGTATAGACAAAATAAAAAAATTGAACGCCCTCCCTAAATAACCCCCACCCACCCCCACCCGACACACACTCAGATATTAAATTACGAACAATGACCTACTTTCATATTATAAAGTTTGATATTGGAAAGATTCCCTGAAAACTGTTTAAAGTGTATTGCAATGAATCATTCACTGTCAATGGTCAATGAATACATATTTAGAAATCTATTTGACTTGTTGAGAATACAATGTATATATAGGCCTACAGTTAAATCGAAACACATTCATATTTTCTGGAATGCATCAATTCGGACAAAAAAGTGCATAAGGGACCATTCAGTATTTGTGACAGGGGTGGGGTAGGATTTTCCAAAATGGCTGTGAAAAAATTAATAGCCCACCTCAAACCTCATGTTTGGGGTGAATTGGTCACCCCCTCAATTTCATGTGACAAAAATTGATGACCCCCCCCCCCATCAGTTAACGAGGCTTCATTGTCAGTTAACTAAAATCCTATTTGATGGATAGCCATGATATAAAAAACAATAACTTTTTAGTACAGAATGACAGGCGCTAATAGGGTAAATTTTATGTGAAAAAATTGATAGGCCCCCTCAAAAGTGTGTAAAAAAATTGATAGCCCCCCTGCATTGTGACAAAAGTTCTTGGCCCGTCCTAAAATCCTCCTACCCCACCCTGTCATCAAATACTGAATGGTCCCTAAATTTATATAATATTACCTTTTCATTTTGAGAATTGAGTTCCCTCCCTCTCACTTTGATTTAAAATTGAGCGCCCTCCTTTCTGTGACCAAAGAAAATTGAGCGCCCCCCCCCACCCCTGTACAATTAATGATGGTCGCTCCCTTAAATTAAGCCTTAAAATTCTAACTTGTGTTGAGTCTTGAATCTAACAACCAAAGAACTAGTAGTAAAACTGATATGTTCAAGACAAGAGATCTAGATAAATACTAATATACAATCAAATGCCATTTTTAAAGGCATATATTGGTACTAAAAAACTACTAAAAAAATACATTCGTACCTGAATGTGGTATATATTAACTTGCAAAAACGTGTTACAAAATCTTATTCATGTGTATTTGTTTTGGTCGGCAACCAACTATCCTACATTACAAAGTTCTGAACTTGACCAAAAATCGCTTCGTTATGAACATTCTGGCAACAAAAACTGTAGTAGATAGAGGCTAAAGAGAAAAGAACCTGACATCGCACCTGCCTGAAAGGACACCGAAACGTATCGAAATTAGTTTGCAGACAACACTTTATTTAGAATATACAACTATTGTTTTGTGTGTTTTCGAGTGTAAAAAGAATTAGATACATGTTGATGTGTATTTGGCATGCAAAATACATGAGGAAATGAGTCTAAAACCCCTACAAATTTTAGGTACTTGTAAAGTCGTATCAGTAAATGTCCTGCGCAAAACAAACATAAATATGCCTAGTTCTGCGCAGTCGTTGTCACAAACAAACATGGACAAATTTGGAGGTTTTGCTTTTTATGATTCATAATTTAAGATCTGTAGTGTCATAGCAATTGACTAAACATCCAAGTGCCATGCGATGGATTTTTCGTATAGTCCATCAATCTAAAAAAAGAAAATGGATAACCAACATAGTGCATATTCGTATCCTTTTGAAAGCAAATTCCAGTTTTTTTTTACTCATTCATCATGATCTTTCATGCATTCATGACGAGTGTAATATTATTATACAGGTAAAATTCATAGAACTAGAGTATGCAAAGCGAATTTAATTGCGTACACATTCATTTTAATTGTGTCACACACGTAATGACAAAAGTACTATAGTAGCTAAATAATATATTTTTTGTAAACAATCATATGCTCAAATGTATTGTTGCACACCAGCCTGACCAGGTCCAGGACTAACCAAATATATGTGGCTGGGTTTGGTCGACACAGTGAAATCAACGATGAAACACTCAAAGGCGAATACGTTAGGTTAGTCCAGGACCTGATTCAGGTGTCCATATATATGTATTTGATTTTAAGTTGCAAGTTGCTTTTTTGTACAGGTCGACCTGGATATCTTAAAAACGCACCTAAATGCGCGAGCATTTAGCTTTTCTAGGGCTACAGTGTATAGAATCACGATTATGGGATCATGTACATTTCAGCAGTTAGATAGTATTTGTTCTTGATCAAAATAGCAGCTGAGTGACATTAGTCCATAGTTTGATTGAACTGATTGATGTCTATGGAGAAATATGATTATAAAACCCTTAACTTGTATTAGCGCACAATTCAAGCAGCTAGAACAAGAGCATCTTGATCACCTAAAGCATATACATCAATCAACAAGACAAGATGCTGTAATTAGATCTAAAAAATTGCAGCAAGAAACTAATAAACGAAGAAAGTAAGTTATCATGCAAATTTTTTTCCATTGCATTTAATAGATAATCAGAACATTGTCCATATATACATGTAATTTCATCAGGCATATTCAAATTTCTCTTATTGTTTTAAAATTATTCCTTTCTCAGAACCATAGTTTTTAGTTGGCTTGCAAACATTTTACTGTTCTTTCAACAGTATCGACAGTGCTACTGGCGGCTAATCTTTTACTAGTTGGCACTACCATTGAGTTCATTTAATATGTTATTTAATTACATGTATAAGACTGCACTGACAAAATGGATGACAGTGTTGGAAATAGCTGTCAGCGACTCCACCTGAGGGCAAATAACTCTTATTCAGGGCATGTAACCTTTTAGAGTTCCTTGGCCCTGATATCAGAGAACTTTTTGCAGTTAATTTTCAACACTGAAATTAGTATTGTGTCAAAACCTATATTATTTTTTCACTTTGTCACACTTGTTTCACACTTATTTTATTTTGATGTAATTAATGTGTAATTATCAACATTGAAAAGGTGAATTATTTCATGTTTAATTTTACTCTAGAATACCATTAAATTGCAAACCTCACCATTTTTACATGCATATTGTCAGGGCAAGTAACTTTCATTCAAGGCAAATAACTTTTTATATTTACTTGCCCAAATGGCTGACAACTTCTCAATATGAATTTCTAACACTGAATTTTAGAGCTCAAGCCCAGAAACGAAAAATTATTGCACAACGAGAAGAGAAAAGAAGGCAGGAAATTTTAGTAAAACGCAAACAAGAAATCCGTGATGCTACAGAACGTTTCCAAAGGCAGAACAGGCACTATTCAGAGGACCAAGGTAGATTCATCTTCCATCTGGTTTTCACTGTATTTTTAATATCTTGTAATTGATTCATTATTGTATACTATTTGATTACCTTACATTTAAAATCATAATGGTTACAAAACAGTTTGTACATGAATTATGCTTACAATGTAATTGAATTGATCATAAGTTATTCCTGCAAGCTGACTTTCTAACAGGCATTCGACTTTGGCTATCTATGATTATTTTCAGCTGATCTGTTCCAACATGAGCCGACTCCTCCGGCACCTGGTTTGGATGATGCTCTGCGTACTGTGCGGGCTGGCTACTCACGGGTGAGAGCAGCATCAGCAAGGCCTGCAGCTCGCCAGCTCTCACAGCAAGACTCCAATGATTCCACTTCTGCAGCAGCTAGCCGAAAACCACGACCTGTGTCAGCAGTTGATACCACTCGACATCACCGCACCTCGTCCAATGATGGCAAAAACCATGAAACGAAAAAAACACTGCATGACCGCAGTCTGCGCAACCTCACCAATTCCCGCAGCTTATTTGAGCAGCAGCTGGAGCAACACCAACAGGCTCTGTTACATCAAACACAGCAGGGTTTGCTCAGCTTCAACGCTTCCATTCTCGAGGAGATGGAACGGGACCAGGAGCAACGACGACAGCAACAATTAGATCCACATGCCACCAGTGTGACCAGCATTGATAGTCTTGAAGCTGCCGATGATCAGCAAGCCTTTGAAAAACGTGTTGGAAATAGTAACCTGGAGGCAGCTTTGAATATAAATAGACAGATCCCAAGCAGTTGTGGTGTGATTCCAGCAGCGGCACAGAGCAAAACAAGTCCTTTAACCAGTAACTCCAGCTCTGGGAGCGGGGGTGGCTTTATGTTGCATCGTGGCTCACCAGGAAGTTCTAGTGGCAGCAATGTGGCAGTAGTGCAGCCCATGACAAATCACCACCCACCACGACCTCAAAACAATACTACTGGCATGATGGGTCACCACCAGCACACTGCTGCTGGAAGTATCAGCCGGGCCGACGTCAACAAAGACTCGCCAGCACAACATGCATATGATGCTAAACACACTGGCTTCTCTGCTACTGTAGATGCACGGTTTAACAGGGATGATTTGCAGATTGAGGATGTGCTTGTAGAGGATGAAAATGGCAGCAATTCAGATGTGATCCATACAGACAGTAATGGTCGTATTAATGGACATGTTCACCATGATGCTGTTGTATACCATGTTGCAGCATATAATAACAATTCAGTTGCACGTGCCTGTAGCAATAGCAATCTACAGTCTGACCCTTACCAATTGAACAAGGCTTGGTGTGCTACAGAAAATATGGTGACAAATATCAAACCTTATAGTTCACGCACTACATCAACCAATGTCACAGTAACCACACATGGTTTTACACACACCACGCCTGTTGGTGATGCGTTTGTTGCTGTGCAGAAAGACGATAGCAATAGTCACACTTCAGGGTACAAGACTTCAACAGGATGTAATCACAACCACAACCAGGAGGTGCCAATGTCTAATCAATATACTGGTGTGGTAACAAGTAACTGTATAAATGACTACAGCAGTCCTGTTTTAAGTGGTAGTGGTGCAGTAAATAATCCAGTGACTAACTATGAAAGTTCGCAGGCAGTTTCCATTAATAATTCAACCAAGTACCACAGTTCTGTGGCAAATTCAACTAACCAAATAAATAACAGCTCCTTGAACAACAATTACAATACACAGGCAAGCTACTACAGCCAAATGAACAATACTTATACAAGTTCACCAGCAAATTACAGCAGCCAAACAAATGACTTTTTGGGTTCCATTGGAAATCAAAATAACACCAACAACTCAGGGGCCATGCTGTATCAGCACTTTGGCCTCACTCCACAACAAGATCCGTATATCAGCTCACTGTATACAACGGATGTATCATCAAACAACCAGACAAATATACTAACCAGCCAATCACCTAATCAGTCTGACTACATGCATTACCAGGCATCTGCTGAAAGCAGTAAAGTTAGCAAATCATTATCCATGTATGCTACTGGCACACAAGATAGTGAAGCATCAAACCATGCAAAGAGCCATTCAAACAGAACACCTTCAGCTCATCCCAGTGCTGCATCTAAATCCTATCCTTACAATGGGCAGTCAAGCAGCACTTATAATACACAGTCCACTCTAGAACAATACAGTACACATCAGGCATTGAATGGTGTAGTGCAGAAGACTACGTCTAACAGTACTGTTGCATCACACTCCACAAATGCATCAAGGCTTATGACCACGACTGCTAGCACTTCTAGTGCGCCCGTGACAACAGCCAACACCTACAAAGCTCCAGTAACATCCACAAGCACCTACAGTACACCTGTAACAACGCCAAGCTCTAAGAATGCACCAGTTATAAAGAAAACGCCGACTCGTGACCAGCAAAATTACACAGTGTACCGACTGAGTCAGCAGAAAAAGCAGGCTTCATCTGTGAGTTCAAGCGCGCCAGGTCAGTCACTGTGAGCTTTGATCTTAACGCAAAAAATAACCTCAAATAATTTCCATTGGAAAAAATTAATGAAAAATAAAATCATAACTTTTACATTATTGCTAACTTTGTAAGGTTTGTTTTAATGTTAATGACTACATGGATGAGTGTTTCGTTTCAGTGAGAAGGGAGAAAGCAGATGCCATTCCAACAGTATGCGACAACGATTCTGATTCTGATGATGAACAGCAGCAACAAGCGTCAGTATCTCCTCATTTTTACATTAAATAAAATCTCAAATGAGGACCTCTGGAAAAAAAATATATATTTAGAAAAAGAATGTAAATGAAACAATATATAAACTGAAGTTATGTACAAAGTATGTCACATTTTTGTTTTTGAAGATTAAGTTATTTTATGGGTGTTTTTTTTTACTTTGCAGAAACTCAAATATGTAACGTGATTTGTTTCAAATTATCATACTGAAAAATATAATAATAATATCATAGATTTCAAGTTTTATTACTGTCATGGTGAAACCATCTAGAACGGAAGGATTATTGAACTCAAAAGTATCAGTGGAAGTTTAAATACTCACTTTAAACACAATATTTTAAAAAGTACTCTTCCCTGCATAAATGGTACATTGGGCTTTGTAACAGGAGTTAAAATGACTCATCTCTTAAAAGTGATCTCCCAAAAGTGACCCCTTTTACCTAGAGTATCTTTTTTAAATCAGTGCAAAAAATCTAGTTATTCACCATGGCCAATTTTTTATGTTGGTCTTATACAGATTCTACTACACATACTTAGTGCATATGTCAATGATGTTTTTCCTCTGTTTCCCAGTGAACCTCCTGCTGACTTGCGTGGTATCCTCAAGCGACCAGGTCATGTGGCGCCTGCTTTAAAGAAGTCAGTGCGTATCGGAGGTGTGATTGGACGTGGTGCTCATGGCTACAGCCGGCGCCTTACAACAACCAACCAGAGCGTCAGCATCAGAGACAGCATCGAGGTCAACAGGGAGCACCTGGGGCACACCAAAGCAACAAATAAGGTTGGTGATGACTGAGTTACGGTGGGGCTGGAGATAAGTCTTTTCAAGTTTGGTCTCATTCTAGGTACTGTTACATAGTACAATGTTAGAAAATGAATGATATTGATGGAGCAAAGGATTAGTATAAGGCTGAGGATCAGGCAATAACATTTCGTAAAGTATGGTGTAAAATTGGAAAATACAAGGCATTAAATATGTGTGTGTGTATGTGGGTGTATTGAAGGAATTTTCGTTATTGCTGCAGGCTGGCGAGTCCAAGCGACGGGTGCGATTCTGGGACATGGTGTATGAAGAAGAAGAGCAAGTGGAAGAGGAACAGGAGGGTAGTGAAGAGGAAGAGGAGCAGGAGAACAAACAGCCTGGTATATTAAGTTGTACTAGAAAATGCCAGCATAAAACAATACTAATACTTTAGTACAATACAATACTTTATGTGGATATGCAAGACTCATTTTGATATGAGGTGTTAGTTGATGCTGTTTTCCACCGCAGTTGATGTATGCTTGGCAAGGGAGTACTAGTTGCGTAATGCAATGCAATGTGCCAAGGATTGCCAATGACCAAGTGTAGATATAAAGTCGAGTGTATGGATTTACTATATTGTAAAATTTGTTCACTTTACGTGTTTTTTTAATAGAGCCTCCATCAGTACCTAAACCTGCACCTCAGCGCCCTGTGTCAGCTCGAGTTGGCAGCAGCTCTACTTCCGCAGCACCAACACCTACAGCAGCTAGCCGGGCACAGAGTGCTGGTAAGATTGTTTAACAGCCGGCTTATGTTGCGTTTTTTAGAGTACTTAATCTACAGGCTCATTTTTATTGAATGATGACTCAGGGCCACAGATAAGTATCCGTCCTATAGTCCGAGGCGGGTATTTGTGTTGTCAGGACGGGTAATTATTTTTAGTTACTTGTCTTACGGACGTGTATTATCAGTCATCCCAGACATCAGTTTCTTCAATTGTGTTTACAATGATGTTTATTGATTTGGACGTGTAAGTCTTAGCTAGGACGGGTATGCAGGGCTGCCAACCCCTCATTTCTGTACTCAGGATGCCCGAAATTAGTAATTTAGGGGTATTCTGTGGTGGAATACAAACGGTCTCCAAAACACTGGGTTTATAAAGAAATCCATAAGCGCAAAGCTGATATGTATGTATTTCTGGTGTAATGTAACTAATATTCGGGGCTTTTAACACCAATCACAAGCACACATATCTATGTTGGGATGCAGTTCCTGTGCTTTTACTTCATAAAAAAGTAATTATTAATGAGAAATACACAAAGTGGGGAAATCTGTATTTTAAAGCTAGAATTAGTATTTGGGTATTTTGGGTCGGAAATCTGTATTAATACCCGGTATATCTGTACTACTTGGCAGCCCTGGGTATGTTTTCCAAGATACCCGTCCTATGGACAAGTATGATTTTTCTCCTATTCATGGCCCTGAATTACAGCTATAAAATTTCACACAGGCCAATAAAATAAGAACCAATTATTTTACATATGTACTTTGTAATAATCAGCTTGTTAAAATCTTAGAAATAGAGGACGTGTATAACTTATATGTTGAAAATAACATTATCTTTATGTTTCACAGTGAAATTTGCCATCCCCAGATTAGGTTTGTTTCTGGCATTGTGTGTTAATTATTATCATTTTGTAATTACTTATGTTGTTGCAGTTCATTATTACATTTGATGTGAAAATTGAATGAAGTTCAAGCATTTAGTTTCTTCATTATGAATAACCCTTTTCTTTTAATGATAGATATTCAAAAGTTTATGTCATAGAAAAAATACATTTATGTGTAAAGAATCCTTTTACGCTTATTTCCACTCTGAGTAAGTCTTAGTTTAAGTTGTTTTGTTCTTTTATGAAAAAAAAATCAATAAAATGTACCACAGTTCAAGTCATTGGCCCCAGCATCATGGGAGGGGTGTGTGGTGTGTATACTAGTATGATTTACAAACACTATACCATACACATTTCTACTATTAAATAGAAAAGTTCTATATAATAGTAGTAATGTGTATGGTATATAGTGTTTGCAAATCATAGTAATATACATACGACACACCCCTCCCATGATGCTGGGGCACATGGTTCAAGTAATATAGAAATACTAATATAACAGAACAGCTAGCTAATTAAATGATGTGTTCTTGATGTAAAATCTATGAATATATTTTTGGTCTTCTTGGTACTTTTTATAAAAGTTCTCTATATTCTTTATTGCATCTTTTCATTTCAATAGATTTTTTAAAGGGTAAATAATACATAATACAAAATAAAGTTGTTAGGAAAAATAGAAAAGATAAATGAAGGAATGAGATTAATCTAAGATGTGCGGATCTCTTCATCTTTTTTACAATGTAAGTTAGTTACTTATTTCTCATAAATGTTTAGGTTCAACAGCATCATCGTCACGGAGACGACCGCCATTTTTACGGCCACACCCTCCCACACAACCTCCCTCTGGTCGCGCTACCATGGCAACACCAGTCACAACCAAGCAGGTCAGACATTTCAGTCTAACATTCGCATCATTCTTCATTCTCTAGGAAATTAAATAAAAGTGATTCAGGTCTGCAGTACTCAAACTCAATCTATGCTTTGTTTGTACCTGAAAGTAAACCCTCTACCACAAAGAAATGGTTGGGTACATACATGTACGTGTATCAAAATCTAATACCAATCTATACAGGCAGGTAGGAATTAACTCCTTTGATTCAGCATAGTATATTGTATTACGCGAGGGCATTCATCAATATATCCATCCAACTGTAACCTTTTGTAGCCAGCGACCCGCATTCCAACAGCACAGGCGAAGCAGTCTAGCCAGAGTCAGCATGAGGCAGCAGCCAGCCAACAGCATGAGGGAGCAGCTAGCCAGCGGCGGAGCGTATATGATGAGCATGGAGTGAGACTGGACCGGACACCTACTGATGCTGAGATTAACTGGCTGTGGGATAAGGTAACTTCGTAGAAACACATACCTGGATTACAAAGTACCATGGGCTTCTTTCAATAGCTCAATTCCTCTATTTCCATAAGCTGCCATCAAAGAATTATTTTCTTCACTGTGTTTAGGTGCGCACATGTTTACATCGAGAGACAGGTGAAGAGTCCGAGACACAGGTCCCCGCAGTCCGGCAGTCTGTGAACATCAACACCAAAGTGTTCGATGGTAACACTCTCTCCCCACAGCTGAAGGTAGCGCAGCAGCAACAGCAACAGCAGCAGCAGCAGCAGCGGACTGAAGGCAGTAGCAGCAGTGTAACCAAGAAAAAGGTGAGACCACTAGTATGATAGATTGAAAAAGTTGATGAAACAAGAGTATGAAGATAAAGACCCCCAAATAACTCTCGTAAATGTTGATCGATATTCTGGTTAAAATATTTTAACAGCAAAGGCTAACAAATAGTTGGGGTCTATCCCATTAATTAGCTGTGAATGTAGATTGACAAATAAACAAACATGCTGTATACAATGTAATAAAAATCAACAGGCACACGACCTGCATGTCCAATTACATGTGCATCAAATGTTTCAGATCACAATGGACACATTAACGTCATTTTCACGTCGAAGTGCTGCAGCCCTTCTGCAGCAGCGTAAATCTACTGCTGGTACTGCAACTACCCATCACCATCCCATACCACAGCCTGCTACCGCTACTCCCGCGCCTCCTGCTGTCTACGCCACTGTGCACTCTCTGGTGCCTACCATGGGCGGGGAACCACCACGGTACATGTCCGCAGCAGGAGCCAGCGATGCCGTAGCGGCCGGCGGGTATCACAACACAACCACTCAAGAACAGGGTGAGTGAACACACAGTGGTGCTTGTGTTATTTCTAAAAGAGTTTGGAGGATTGAATCTTTTCATCATCATGCGTATGTCATCGATAAGTACCAAAGTGTAGATTCCTTGTTGTATCTTTGAATTGTTATTGGAGACACTTACAAACACATATCAGGTGTAATGATCTGTGATTGAAATGTTAAATAAAATTTGCTTAATCTGCAACCTCAATCATGGCTTTTGTTGAGGTGCTCATTGCCATGGTGATTGTTGTCATGATGTTTTACAGTGACCTCAAGCATGGCTGGGTTTCTGGCAGCAGAGACACTAGCCTCGCAGCACTCGGTGTCAGAGAGTGAGTTGGAACATGCGTTGGCCGAGGCTGCTAACCGACAGAATGTGTATAATGCTACCCGACCACAGCAACATGGTGAGTGGACTGATAAGTGTTGGGACGGCCCCGTATTTTCAAAACTGTTTTAATGACAGCTCCTAACATTTGTTTGAAGTTGGAAATAAGACAAGCATGAATGACACCTTCTGATAGTTGCCCATGTCTCATCGTTTCTCTGTCATTTCAGTGTCGACGGCACTTTCGATAGAAGAGCAAAGGCTAATGCAATCATTGGACAGACTCAATGAGCGGCTGAAAGGTAGTGTATAAGATGTGCTGCAGTGCTTCAACACTCACTTCCCCCACAAAACATACAAACACTCACAGCGTCACACACACGCATCGCACCATCTCAGTACTTATAAAATGAGAAGATTATCATGTACACATAAAATGTATGCACAACACCTGCACACCATATATAGTATGGGTCAGATTTTGAATATTGCAATCTATAATGATTTACTTAATTTTATTACTTGTTACATTGTGCAATTGATTTGTGTAAGAATCTAATTTGATTTTATGCTGGAAATATTTCAAAAGTTATTTTTTGTTGAACCATATTGACGACATATTTTTACCGTTTAGCCCAAGAGGCTGGTTTGATGAACCCACCGGGCCTGTACGTACCTCGGCCCCCTTCTGCTGCTATTGTGAGTTACTTACATTTATTTTCACAGTTGCATTTTTTTTTTACTGCAAATGGTTAAATCATACAAACATCTTCATGTAACAGCTTTGAAATTACACATTTTGAAGTGTCTTCACTCTTGTGTTTTGAAAATTCAATTGTGATCAATCCAGAATTTTTGGTTGGTATATTTGATCAAATCAACTTTTTGCTTGTGTATATTGTGTATATAATTTAGCCATAGTATAGAATAAAAATTCTTAATATGTATATTTAGGCACTTCCTGGTAATAAGCATATCATAATCAGATTATTGTTTACGAGCCGAGAATTGAATATGCGGCTGCTATAAATGTCTTTTTCGGTTCACACTAAATTAATAAGGATAAGGCTGGATTAGTAAAACATGGCAGAAAAAATGTTTATAGCAAGATAATGCTCATTTATGATACGCAGACCTTCATTATGGACAATGGTGAAAAACATTAAACAAATAAATCATCATCATGTTGCACGTTTCTGTAAATGCGAGCGTTGCTTTGTGGGGAGGAACTACAACAATTTCTTAATCCTGGATGAAAAAACGCATGGAAATAAAGATTTTAAAATGTCTTTTTTCATAGACTACAAAAATTGTGTGTCTAGTGTTATCACTCAAAAGGATGCATTTTTAATGTGTTGGAATACGACTTTTCATGTTTAGGTAGAGCTAAATAAATTTTTGAAAGTTTGTTTATACTGAAGTGATTTTTTAAAGACTTTTTAAGCAGTAAATGTTTATATCTTTACGTATCATATTTCCATACAACCATTGAATATACAGTGAATGTCCTCAACAACGGAACCCAATTTCCAGTCAAATATCATGCCATTCTAGAGGAATTCCATTGTTTAATCCATAATTTACTTACATATTAATAGGTAATGCATGAGAAATGTTTCCGTTATTCAGTTTTTCCATAGTTCAGTCTTCCGTTGTTGAGGACATTCACTGTATATATTTCTTGATATGTTAGTTGCATAGCATTGTTATCACTGTTTGCTCTTGTGTACTTAAAATACAGTCGTCAGTGCGGAAGAAATTGCTCCAAGGCACATCATCTGACAGACGGTAGTCATGGGAAGAACTAGAGGTGTTGTTTCATGTCTCATTCTCTCTGTTTATAGATGCACATGCCGTCTTTACCTTGCTTCTTGAGGCTATTTTATGCTTTTCTGTTTCCCCAGGCTTTATTTGATGTTACTGTGATGTTTTAGCTACATATTGTTTATTTTGTAATCTACAATAATCATAATATGTAGATGATCTAGTATTGAGACATGTACGTAGTATTATGAAATGGACCATAGAATGTCAGAAGGTTGTTTTATGTGCTTTTTTCCTTAACCAATGAGGATTACAGGAGCAGGGCCCTGACCATCAACATTTAGATGTTGTCAGCACCTGCTGATCTCTCAATCCTTGTGTTGTTGTTTTGGGATTCATGTTTTCTAAACTGCATTATATATGACTGTGCTATGTAATATTAAAAATAGTACCATTTTGTAATTTAAGTTTGTGCATTTGGCATTATATTCTAAGGATGATCGCAAGGTTGAAAGTATTTAATTGATATCTGAATTTAAGATATTTGTTCTGTCATTTACAATTTCTCAGTTACTGTATAAAAAGAATATTGTCTCAGTTTATAAGGACCACCAATTTCAATAATTATAGTGATTAAGTGTCGATCATGCATATACTGTATTCGTTCTAATAAGCACACAGTGTGCTTCCAAAAAACAAATTTCAACAAAAAACAAAAAAACAATACAAATACATTGTATGTCTAATAAGTGCACCCCAACAATTTTTCGCAGTTCATACATTTTTTCTTTTATCGCTCGCTTCGAACGATGAATGTCAACATGTATGAGCCGCAAACATTGTTTTACAATGCGTCCGGCGTGGCTATGTGTTTATCAGAATAATACCGCCATGTTAGTTGAACAATATGACGTCAGGTAAGTGAAATCTTTGCCAAAAGAAGAGGAAGATTTGTTTAATTTAATCTGTATTAACGGGGGATCCACTTAAAATAGGCCAGGTGCACTAAAGCAGCTTATAATAACAAATACAATTAAAGTGCAACATTTTTATTTGTATTTATATGAAATGAAAACAAAAAGTAAATATGGTGTAGGTTATTTAGATATTTTTCATACCATATATGTTTATCATGTTTATTCATGGTTGATAGGCAAACAAATTGTATCATTTGAATGTTCATGATCACAGGTTGTTGAAATGATTAAAAGAAATGCAATGTCCCACTTGAGTCGCACAACATGGATATTGTAGGATTTGACAACGAGATTGGAGTGTCAATCATGAAATTGAGCATGCTGACGTCTGATTGACACGAACGCAGTGAGTGTCAATCAGACGTTAGCATGCTCAATTTCAAGATTGACACGACAATCGATTGGTCAAATACCATTCTATCATGACTATAATCCACACTAAACGAGTGTATGATTCGTTTTTATTTTAAAATAAATCATATCATAACGTTCTCATTGCCATTTTGACCATGCGACTCAGCGGCTGTTATTCAGTTAAAACCTTTGAATATTTAGCATAGTTTCGAAATTATCCACTATAAAAACATTTGTGAATGATAAACGACGAATATGCGATCGATTTGACACCAAGAAATAATAAATCCAGCAACGATAAGTTTGTCAAATATTAGTTAGAAGTCGGAAAATGTGTCAAAATGTTTACTGTGCTAATTTCCGCGCATGTGCGTTACAGCCCCTAGCAGCGTGCATATTTTCCCTTAGCAACGTGCATATTGTATAATTGACACGCCTGCTCGACCACTCTGCGTGGGTTATTGGGGGAGATTTTTGCACGGAATGATAGAATGTTTATTATTAGTCATATGGAAGTAACACTTGTGGTCAAATACTTAATAGAATCCATAGCTCAATGTTTTCTTTCCAAGATATGAGATTCACATATTTAGGATTGTAATTCTGGATTCATTTTCTGTTTACCTTGTGTTTTTTTGTTTGCCACAGAACATTTTTAAGATTTATGGTAAAAACCTAAAATGGTACTTGTCAAGTATTTTGTTATCAGTTTTGTTATCAGTCATTTTTGTAATTTTTTCATCTCACTGTCAAGTGCTGTGATAATCTTGTATCAAACACTTTCATCTGCGCACTGAAATAGATTCAATAGATCGTATAGTTAATTTGAAAATTTAAATTATTTTATAAATCTTATCTGCAACATGCACATCTGTTTGCTATCTAGTAGAAGTCAATTGGTGTTTTTTTGTCTAATGATTATTTTCTGATGGTGTAGTTTAAAAATATACATTGTATGTAACTAAGTAAATCTGAGGTTATATAAAATTAAAAACTGACTTGTATTATTGCATTTAGGTATTTATCTCCTAATTGTTGGAAATCACTTGTCTTTGTTATTGAAGTTTCAAGACAGTCTTAATCTGTGGGTTTTATAAAGGTCATATTACTCCACTGTTAGAGTGAGCACGCAGAACTCGGAGTCCGCACGCCCTATGTGTGAGAACACCGTCCAAGGGCTAGGGCTAAAAAATTGAGAGAAAATGTCCACTCCTGGCAGAGTAGAAGTGACGCCGCAGGCGAAATTGTGATATGATGCACCGCAGGGCACCAACAGACGTTGACTGCGGTGTGAGCACGGAGGCAGACGAAGTCCGCACCAATCTTGGCGCGGAGAGCTCTTGCGGCGTACACCAACGTACAGTGGAGGTGAACGACGTTCATTTTACATGGGACGGAAGCAGACGGAGTCCGTCGGGGCCAAATACGGCTTCGTGCGGCGACCAACGAACTCAAAAAGATCAAAGGACATTTAATCAATAATACCCCTCTGGGCGGAGTTGTCACACAGCGTGAAAAATCTACTTCTCCAGAGAAGTGGAAGGATTCCGCGCAAATTTTGCTCGCACAGGTGATGTGGAGGTAGAACGGAGCCTGCACGGAGCCCCCAAGAGTCCGTTTGACGACGCTTCGGAGCCATCCAGCTCCGTCAACCCTATTTTTCACTGAAAGGGTTAATTTCCCAATTTTTCATCTTTTTTACGGACTCTGTCATTTTTTCGACTAAAAATTTACGCGGAGTCGGCACTCTAACAGGAGGGTAAGAAAATGTGACTAAGATTGTATAAGCAATATATCATACACTTTTAAGGATATACAATACACATGACTACACTGAGATTTCATATTACAATTATACCTAAACATTTTCTGCTTGTAGAAAAACTTGGTGTTTGTTGCACCATTAAAATACCGTCTGAAAACATCATGGTAACTGCAATTTTTTTGACAATCTGTGATGAACATCTGCAATTCTGCATGCATGATTTTAAATCTATTATTTGCATGGTCCTCTTAAGTGCTCTCACTCTTTTCATCACTAAATAAAGATTTATTTACTATCTATCAGAGAGATAGGATGCTTGATGTTTTCACTCAGAGTTGATGGTTTCATTTCGTCATTCTGGAATGTAATAATAGACATACGTATAGAATACCATGTTAGAGTGAATACGTCGTATCCAATGAGTTTGACAGTCTGTGACAAGTACGACGTATTCAGCAGGACTGTGGTATATTATTTTTCATATATTGTATTCGAACAACGCATACATTATTATTAACAAGTTATTTTATGATTAAATGAACAAATCTATATTGTTTACATAAAGCACATTAGTTTCGATATCTACAACAGAACCTCCTATCTAAATACCTTCATAAAACTGAACATATAACGTTATCGCCAATTCCTGGAAATCAATGACAACACGACTGATACATAGAATATCAGGTCAGTTCGTACAGGGGTAATACCATATCTGGGTTACAGAACATGATAATCCAAGAAATTATGCGTCAATTTATGATAAATAGCATGATTAGATCAGGTCTTTTCTATGGAATTTAATCCGAAATAAATGTTTCTATTCTGTTCTATTCTAAAGAAATCTATGTTGATACAAGTAGATTCAGTGATGATCACAAAGTAGATTCTTATGAGTTCATCTGTGTGTTTGTAATTCACGAGGACTTTTCAACTCCTAATGAGCTATCTACATGTATCCTGCTTTACCTTGCTTAATATTTCATTAGCATGTTTGATAGTCACATTTTCAAGTTGTGCCTTTTTTATTTACACATTTCATTTGAACTAGTCTGTTTAAAAGTAATAACATTGAAAGCATTCAAGGTTTTGTGAATTAGTAGGATTAATAAAGGATTGGAAGAAGGCTAAAAGAAAGCTCTCTAATGTTCTGCTTTTAAAAGCTAGAGATAGTTCAAAAGAAAGCACCATTTACTGCACTTAAAGACTCTGCTTATTGAAATTTATTGTGATGGGATGAAACTTCACACTTCAGAGGATGTAATAACTGTGCAATGGTACTAACCTGCAAAGTTTATTTTAAAAAAGAACATTCAGAATGATTGTCTCTTGGGTAAATTTTTATACTATAGCCTTAAATGAGCATAATACTTGATCCTTTTATTTGCTAATTGCACTTTTGGGATTGGTTGCCCACCTTTATTAGTGGTACCAACTACGGGTACTAACATTATAACATATTGCCCTCCCCCGCCCCCCACCCCCACCCCCCCTCAAAAAAAAAAAGGTGATCTTAGTGGTTGGTGTCTTTGTTAAAATATTATGACTAAAATACCAATGTTAATGTTAATCATGGGAATAAATTGTTGTTCATTGTAATTAATGGCACTTAAAAAACTTTGAAACTAGAAGTGTCGCTACTCTACTTCTAAAATGCGAGGGAATTCCGTGATTACTCTGGGGAAAATCAAGAAAAATTCAGGGACTTTGACATGAGAAATCTTGTTGCAACGCTGAAAGATAGACAATCATCATGAAGATGTCAATGATAACAATAAATACTAGTGTTGAAACCTTCCACAAACCAATATTTACGTGTAAATGTTATCAATGTCTTTTATTTCAGAATGGTTTTCGTGGTCACCAGCCTCGACGACGGCCCCAGAGCGGCATTGTGGGACGTCAACAGCCCACGCCTTTCCAGCGACAGGTCCCTGTTACAGCTCAGCGTACACTTATATCACGCTACAGATGATAAGATGTCAACAAGGGTCAATAAATAACTTGCGTTCATTCTTTGTGTAAATGTCTGCTCGATTTTTACTATTATTCTGTCTGTCATTGTTTTAAACACAAAGAAATGGATAAAATAGACTAATAGTCGTGAAGAACATCGTTCAATAAACTATTATATTATAAAGTCCATGAAATTTATGGCGTATGTTAGTATATTCGTATATGACAAATACTTTTCTGGTCACAAGGTCACAATCATAAAGGCTTTCCCAGTATTCTTTTACCGATAAACTAAACTTCTGACATCAGTTTTTTTTGTTTTTGTTTGTGAGAATACTATGCAACCATCAATTTCTGATGATTATAGCAGTGATGTCATTTGGTGCTCAATTTTATTTTGTGTTATTTATTTGAAATGAATACTCTTTCAAATAGTATTGAGTAATAGATATACAGAAATATTGAAGATGTTTACAAATTTGAATAGAATAACAGTACGTGTACTGTGATTAAATAATAGAATGTGCATGTGATTTTAAGATATTTTACATGATGTTAAGTCAATCAATCCATTAATCAATCAAATTCTGAGTTTACTTTAGCAGGCCATAATTATTTCTCATTCATAGGGTGTGGCCTCGTTGCCCAGTCTACAGTCAATGGAAAATATCTACATGTATATATATATACCGGTACCTATTTTACATATGCTTATTTTACTTCTGTGTAATATTTATAGTAATAATCCTAATGCTATTCCACTTGCAGATGTTATTTTTCAATTGGTTTATACTAATGTATATGTAGATTATTTTTTTTTTAATGATATATTTGTTTTTCTGACATATTTGTATTGTTGTTAATTGGTACATGAATTATTTTACATTCCATATAACATTTATATGTAAAATTGGTGTTAGCAGAAAATATTGCTCATACTGAATAGTTATTTGTTTTGTTCGTGTTGTGTTTATTTTTTTAACCTATTTGTTGTAAACGGCTGTTGTTGCTCATTTCATATACATTTAATGTTGGTGATATATTTTCGGATGTAATAATCACTATGAGTGGAAACTGTGATATTTTATGGGAAAAGTCAGCTTGTTATCATATATGTGTGTATTGGTTGCAAGATGGCTCTTGTTTTTGATTAGTTTTGATTTTTATAGGTCCGTATGCTTACAAGATATATACTCATGTATACTGGTAGATATACGTGAAATTAAATCGTTTTAATATCAATAAACAATAAGGTGCCAATAAGTTTGAAGAATGAATGTCGTTAGTTGATTTGAGATTTTCGTTGTTAAACTTTTGTTAGAAGTTTACTTGCTGTCCTTAACAAATGAATGTTGTTTTGATGTTATTTGTCAATGATTTTTTAAATCAAATTTAGATATGTATTCGGATAATTCATACTTGGTGAATTGTGTATTTGAATCATGAATCATTCAGAATGAGTAATATACTGGTATGTTTCCAATTTCTCTCCTTGTAAAGTAATATATTTAGTATCAAATACCTAGGTGTAGATGTGCAATAGGATATCGAAAGTATAGCTATAAACCAACCTGATCTACACCATCATAGTTAAACAGTTCTAATTAAACTAATAAAACTATCTGTCCTTGTATTTCTATGGACATTTCGAGCTGCATATCTAAGTTCTGAATGATCTATAACATGTATGATGCTTATTACTTGTTTCTTGAAACGTGATGCTATATAATTGAGTTTACTATGTAAACTTTGGTGCTTTATTCGTCAATGATAGCTTTAATTTTCATATTTTCTTTGAATATTTAATA
>CM032666.1:19940350-19978557 GCA_019095985.1 Streblospio benedicti | reverse complement strand
ATGCATAGTAATGAGTGAGAAAACTTATTAATAATTCATGATTGTCACATTTCATGTTCTTTTGAATGGTCAAAACCAAAAGTGACAAACCAACATTATTCAGGAGTTTGTTACTTTGGTACAAGTATGGGCGTTGATTGGCTGAACAGGAGTTTGACCTTTCCTATCTATTGATATGCAAGAAAAAGTGTACAACTTTGTCATTATGACTTGTGCAAGATGTCTAATAAAAAATGGTATAGACAAACAATTTTTATTCAGCCAGGTAATTATTCAGGTTTTACTTACATGTATAATCTAATAGAAAAGGTAATTGAATAATGATTAGGACATTTAACAGGTTCATTCACTTTTCGCACTGTATAATTCAAACCACTTTGAATGTCAAAAAAAGTGACAAACCAAAATTCAGGATTAGAAAATCATCTGACCTTAATTGCAGAAAATTATTTATGATTAGGACATTTGATGCTGTGTGACCCACCAGTGGGCAAATGTATTTTAATCGTAATAACTATATGAGTGAAAACCTAGAGTGCCGCTTCAAACCTGCTCCCTGCCTTACTACTATTTCAATGTTCCCATAATCACTGTGCTTTCAATGGTCTTAAAATGTGACAAACCAAAACTGCTTGTTACTTTTGAATTTTCAAGTCGGCGTTGATTGGCTGACCATCGCTTGACCTTCCTATCTATTGATATGCAAGATAAAAGTTTCACAACTTTGTCATTATGACATCGTACGTCGGATGTCGAATAGACTAGGTAAAGGTCAAATTTGTTCGCACAACCAATCAACGAATTTTCCTCCAACCGAGCACAGGTACCAAAGTAACAAACTACTGAATAATGTTGCTGTTATACTTTGGTTTTGGACCATTCAAAGAACATCCGTAGGACAATCATGAATTATTAATAAGTAGTAGTTTCTCACTCATTACCATACTATGCATGATTAGCACTTTTTGGGGCTCTGACCAATCAACAAACATGAAATGTCCTAATCTAAGTAATAAGTAGCATTTTTCCATATCATGTTAAAGGAAAAACAGGGGAGATACATAAAGTTTAAACTATGAAATAGTTAAAGCTTTTGGCTTTTACATCCACAATTTGGCTAAACTAGGATTTTCAGAGCTGTTGCAACCAGAAGGGGATGTAACTGGAATTACTAAGCCAATGGTACATAGTCTCTGCTGGCTGTAATCCTATTATAATCTCTTTTCTCAAGTGTTTCAGAATTCAATATTTACATTGCAACCAAAGAAATAACCTAGTGAATGAAATTAAAGAGCATGTTATAATAAACTTGAATTGTGATCTTTTATAATATTATATAATAATTTCCTTACAACACATACTATAATCTGTACGATTGAAACGATTTTATGTAACATGAAACTCTTCTTTAAACAGCCATACTCTCATCTTTCTTTGACAAAAACATATGCTATCAAAATCCCTTGCCCATTTAGCTCTGTTATCTGTCACCTTAATCTTACAGTGACATTATGATTTTTTCATATTGTCTTGGGTATCTAGGTATACATGCCCATGCTTAAATTTTTACTATGTATATGTTTTACTTTATGAAATATTATCATACTATCATTTAAAAGATATTTTTACTGTATCATACTACCATGAATGTCAATTCATAACTCATGAATATCGCATATCATAAGTTTACAGCCAGTCTGAGCACCACATGCTACTGTTTAACAACATGCCTAATAAGGAGTGGGAGAAGCTTCATTTTAATGTTGACCCTTATTATAAGTATAATTTATAACTCAATTGGACACACTTCATGAATATGCTGGTACTTTTCCTGGCCACTGATTGGTTGAACACCAAAAGTGCAAAAGTGTACAACTTTTTTTAATCCCTTATGCAAGATGTCTACTTAAGGTGATCAAATCATTTTGCGCTAAATTAACGTACGGTACCTCAAATTTCAAACAAAACATTTCTGGTGGACTCCTAGCTAGTATTTTGATTCCTAAACCTTTTGGCACACCTTTCACTGTTAAGAGGACTCTTTAGACAGTGTTTTTCTTTCAGATTGCTGTCCAACTGGAGGTAAAGCTTTTTCTTTCTCTAGTGGTTTTGACATTTGAAGAGCTGGTAATGTCTGCTTACGAGAATGTGGTGTTGCGCTACGCAATACTGGATTATTTTCGAATACCTGACAACGTGATAATGTTTTTCCTTTATTTATTCATGGCTTAATATACTAATACTTAATTCTCAATATAGTATACTATGCATCAATCTAAAAATCCAAAATAAACTAAACTTTAACTAGACCTTCTCCTCCTCTCCATCCTTCTCTTTTGTGGACAAGTTTGCTCCATACTCCGGTATTTGTAAAGATTTCTTCCGTATCTTATCTCCTTTCTTCTTTGCAGACGTCTTTTGAGAGTTTACTGTAGATTCTTGTTCATTCAGCTCTTTTTCTTCCTCTAAACTTTCAGCCAACTGCTTCATGGTCTTGAGCTTAGAGTCTGAACTGGCTTGTTGCATAAGTTTGGGTTTGGGTGGGGGTTTAACCGACCCACGGCGAAAGTCTTTCCATGCACTGTCAGGGATTTCTTTTTGGTAACGGTCTCGCCAGTTTCTAAGGTCTTCATGATCTTCACTCACCTCAGTGTGATGAAACTCATCAGCATCAGCCTCTGAAAGCTTCTCATCTGGTTGCTCTTCGTTTTCCAGTAATAATGGTGAAACTTGGTTTGCTTTCTTGTTTTTGGTCACAACCAAAAAAATACAAGCAGCAAATATTAAAATAAACAGACATACTGGAATAACGATGATCTTGAAATAATTACGGGTACTACAAGTTTTGCCAATATAGCCATGTGCACAGAGACCACTAGGACACTGACCTGACACTGGGTCACAAGTGCCATGATCCTTACAGTGACAAATAAAACTACAGTTAAGCCCAAAAAGCCGATATGGACATGCATCATCACAGCCTGGTTCTTTAATCCAGCCTGCTGCACATCCTTGCGTACAAAGTCCCGTGGATTGAGCACAAGCGCCTTTGTAGCACTCTGGACATGATAAATTACATGATTTACTTCCATACCAGCCAACATTACAACCCTTTTGATTATTGCATATGCCATTGGCGTTACAATCCTTGTTTTTACAGCCTAAACACTGCTCATCACACTTCTCATTATACCAGCCAGGAACACAGCCGTCATTGCATGCAAATGTTTCATTATTACATAGTTTGTCAATGCAGTGTTTACACTCTTCCGATATAACAAAATCTGCCACCAAAACCAGAAGTGGAACAGTGAGGGTGCTTATGATTTTATCAATATTCTTCATTCTTTTGAATCTTTAGTCTCCTATTGTATGTCTAGACGTTCGCTCCTCTCTGAAATGACCAAGGTCCTCTAGATCTATCAAATTAATTTTAGTACAGAAATTCTGATAGATCATATTTTTCATATCTATCTATACAGCTATGAACAGACACCTGAACATATATGTATATAACTCTGTCTATATCATTTCACTAACGCTCTTCCCCCCCCCCCTCTCTCTCTCTCTATATATATTTCTGCAAAGACTGCTGCAACTAACTGCATCATAACTGCATCATTCGATTCAATTATTGAAATCCTTGCCCGGCTTGCTCTTCTTGCTTCTGCACTGAACAACTAGTAGGCAACATAATAAGGGCGTTAGTCAGAATCAGAAAATACACATATCATACACAAAGTTCTTCATTTTCTTAGATAAAACCACAAAACTATTCCTGAGTTGATAGACTACAGTTAGATTAAAATATCTAGTGCACATATACTCAAGCGTTGTAGACTAATACTTTGTAATAATATAGTATCACTTACGTCTAACGTCACTCTTGACGTACTAGCCCCCCACCCCCATTAGACGAGAGTGCATCATCACGCGGTACACGCTGTACTAGTACTGGGTGTAATGGGGGAAAAACAATAAAAAACTCATGCCGAGGGGCTTAAAGGGACACGAACAGCAACCACCTCCTCAGACAATTTCACTAAATAATTTTATTTTTCTATATACTTGACATGTTGCACCTAATAACCTACAATTTTACAATCATAAACACACGTTTGATAGAAAAATATAAATAAATTAAAACAGGGAGAAAAAGAGTTGATTGACATTGGAAGGTTCCGTACTAACAAAATGACAGTATAGTCTAGGCAGATTTCCAGAAAATGTTAATGGTGGAGTCATTTCATGTTTACGGTTGGCAAATAACTTTTTTAGATGTATTTTTAGGTGCTAAATTGATCTAAGGTGTTTGCGCGGCTCGATTTTCAACCGTTAACCCGTAAACGGGACAAATTCAAAATGGCCGCCACCAAATCATGAAAAGTCACATTTAGCCATATCTTTGGTACTAAACATGGTAGAAACATAAATAAAACATCAATATGTATGTTTTTTGGTACAAGGAATGCATTGAGATCATGATCGAACCTCAAATATGTCCAGAGATCAAGATAATGACTGCATAAGTTAAAATTTACCACTATTTACATGCATAATGTTCCATCCCAGCCTCATGCATCATTGGCTTGTGGCATATCAATGATATACATTTGATAACATTTTTATTGTTTCTATCTGTGATGTATGTATTTGTGTGATAAAAAAGTCAAATAATGAAAAAAAAATCAAATGTCCACATATTGTTTATTTTTATATTTTGTGTTAAAAACAGCTAGCAGCACTCAGGTAAGAGACTCCTTGTCACGTGGAATGCTGACATCTGTTGCTGTGTGTGTAACATTTGCAAGCCTCAATGCATGGTAGGCTGTTTTTCTGCAGCTACACGCCCTACTTAGGCATCCTTTGGAGCATCCACAAGATAAAATTTCTGCACAGGCTTTTGGGATGGGCGGTAGAGAGAGGAGACATGGTTATAATTGACCATTTTAGTAATACCAACCCATTTCGGTAGCTGTGGGAAAAATCAGTGATGTTTTGTGGGCTTGTATCCACACACTTGCTTGATAATGACTCCTTATTATGTGGAAACATGCTGCGTCTGAAGTTGGAGGTAGCGCTTCCTGTGGTCGTCCCATGCAGAACAGTTTCATTCTTACTTCATCACATGTTTTCGCTTCCGGTACACCATATATCTGGCAGATAAACTTCTCTGCAGATTTTGACATGTCGTCAGTCAACTGGCCCCTTCCCAGTTCGCACAAATTTTCATGGTGCTCCTGAAACACACGCCATGCCGTCTTCTTGCTGTGACCACTAAATTGAGACACAGTGTCGCATCCAGTGATTGCGTGTTATGCTAGTATTGATGATACTTGCTCATTGGGTAGCTGACGATGAATATCATGTACTAGGATATATTTTGTATGTTTTGATGTGCCAGCTTTCATAAGCAACTTTGAACATCCCATTTTGTCAAAGTGAGAGAGCAGTAACACAAGTACCTCAGTATCCCATGCTGACACAACCATCGACTCCATATGAGCATGGATACAATGTAAAATAATACAGGTATGTGTATCAGCTTCCTCATGATCAGCCTTAAGCATGGTTAATCGAGCAATGCGTCCGATGACTAAACAATTATAGAGTCCACCAACAACGACTGTTTTACCACTGGGGCTATGATTGACAATTTTGTTTGACATTGACAGTAATACTGCAAGGTCTGCCTTGTTATCATCAAGTCCCAAAAAATTGGACCAGCCTGTTGGAAGTGGAACTGATGCACCTTCTATTTTTCACCGAACTGGCCTCTTGCCTTTCTTGCGCTTAGTTCTTGTTCCTGCTTTGATTGATTGTGATCTGTAGTGGTCAAATGTAACATCAATCCTCTGAAAGGCTGCACCCATTTTGTATACAGCTTCAGCAAATGCCTCCGCATATTGACCAAACGTATCCCAGATGCCATGAATGACATAATACCAGCGCTGAACATAGGAATGGCTGGAGGACCACATTATGTGAACATCACAACTGAATGGTTCACACAATCAATGGTTGAATGCCCATCAGCAAAGAAAGCCCACGCGAAGGACATGGCATTTATAATGACAAGATGTACACAGGAACCAATGCCTTCTTGGACATCATTCAATCAGGAAACTAGCACAGTCAATCCAGAGCGAACATCAGTGGGGCACCTACCCATAATACAGGCTCCTGCACACGATATTGACACACTTAACACTGTTGTCAGTAGGGTGTTCCATGTAGCTCGATCATTGAAACAGAATCATGTAGTTCCGACAGTGGATGAGGGCCTTTATCCAAAGTTGATGGGACTTAAGTGGTCTGTTGATCAATACAAAAATATACTGATACCTTGCCTTGGAGGACTGCACATAGCAATGAATTTTCTTGGAGTCATAGGCCACCACATGGAAGAATCTGGACATTGTCTTATAACCTGAGAACCCTGATAGCATCACACACTATAAACAGATGTTCCATGTAACCGTGGACGACAACAATGATGATGCATATACACACAATGAGGGTACCAAAGGACGCAGGACTAAAGATGATCTAGATGAAGAAAGATTGGCAACATCATTTAGGCAATATGGAGTGTTCCAGAACAAGATAGATACACTACAGAACATGATCAACAAGGATTTGGCCATTGAAGCTATTCAGGAGGCTTTGCTTGGTGCAGAACACTTGGTAAAAAGCATCTTGCAGAGTTTGTTGAAAAACGCATTTGTGTAGCGTCAGATAACCAACATGCTGCTTTGATGGCTCCCATTCACAAGAATAAAGCTGTTACATTTGCTTCCCTATACACAGTTGTACAGGACGTCAAAGAGAAACAAAGCACTATTAAGATAGACAGAAACATCTTACAACGGCTCATCACAGCTTACAGGGCTGGTCGTGAAGTTGACTTGAGCAAAATCTTAACGCATGAGCTGATGTATGTACAGCTATTTCTCGCTACAATCAGTGGCACATTGCATTCACCAGACAAGTCCCTGATAGCCAACGTGTTGACCAAAGATGTACTGACACCGCCAACTGCTCTATTAGATGGTAGACCAAGTTGTTTGCTGATTGATGGTCAGGCGTTGGTGCTTTAGGAAAAACCCTAAACATAAGCACGTTTGGTTATTATGCGGAGGCATTTGGTGAAGCGGTATACAAAATGTGTGCAGCCTTTCAGATGATTGATGTTATATTTGGCAGCTACAGATCACAATCAATCAAAACAGGAACAAGAACTATGCACAAGAAGACAAGAGGCCAGTTCAGCGAAAATTAGAAGGTGCATCAGTTCCACTGCCAACAGACTGGTCCAATTTTTTGGGACTTGATGATAACAAGGCAGACCTTGCAGTATTACTGTCAATGTCAAACAATCTTGTCAATCATAGCCCCAGTGGTAAAACAGTGGTTGTTGGTGGAGGCTTCATGGACTCTACAATCGATTAGTCGTCGGACAAATCGCTCGATTTATCAATGCTTGAGGCTTGTCATGAGGAAGCTGATACACGTATTATTTTACATTGTATCCATGCTCATCTGGAGTCGATGGTTGTGTCAGTACCGGATACTGATGTACTTGTGTTACTTCTCGCTCACTTTGACAAAATGGGATGTTCAAAGTTGCTTGTGAAAGCTGGCACATCAAAACATCCAAAATAGATCCCAGTATATGATATTCGTCGTCAGCTACCCAATGAGCAAGTATCATCAATACTCGCGTATCACTCAATCACTGGATGCGACACTGTGGTACGGCATGGCGTGTGTTTCAGGAGCACCATGAAAATTTGTGCGAACTGGGAAGGGGCCAGTTGACTGACATCAAAATCTGCAGAGAAGTTTATCTGCCAGATATACGGTGTACCGGAAGCTGAAACATGTGATGAAGCAAGAATGAAACGGTTCTGCATGGAACGACCACAGGAAGCATTACCTCCAACATCAGACGCAGCACGTTTCCACATAATAAGGAGTCATTATCAAGCAAGTGTGTGGATACATGCCCACAAAACATCACCAATTCTTCCCACAACTACCGAAATGGGTTGGTATCGCTAAAATGGTCAATTATTACGACGTCTCCTCTCCCTGCCGCCCACCCCAAAAGCCTGTGCAGAAATCTTATCTTGTGGATGCTCCAAAGGATGGCTAAGTAGGGCGTGTAACTGCAGATAAAACAGCCTACCATGCATTGAGGCCTGCAAATGTTACACACACAGCAACAGATGTCACCGTTCCATATAACAAGGAGTCTCTTACCTGAGGGCTGCTAGCTGTTTGCAACACAAAATATAAAAATAAACAATGTGTAGACATTTGATTTTTTTTCATTATTTGACTTTTTTATCACACAAATACATACATCACAGATAGAAACAATAAAAATGCTATCAAATGTATATCATTGATATGCCACAAGCCAATGATGCATGAGGGTGGGACGGAACATTATGCATGTAAATAGTGGTAAATTTTAACTTATGCAGTCATTACCTTGATCTCTGGACATATTTAAGGTTTGATCATGATCTCAATGCATTCCTTGTACCAAAAAAACATATATATTGATGTTTTATTTATGTTTCTACCATGTTTAGTAGAGAAGCAATTAGGGGCTACACGTGAGAAGCAATTAACATTCCAAAGAAATTCCTCAGCCGGGGCTATACGGGAGAAGCTATTAATCACGCCGGCTGAGCAGGTGGCGGCGGCGGCGGCGGCGGCGGAGCGTTGGTCGGTCATCGAGCCAGAACGAGGGGAGCGCGGGATAGTTGGGGGGGGGGATCGCTATTTCATAAAATCAAGACGGTACACCGCGATAATCCTACGTTCGATAAAGCGTTTCAGTCGAGCCGCGAGCGTAGTAGGAAGCCGGTACGCTAGCTACGCCATCGAGATCGTGGTCGGCGGGGATCGAGCGCGGGGTCGATCGAGGACTGGTAGCCGCGTATAATCGCTAACTATTTCATAACCGTAACTAAATCAATACAGTACAACTACGTAATAACGTGATAAGATCAATAATCCTACACTCGATAAAGCGTGAACGCGGGATAGAATATCCGCGGCGGATCCGCGGAATAAAAAGCTAACTAAATCAATAAATACAGTACAACTATGTAATAACGTGATAAGATACACCTCCACATCCCAATGTCTGGGCGGGCATCACGTAACGACTCTTGGGTAGGGACTGCACTGGCGGATCCGGGTTTGCAGAAGGGGGGGGCACTATTAGCACGCAGTGGCCAAGACTTTGAATCAGCCGGGGCTATACGGGGAAGCTATTAAAACGCCCGCGGGCGGGTGGTGGGGTGGCGGCGTCGGGAGCCTTATTTCAGAATTTTATTAATCGCTAGTTCGATCAAAGTACGCGACACGCGAGCGGGGGCTATACGGGAGAAGCTATTAATCACGCCGGCCGAGCGGGTGGTGGCGTCGGAGCGCCGGATCGGCGCGCTCAGTCGAGTCGCTAGTTCGATCAAAGTACGCGACACGCGAGAGGGGCTATACGGGAGAAGCTATTAATCACGCCGGCTGAGCGGGTGGCGGGCGGGCGGGCGCTGCTGGGATAGCTGAGTCGCTAGTTCGATCAAAGTACGCGACACGCGAGCGGGGCTATACGGGAGAAGCTATTAATCACGCCGGCTGAGCGGGTGGCGGCGCGCGGATCGGCGCGCTGGGATAGCTGAGTCGCTAGTTCGATCAAAGTACGCGACACGCGAGCGGGGCTATACGGGAGAAGCTATTAATCACGCCGGCTGAGCGGGTGGTGGCGGCGCCGGGCGGGCGCGGGGGATAGCTGGGGAGTCGCTAGTTCGATCAAAGTACGCGACACGCGAGCGGGGCTATACGGGAGAAGCTATTAATCACGCCGGCTGAGCGGGTGGCGGTCGTACTGTTTTAGCGCCCTTCCGTTTGAGGAGTAAAAAGATCGACGGTTCTATGTTACTTTTCGCCAACGGCTACGCGGTGTGTCACGGTCCGGCCACCAACCGCTTCGACCCCGCTATTAATCACGCCCGTGGTTCAAAAAAGCCGGGCGATTACCCCGATTTGAGACTGACGGCGACGGGTAGCTGAGGGCTACGTGAGAAGCGATTAAAATACGCGACTCGCCGGGGGCTATACGGGAGAAGCTATTAATCACGCCGGCTGAGCGGGTGGCGTCGGGGCGCCGGATCGGCGCGCTGGGATAGCTGAGTCGCTAGTTCGATCAAAGTACGCGACACGCGAGCGGGGCTATACGGGAGAAGCTATTAATCACGCCGGCTGAGCGGGTGGCGGCCGTACGAATAGCCGCCCGGCCGCGATAATCCCTACGAAATGAGAGAAGCTAGGACGCCGGGATTAGGTCAATTTTGAGATGCAAAAATATGTGTATGGAAATTGTTAACACAGTGGGTAAATAAGCATATTCATATTCCATTTTTAATTTCTGCACGCATAACATAAACAAAATAAACAACCTGTGCTATTTCAAGCAACCCAAAATAAAATCTAAAACAGATATTTCATCCTCACAAGACCACCCTCTACGAACCACACACACACAGACATACAGAGGATACCCGTTAATTAAAGCTAAAGCCTGGAAATTCTTGCCCGTGGTCACTCCCCACAAAAGTTGAGACTTGAAACCAGCGCACATGTCCAGTTGTATATACACCCAATCTCGATCAACGCGTCTTGCAATGCTCCTATCTCGACCCCGTCCAGATAGAGCTAGGCTGCTGTGTACATACAATCCCCCACAGCCTCTGTATGTCATTTGACAGTAGATTGCCACATTACGCCGAGCTATCTGGACCGGGCATCGGAGGTACCGCGAGACATTCCATCCACGGGCGTTAATTCCGAGCTAGCGGGTCTGGCGAGAGTCGGGTGACGCGGGACTGCAGAGCCGGGATTACTGGCTGAGATTCTGGATTCATGGTATACGGTCAGCATTGCTATTGCTTCACGTGAGGCATAGCTTCTGTGGTCTTTTGATTTTCTTTATCGATCAGTATCTGATTGAAATACTTTTTTGGTGATTGTCGTGATGTATGCCTGCACACGTATGATTATAGGAATAGCATATATTCCTCCGTATGTTTTATTCTAATTGATATTGCTTACATGCAAATGATGAGTTCTTCGACAATCGTACTTAAATGCATGATCAGTATTCAGACAAATTTTAACTTTTCATATGAATAATTGTATATATGTTGGCAGTGGCAGGAGCTTGCTTGACAGAAAAGTGAGAATAGAATTTAACTTTTCAGTCACAGTGGATGAGCAACTTGACGTTGATGTAAATTTTCAATGTATTTTCCATTCAATTGATGTCTTTATTTCGTGCTTCTAAAGCATATATAGACGGAACAGTGTATATAACTGAAATTCAAACGGATATTTACTATCCGGTTTGAATTTCTTTATCAACGTGAGAAAATTTTCAGAATGTATCATTCAAATTCATATGTGCGGGAGTAAAGGTATTATTCAATCATTCTATTTTTCATCATATAAAAATTCGCCATATCGATAGCAGATTGCATTTTCCTTCGTCACCGTGTCACCCAAAACGTTGCTATTTCACAGACGAATACAATCAGCATACATTTAGCCTTATTAATATCAAGGGTGCCTTGCACGGGGCACAATTTTGCTAATTTCTCAAGGCAAAATGCGATTCTGGGTTTCATTCAAAAGTTGACACGTCTTTCATATGCATCTCGGAGACACAGACCCGAAGCCCGTCAAATGTGGCCATTGAAGGTCTGAATCAACAGTCGCCTATTTTGCTTTCGAACCCATCTGTCAATGGTGGTTCTGTTCAATGCACGCCAGCGTGCGCATTCGATCTCTGCCACAGAGATCGTATTCTAGCCACGTTCAATTCCAGCCATTCTAGAGTTTGAGCAAAGATCGAGTTGCGTAATGGCCCGAGTGAACGGTTTGAAATAGGTCCCCTGTTTGAAGGTTGTTGTTTTAACTGATTTCTGCCTGGCTGTAGGCCACACGCAAGGTTACGCTCGATTCGTGGCAACAGATATTGAATTCAATTCTAATCTGCTCTACACAATACTTTATACATGTAGCCTCCCCGCCTATAGTTTTATACAATACGTCGAGTTGCATGCTGAGAGTTTGCAATATTAAAGGTTCCCAATATATTCTGAATTTTGAGTGATTGTATTTTTGCAATTGCAAGCAACTGTGAAATGTATATTGTTTTAAGCATATTAACTATTGCAACCATAGCTAGTGTGCCCACTCATACTTAATACTTAAACATCATCATAAAATGAACAAGAGGTTCTCCAAATCAACACATACATTTGCACTAACCAATCACATATTTCAATGTAAAATACAATCAATGTGGAAATTTGTGGGGGAAGTTTTCATTTGTGGGGGCAGCACTACGGCATGACACAGCCCACGTGATTTATCTTTTAAAAAATTTGTCTGCCTCGGCAGGACGTCCATCTTGGATTTCAAATGAATATAAATCCTGGATCGTGGTAAAAGCAGGCAACATTTTGCGCGTCTTGTTAGTGTCATCAGTTCTGGTGACGAAGATGTCAGCTGACTATGGCAAAAACTAATGTTGTGACAGTCTGTGGTTGTATTTTTCTTTGGCAAATAATATTTACGTGTTCCGACGATGATCCATATTTCGACTCAGTTCCAGGTGCATTGCAGGTGGGAATGTGGTATTGTTACTCATCTTCTACCGTGGTAGGATAGAAGTATATACATTTGTACTGTGAAAGCTAGATGGGTAGAAAGCAAATGTTGCTTTATCAGTGTACAGTTTATTTTTGTATTTGTGAGACAGCTGAACAGAAATGCGAGGTACATAGATCCAGACTATATCATTGAAAAATTGTCTGGGGAAGGCATCATTTTCTAAAATTAGTAGTAAAAAATCAGAGTACCGCAAAAAAGACATAGGTAATGGCTAGATAAAAAAAAAGATATTCTTTAAACTTTACACATATATATATACAAAAAAAAAAAAAACCGTGATGGATGTACATTTATTCAACACACGCTGATAAAAATATACAATGACTTTGTCCACTTTGATCGTAGTCCATCTTCTTCGGTAGTGAGCTATTCAATCTTCAAAATAGGTGCCCTCCCTCTCTCCATAACTCAGCCGGTACTTCGTCATAAAAAGCTCTCTCTCTCTCTCTCTCTCTCTCTCTCTCTCTCTCTCTCTCTCTCTCTCTCTCTCTCTCTCTCTCTCTCTCTCTCTCTAAAGACGAAAACTTCTCTCTCTCTCTCTCTCTCTCTCTCTCTCTCTCTCTCTCTCTCTCTTCGCTTCTCTCCCTCGCTCTCTCTCTCCCGAACGACGAAAACCGAAAAAAAAAAAAAAAAAAAAAACCCGGTACCGGCGAAAAAAAAACAAACCCGGACGGTACCGGCGAAAAAAAAAAACCCGGCGGCGGTTTTTAAAAAAAAAAACCGGCGAAAAAAAAAAAAAAAAACGGCGGTTTTTGAAAAGACGAAAACCGAAAAAAAAAAAAAAAAACCGACAAAAAAAACACTCGCAAAAAATCGGTATAAATTACAATTGAAAAGCGTTTGAATCAAAAAAAAGGTTTCCCTCTACAGTCTGTGAGGTTTCTCACTTTTTTTCACAGTAATACGTATACTGACCATCTTTTTAAAAACACTCTCAATTTTTTTTATTCCAGTAGTGGTCATACACCGTGTGAACAGCAGAGCAAGTGATAGGATTGTGTGTTGTTACATTAGAAGATGTCTTCTGAAATAACTCAATATTGTACAGGTTAACAGTTAGTTTCATTACACAATGTGATGTGGTTTAAGTTTCTGTGTAATATCTAGCATCAAGCCACAATCACATTCGATGACAATAACACGTCACACAACACTCGTGCAATTACTGGTGCATTTACAGTTGAGGTATTAGGGGGAACAGAGTCGTTAATGTAGACAAATAATTGTAAAATGTTTTCTTTTCAATGCGCTGAATACCCGTTTGTGACAAACCAGTTTTGAGCATAGACCAGTGAAGTATATTATTTGGCTCTAACATCGTATCTATGTCTTCATACGCAAAAACTTTGATGGTAATCATCCTTCTGCACGTGTTCTATTTTGCAGTACCACATGGCCGAATCTACATTATTTGTGCCACACACAAAACGCTTGGACCAAAATTGTATGATTTTATAACACAATACTCAAAATGTTATTTATCTATTAAGTCATGAACATACAAGTTTTTCTTCAGTAGAAACAACTTAAGCATCTCTCCACCCTCAGTGATATCTGAGTGTTCGTGTATCACTGTCACTGGCATATCACCCTGGCACATCCCAACGTATTAGTCATGTGTTGTTAAAAAAAACATGTGTTCCATGTGCACGTATTTATGTTTCGGCTGGTATCGGCGCCGTTCATGCTAACCTACAGTCCTACACCACATGAATTGCAGATTTATTTTATTTCATTCTATTTTACTTGAACAAGTTGTGTCTGTTTACTGGATCAAACTGAAAAGGTATTCAAGCTAATCTCACATCCTTTATTGGCCGGATTTTGGGTTCTGTGGTAGTTTGTCTAGGAATGTGCATTATTCAGTTCTCTGGAAGTGCAAGTAGTCAGAGAAAACTCCCAAAGCGCAAAAATAATTAGAAGACTGCATGACAATATATCGCTTCGGAAGATCAGGCTGACATTTTCAGGTTTTAATTTGTTTGAGTTTGTTTGTTGTGTGTGTCTGTTTGTCAAAGCAGTAACTTCAACTGCAAGAACGTTAATAATCTTAAATGTAACATACAAAAATCAGATTAACTAAACTAGAGCAAAACTAGAAATCAGTGCTCTGTCACAACAGAAATCGGGCAACTTTAGGTATGGCTGCCAGACTTGATGAGCAATATCCTGTCTACTTCTTACCAAAACTAATATAGAATAATGATAGTTACCAATTTTTTGCGCGTCTTTTCGACAAAAAGTCGCAAATTTTTTTATTTTTTTTTAGCCCTGCCAAAGTAAACATCAAGAACGTAGTATACATTATTATAAGCATATTTTTTCATTGTGCCAATCACATCCGAATTAAGTAAACCATCAACAATGGTTGAGCTAATCATATGTGTGACTATATTTTGGTCAGAACCGTACCTGACTCTGCGGGCATTTCAATGATAGTGTCGAAAAAAGGCTGGCAAGCTATAGAACAGTACCACCGGGAGGACAGACCAGAGATGTTGTAACTGCCATTAGTGAAGATGGCATCAGAGTCGAATGAGCTACGCCCATCGAGAACTACCTGCAAGGAAATTTAAAATCACTTAATTATGTTAGATATGTTATCTCACGTTTAATTTGCGGGCGGCTGTAAAGCCGGCAACGGCTCGAGTAAACCACCACCACGTTTGAGAAAAGACTGTAGGCTGCATCTCTATGGTTTATGTTCTAAGAGACTGACATGGTAGCATCTGTGTATGCCACTGTGATGCTTTCAAACACTTTATGTATGACTGCTGAGGTCTTACGATTGTGGAAAATGTCTTTTCACACAGTTCAAGTAACCGAAATATATAGTTCTTGTTACCACACTCCCTGCACCGATTTTGATAGCCGAGCCTCCTGCTATCTTGGCAACAAGTATCCCTTGGGTGACATTCAAGTAGGCAACACCTATAACAAAGTTTGTTTCAACACATTCAGTGGACATGGTAAAAATATAACTTTTGAATGATTGCCAAATGTTTAACAAATATAAAACTGGCAAACCTGTAAAATCATGTTTCCATTTAAAATGCTAATGAAATATTCGTTGTATGAAAAAAACATAGTGTTTCCACTTTGATGTAGCTTAAAACACCTGGGACATTCGATGGTGATATTCAGCATGAGCTGCCTCGTGGACTACACACAATATGGCTAAACAGTCAATAAAGACTTCACTAATCTTGACAAAGCGGAGAAGAAATCTTGATTATGTAGCTTAAACCATCTTGGCTAGCTGGGCCTTTCCTCCATTTACACAGTTGTAGGCCACGGACATATTAATTCAATCATTTTTTTTTCTGCTTTGTCTTTGGAGACGTACCACTGAACACCTTGTCCGTGAGCGTGACGTGTCCCCCACCGTGAGACCGTGTCAACGTATACACCATCTCACAGAGGTAGAGACCATGTGCCGGAAACGTGTTGGCAGGCACCAGCACGCCACATATAACACACAGATAGGGGACACGGGGACTAAAAAGGAGATCTCATTTACCACTTGAATCTGTGGTGACGTATGCTACTTGGCTATATACAAGTTCTTTAGAAATGTCCAACTATGATATGGCAATAGGTTAAACATATATCTCTTCACACATTATGAACATAAATCTAATACCCGGTATAGTAGTGAGTGGAAGTGAAATGTCCGTCTTGTTTTCACTTGTCATTTGGTACAGCTTCACGTCTACAATGGCACTTTTATCCGGGATGGTGCACGTGTCGTCCTTGATCGCCATCAGTCTCTTCACGTGCAGTCTAGACTACAATGTAAAAGTTCACAATGCATGCTTATTTACACCCGATCAAAAAAAACTTTAAATCTCTGTGGCTTTGCAAAATGATCACGGTGAAAACATCTACGACTTCCTCTTGGAGCTAGACCATATAAAGGATTTATATATCATATTTAAACTAATAGCACGAATTTCCACGTCGACATTAAATAGGAAGAGGAGTGCAGCACAAGTAATCGCTCAATGTGAACTCTTAGGGATGAGTTATGCTACTAAAATAGTCTACTTACGTCCTCTGCTTTCTTCAAAATCTTGGGTTTTTGAATCGGATACACAAGGCTTCCAGCTGGTTGGGAGCATGGGGAAATCTTCCACATCTACAACCACAATGTATGGTAGCGCCTGGTCCAGGGTTTGTGTAAGCTGAGTGATGGGCCTGAGGATGATTTCAAACACCCCAGCCACATCAGCTGGCAAGCCGAGGCTCCACGAGGTCACTGCTCCTGCAACGTATTATATGAATTTCAAGACTCCAAAATGTCACTGATAAGACCACCGTAAGTTCATTCTCACTTGAAATTGTTCAGCCATCAAGAAAGAAGTGCTTATCTCATTGAGCCCAATTTCAGATCCACTCAAAAGAGAAACATCAAATGAAAGACTGTCAAGTGTTGGGTAAATAATGTTTTCTTTAGGAATAGATAGAACATCAAGTCCAGTGATTTCCTCTTGTACAGTCACTTCTGTTTGAAGCACTATAAACGACACATAGTTGCCGGCATTCACCTGGATAGTGTATAGGCCAAATCCAGGTAACTCAACGGTTTTTGAAATATCATTAACAAGCTCAGCCTGGAACATATCATCAGCTTGTATCCAAGGGTCATCATTAACCTTCAATTGGAAGCTTACGTCCGTGGGGCTCCTACCACTCTCCAAGGCATTACTGCCAGAGACGGTCAACCCAACCGACACAGGTGAACCTCTGTAGAGTATAGGACCATTATTTGAGAGAAAAAATACGTCAACCAGTGGTCTCTCAACCCACTAGATATTCTCATAGGACAAGATCATGCTCAAGCGCTACTTCCTCTTGAGGTGGTCCATGGCAAGCCAGGTGATGGATGCCCCCCACTGGAGCCCAGCGAGGCAACGTGTGGAACTACGACGGGGATCCGCTCACCATGGGCTACCCGGCCATTGGTACGTGTCTGCTGCAATAGTTATGGCGTCAACATTTTCAGTGATCCATTTATTTCATGTACATTATGTCGTTTGTGTCAGACATATTTAGGTAGATCCAGGTGGGAGGCACATGGCGCACGAACACCCTATTCCACAACCAAAATCATTTTAACAGTTTTTTTGGCATATCCACGAGCTTTTGCGTGAAAATCCTGTTTAGGTCCCCCTCTTCCGAAAACCTGGATCAGCCAGCGAGTCTCATAGACAATAGAATGTCCAATGATGAACCCCTTTCAAAAAGATATGGGTGAGCCGCCATATTACTTCAAATATAAATGAAAGCAAACAATAGGCTTATGCATTGACTATGTTACGAGTAATTTATATTAAACCTCTACTAAAGCGAATGCATGGGCCTATGGAACACGCGTATGTTTTAGTTCTATTAACACGCAATTTTTTACGGATGTTTTATGCTTTTTGTTCTAATCGTTGGTAAAATATGTTTTAAAGATTCCGCTTATCGAATCCCTGAAGAAGACGCGTTGCTTCCGCACATCCCAGCCCACCCTATAAGCTATGGTGATGCCGAGATACTGTTGAGGTAATAAATGATATAGTGCGTATGTTTGGTACATCATTGTATTTCATTTAGAGTAAAATTCAACTACTATAATCCTATTGCAAGCGCAGTCTTTTATCATGAATATCAACTTGAACACTTTTTGCGACACTCATGAAGATGTGGAGATACGTACATGCGGTACAATATTATATCCATTGGTTGATTGGACATTTACGCGTGAGCCTCCTATTATACATATCCGAAGCAACGGTAGAACCTCCAATTAAGACCACTTCTCTATTGAGACCACCCCTATAATAAGAGAAACAGTTGACGTCCCAAATCTTCATAAAGCTACCAAAATGATCCTCTGTATACAGAGACCTCTCAATTGAGACCGCCTAACTCTGTCCCCAAAGGTGGTCCTAATAGAGAGGTTCTACTGTATTTGTAGCAGTATGTTAGTGTCTTATCTCATGTGTCTGTTACAGGAATTGGGCGGCGTGGAAGCTCCGTCAGACTGGCAAGGCGCTCTCCCCACCACCTACAGACTGGGACCCGACCTTCTCAACGCTTCCCCGTAAGATACGCTGTGTTAGTAGAATCATATGCGTGCCTAATTTAGACATAACACCACGTCTGTTTCTTGTTCAAATAATTTGCCTGCAAATTGCGCGTATCTATTTAATCATTTCTGTCGTATCACATTTTGACCTAATCTCAGAATGCGTACGCACCCGTGTGATTTCCAGGAGCGTGAAGATGCACGTGACCACGTACAGCGCACGCGCAAACACCACCAACGTGATCGGCTACATCGAAGGTGCAGAGGAGCCCGGTGAGCGAATCATACGCAGTATTCATTCTCACGCTTCTATAAAGAGAGCGCATCTATAGTGTGACCATTTTTCATGGTCCTAACACTTCGGTTCAAAATTATCTCTATGTAATCATAAGTGATGAGAAACCGATATCTTCAGGTCTTAGGTCTTTAAGCCTCGTTGGTCTACGAAAATCTCTTTTACACTCTATATCGTGTTACAATGTCTATAGAACTGCGTATATAGTCGAGAGATACGACGACGGGGCTTTAAGATATACCAGAGAAACCAGTCTAGTTCATAGGTAATCTCTCTCTCCAGACCGGTACGTGCTGATGGTCAATCACTACGACGCCTGGGTGTTCGGGGCGGTGGACCCCAACAGCGGCACGGCCGTGATGATGGAAGTGTCGCGAGCCATGGCCTCCGCCAGCCGCAACGGTGGGTCTTCCTCACTCATTCGCTCACACGCTTACCCGCCCATCCACACACCCGATTCACCAACCCCAACCCCGAAATGCAGACAGAATGTTGGGAAGTGGGAAGGACAATGTGGACATTTCCCCCTTGACAGGACGAAAACCGTATTCTATCCGAGAAAACATTCTATGTTGACCTGTTGTGCGCGTGCATGCTTTTGTATTTATGTGTGTTGTACATACGCTGCATATATACTGAGAAGTTTGTTTACTGGTTTCCAAATTAAAAACCAACAACACGGGGACATATCAATATAGGCGTGCGAAGACTGATAACAACAAACGGGGCCACTCGATATAGTCAAAATGGAAGCTTAGGGTTGTGAAACCTGTCTTCAGCTATATCTATCGTTGGTAGAAATATGCTTGCTAAAAAGACGCGCGTGAGAGAGAGAAGTATAAAAATATATCCGCGAGCGCTGGGAAACAGATATATAACAAACTTATCAAAACTGACTGTGAGTACGCGAGCCGTGTAACCTGTGCATGAGGACACCTCCCGTTCAAGGACACCTGTCCTTTGACATGGAGACCTTCCACCTCTCCCTTTCCGTATACGATATGACCCTCTTTTTAAAGAACCCCGCTTGTCTTCACTTCTCCCAAAGATGTCCGCATAAGCATAGGCAGATCCCCCTTTTCCCATCAAAATACTTCATTTTCATATGGGTTTTCACGAAATCTCCTAAGTTCACCCCCTTTTCCTTAAGTGTGCCGCCCCCCTTTCCCAAAAACATGGATCTGCCTATGATAAGTCTGTCTCCGCTGTAACTGCCCTCGCTTGCTGCAGGCTGGCGGCCGCGGCGCGCCGTGGTGTTCTGCGCCTGGGGGTCCGAGGAACCCGGCCTCATGGGCGCCGTGGAGTGGGTGGAGGTGAGGTACTCGTACAGCGGTCATACTTACGTTCATACGTATGTTCATCACTTGTTATACGCGCTTAAATTCGTAAATATGTTCCTCCCTTGTGACAGTTGAGTTTTGTTGTCAAAAGCTAATTGGTGTTAGTTACTTTACATTTAGTTACTTCTGAAAAAAAGTCGTATCAGAACGCGACCCATAGGATTGTGTAGAAGAGGAAACTATTTTTTAAAGAAATCTATTAACTTAAAGAGGTTGATGCAGACACTTGGCATGAAGCGTGTGCCTATTTCTTTGATTGTTAAATAATTGAATCATGAGACCAGCATATTTCTAGGATTATGCGCATACATTGAGGGCACGCGGTGTCGCATACCTCAATACAGACGTGTCAGTAGAAGGCAACTAGCAGTCTTTGAAAAGGCATAATTATCTACTAGCTTTTGTCTTTCATATACACCAACACCGAGTCAGTGATCATATTTTAAGTGTAGCTTAAGAACAGGTGAGAATGATGACTTTCTACAGCTCTAATAGAAATAACCGCGCCATGAAAACCACCAACGTTACCGTGCATATATCATGACATTGGAATTTGCGCGTACAAACGCATAATTGATATTTGTGTTATAATTTAATGTTTTTATAAGACGTCTAAACCGAATAGTCTGATCTAAAGTTGTACGATGCTTTGATCGGTGTAAATTTGTGATCGGCTACACGAACAGTAGCGGATTCGGGTATAACCGAGGTGTTCCAAGGTAAACATCATTTGTAATTACAATCTACTGTGATCTGCGCTTTCAGTTTATTGTTCTTTATTGCGTGTATGTTTCTTTTTTCATTGTCCTTATTCAAAAGAATTTTGATGTCCCTTTGCTAGTTTGGAGCCGATTGGTGGAGGGGAGTGACCACGAGCCGTTTCTGTGTTTTGCTGGGGTCTCTGACGCGGACGTTCGCTACACCTCAGACCCGAGTCTCGCCTTGTCAAGTCATCCACTGTACCATCCCGTGTATGAAACATTTGACATGGTAGATAAATGCACGGACCCAGGCTTTAAGGTGAATTCCTGTAGTTACACCCGAAAATAAAATTACGTATCTGTAGAGACAGTGACTGACTGAAAAAAGGGTGATCAATATTTTTAGGCGCAATTGTCAGATTTGTTAAATATTTTAAAATTTAGATATTACGAATATTCCCGAGTAGAAGATATTAAATACGAACGTTATCTGTAAATACCAAAGCCTCTTAACTGACCATCAGTTTCAGAATACTTAGTATACCATTTGCCTTATACCGCAACAACTATATATCGTGATGGAATGTGGGATTCTAGAGTATAAAGATTCTTATGAAACTGTTTCTTCATTTGTAACTATCAATTTGCAATTTGACATGCTCAACTATTTGAATTGTTATACATTTCAGATATCACTAGCCTCGTTATCGGACTGAGTTAGTACTTCTTTCGGATTCAACTGTGCTAACTTTTGATGTGATGGAATATGCCACAGCTCTTGAGTCCGGCATTCGACAACTAATTGCTGTCCATGGCACTTTGTTTAGTAAACATGCACAACCTTGGGGACAAGAGCTCAAGTCTCTCTCTCCAAGCCGATCAAAGTAGTCAAATGGAAGCTTAGGATTTTAACGGATGTTTTCAGCTATTCTTTTGCGATAGAACTATGCTTGATAACCAGTAGATCTGGTTAGAAATATAAACTTACCGTTAATTTTACTTATTATAGATGGACTTCAGGAATCTTCACAACAGTTTAGTCAAGCTGCGTTTGATTTTAACACGAGATTACAAGATATTGCCACCACCGAGTAAGAATATTTGCGATACACTTTGTTGTCCGCATATGACGTAAGCGCATTGAGTATGATACATTTGATAGTGAAGTATACTAATAGTGATCTTTTTAGAGCTTTTAGTTTTTTCATTGCGCCCCCTTACTTGTACGAAAGATCAACGACCGACTAATGAATCTGGAGCGAGCTTTCATTAGTCCTGAGAACTTGCCGGACAGACCTCCTTTATTCAGGCGATTTATGTTCAGGCTTATCTCCAACACACGGCTTTATCATAAATTAGTTATTGTCACAAGCAAAACAAATAATGATACTTTAAAACTAGACTATTATTTCATTTAGTTAAAACACTGTAGCACTCAATGTGAACCTCCATACGAACATACACACGAATAATACGCGTGTGATGCGTTGTATTTAATCTTAAAACAGGTATAAATATAATGTACGTGTTTAATTTCTAGGCATGTTATCTACGCTCCAAGTGCTCGTGACAGTTACGCAGGGATAAACTTTCCTGGTCTGACTGACCTTCTCTTCCAAATTGAGGAAGACGTGAATGAGGAATCTCGATGGGAAGAAGTTAAGCGGCACCTTGCACTTATCCAGTATCTCATAGGATTGGCTGAAGCTACATTAAAACCCGTGTCACAATTTAACTAAGTCATTCGCCAATGCAATTGACAAGATTCGTTAAAATGTACATAGAATTATTGTGTTGTCTCGTTTCAGATACGATTTAGAATACAAGCACACACTGGTAAACTAAAAACAAAGACTGATACCATTGCAACGGTTCCCATAAGAGTTAATTATTTGATAATGAGTTGATTGTACTTCTCTTCGACTCTGCCTTTGGAGTTATGACAATGTTACATCTACGTATATTCCATTCAGTCAATTAGATTGCGCACCTCAGGCATTGATGACGCATTCTGTTTTTTGCATAGTATAAGATTGTATGGTGCTGCTCAACAAGATATATTCTATTAGATGCGGATGTCCAACAACTATTGTCCGAGCAATTACGTTGAGCTCTATACTGACCAATGCGCTAATTAACGATATTGATATTTTTCACCAATATCATCCGGTGTTGTGGAAGATTGAAAGGTCATTTAGACAGTTTATAATGAACCTGTTTTAACTCCACTTACGCACAAAAAGCAGATATCAAAGGTCGTAATGTCCCAAAACTGGTTTAAAATAGGGAAGTTACTGCTGCATTTGTGTGGGTTGTATACGAGTAAAATATTGGCAACAAATCTGTAAAATGTGAAACCATTATATATGCGGACATCTTGGTTGATTTTAGGGTGTCTTGTGGTCAAACGTAGTGTGTACATCTGTGGTTTGTAATGTGATTAAACACACGAATATCTGTAGCGCTAATTGAGCTTAGTATATAACAACTGTAACACGTCACTACACGACTATAGCATTTGCACTTACGGTAGTAGGTGTTTCTTTATATGTCTCTGTATGTATCAAGACCTCGGGTGCCGTCTGTTTTTTTTTATAGTAGCTACTAAAGAAGATACCGTGGCAGCTGGTGGTGTGAAATGGGAATGGCCATGTGGCACTTAGTGAGAAGTGTACACTAAGTGTGTGAGTATGTGTGAGCATAGGCACAAACGCACACGCACGCACCCCGCGGCCCCGAGTGGCTGAGTTCAGCATTAATCCACTTATCCACTGCGCGTGCCACAGTGACAGCCAAAACAATCTCACGCTGTGACGGCCCGCAGCTGTGGTGGTATCATCATCATCCAGGTGAGTACATCACCTACTCAACTCACGCACTCACCAGCCGAGTGGTGGTATAATCTCCCTGGCCTGAGAGATACTTTGAGGGAATCAGCTACTAACGCGCGTTACCGGTTGTTTGTGTTTGTGATAGTCGTACTGCAATTGTGAATAAAAGTAAGGTAAACTCAACACAAACTGTAGGTGTCTATTATCTGACCTTCATCCTTGAACAGGCGTCAAGGTCCGTGCTAGCGGGAGGTAACTCAGCCTTCAGTATCATGTTGCGATCATTTACATTCCAGGGAAGTGGTGTAATATAGCTATAATATTACTATAGGAGTTTGGGCGAGTGTAAGCAACTGTAGTTTAAATGCAATCTTGTAATATACGCTAAAGTAAGGGTTCGCGTCGGACCGTGTACGTATTGTATGTCTTGTACAAGTTTGCAAATGGACAATTCGTACTGCTCAATTTAAGTAATGCTAGTTTACGAATGTCTAGACTATTGACGCTCAATCAATCATAGTATTGAAGTCATTAATAATTGGAGACTGTGTTGCTACAAACGTATTTCAATGTGCACAATGATCTTTCTCCCATGAATTCCTCATCTACAGTATAGCAACATTCGAGACTGTCAGATCGGTGCTTTTTGCAGACTGTAAAGAGTTTGCCCATTAGGATCATGATTTGGTCAATTAATTTTACCACCTCTGTGAAATGGACACCTGTGCAGTTGTTACGACCACTCACCCGTTCTTTCAATGTCTAATGAAAAAAAGGACCTATATAGAACCGGGTTATAAGAGATGAATAAAAACAAAAGCCCTCCCCGCCTTAATCTTAATTAGTCCCTAGTTAAACGCCTACAGTAGAACCTGTATATCAAGACCACTTGTTGGACCGACTTAACGTGGTCTCAATTAAGAGGTGGTCTGTATATGGAGGTTCCCACTGGAATCGTTTTGAAGGATTGGGACCGAGAAAAGTGGTCTTAAGCTTATCACAGAGGAGGTCTTTAATCGAGGTTCTATAGTACAATGTCTATGCACACTTTTGAAGATTTTTTACATATAATTTTATGGTTTACCCATGCATGCAATACTTGTGAGCGCGATCGCTCTAAGTCCCAATGAGTCTTATTTTGTAATTATAGTAGAACCTCTCATGCACACCTTTGGGGGTACCATGTATTATAACAAGGTGGGCTTCATTGAAGGTTCTACTGTACAATGTCTACCCACGCTTTTGAAGTATTTTCAATGTTTTATGGTTTACCTACGCATGCAATACTCGTGAGCATGATCACTGAGTCCCAGTGTTTACATGTAGATGAACAACTACACACCGAACTCTTGTAAGGGAGTGAGCGAGTAGGGAGCCGCCTTGTTTCCGAATGCGTAAAGATTGTCGAGTGGGCAGTAATTAGCGTAAACGCGTGCCAGCTGTCTCCGATGGCGCTCGGTGGCTGAGTCTGCGTACTTTGATTGAACTAGCGACTCAGCGTGATTAATAGCTTCTCAGCGTATAGCCCCCGATCGCATCGTGTCGCCAGCCGGCGTGATTAATAGCTTCTCCAGCGACTGCGTATCCGATCCGGGCGGCGGCGCTATCCCAGCCGTCACCGCCGCCACCCGCTCGGCCGGCGTGATTAATAGCTTCTCACGTATAGCCCCGCTCGCGTGTCGCGCTAGGTCGAACTAGCGATTTCGACCGGCTATGGCGCGATCCGGCGGCTGCCGCCACCCGCTTCGGCGGCGTGATTAATAGCTTCTCCCGCGTAGCCCCGCTCGCGTGTCGAGGCACTTCGACTGAACTAGCGAGCGCTTCTCGATGGCCGATCCCGGCCCGACGCCACCCGCCTGGGTCGGCGTGATTAATAGCTTTCTCACGTATAGCCCCCGCTCGATTCGCGTGTCGAACTTTTGATCGAACTAGCGACCGACTACCGCCCGATCCGGCTTCCGGCGCCGACGCCACCACCCGCTCGGTCGGCGTGATTAATAGCTTCTCCCGTATAGCCCCCGGCTGATTCAAGTCTTGGCCACTGCGTGCTAATAGTGCCCCCCCCCTTCTGCAAACCCGGATCCGCCAGTGCAGTCCCTACCCAAGAGTCGTTACGTGATGCCCGCCCAGACATTGGGATGTGGAGCTGTATCTTATCACGTTATTACGTAGTTGTACTGTATTTATTGATTTAGTTAGCTTTTTATTCCGCGGATCCGCCGCGGATATTCTATCCCGCGTTCACGCTTTATCGAGTGTAGGATTATTGATCTTATCACGTTATTACGTAGTTGTACTGTATTGATTTAGTTACGGTTATGAAATAGTTAGCGATTATACGCGGCTACCAGTCCTCGATCGACCCCCCCCGATCCCCGCCGATCCCCGGCCGATCTCGATGGCCTACTCGCGACTGAAAGCGGCTTCCTACTACGCTCGCGGCTCGACTGAACCTTTATCGAGCGTAGGATTATCGGCGTGTACCGTCTTGATTTTATGAAATAGCGATCCCCCCCTCCAACTATCCCGGCTCCCCTCGATTCTGGCTCGATGACCGACCAGCGCTCCGCCCCGCCCCGCCCGCCGCCGCCACCTGCTCAGCCGGGCGTGATTAATAGCTTCTCACGTATAGCCCCGGCTGAGGAATTTCTTTGGAATGTTAATTGCTTCTCACGTGTAGCCCCTAATTGCTTCTCACGTAGCTCCCAAAGTATACTACTTGTAAATTATTGAAATATCACATAAGAAATCTACTCCGGCAACAATCAAATAGGCCGCCATTTTTTTAGTGTTTACGTCTTGTGGCGCCGCCACAGCATTGCCATCTATTTGTAAGCTAACTCCGAGACCCTTTTCATAGTAATGACAAACTTCCAGGTGGAAAATATTTGGTTAAATTATGTTTGATTGCTGATACCAAGCTACTAGTATGAAATTCATTTTCATGGTTGAGAGAATAGTAGATATGAATTGTACGTTTATAATGATTATTCTAAACTAGATTCGATTATTGGTCACCACTTCCCCGGCAAGTCTAATTCCGATTATATCTTTGATCGTTCGCACCACTAGTGACGGGGCATGAAATATACCGCGCTGGCCAACTATCTGGATACGGTACGAGTGTATACACCGCCCTCACCAAGATAGCACACTTTGATGGTGTGCTTCACCAACTAAGCATGGATCCGTACCGCCAGCCCCAAAAAGCAACGAGGACAGCACCAAAAACCGGCATGAGGTTTAGGCAATTTAACATGGGAGAGCATTGATCATTATGGTGCGTTGCTCAAAACGGGACCAAACGGCACCATGCTGATGCAAAACAGTAGATTTTACTAAGAATTTTTGGAGCATCACAAACATAACGGTCTGTGCCGTCTATTTTTGTGAGCTGCGCACCTGCCCATTAGAGTGTCCATCGGCACCAAGAGGCGTGGCGATTTTTAATTAAAAAAACGACAAGTCCAAAAAATCAGAAAAAAATCACCCCGGGTGGCAGTGCCCTGTTTGGTACCTTTGATCTTTGTATGGTTTAATTGGGATCCATTGGTTCGAATAATTCTGTATCCATATGATGAGCAGAGAGGATGCAGAGGTCACTCATGATGAGGCTGATATCACATTGGTCAGCTACATGCTAAAGGCAGCAGAAAATGGTGCAGCAACAATCCAAATTGTCAGTGATGAAACTGATGTCTTTGTACTTTTAGTGTACTGGGTATGGAAATGTAGAGTCACTGCAGAGGTGCAGATGGAGAAGTGGGATCGAGATGGCAGTATGCTTTCAATAAACAGGACTGTTGCTAAGCTTGGTAACAAGTGTAAAGGACTCCTTGCCATGCATGCTCTCTCAGGGTGCGATACCACTCATATCCATCTGGAAAGGGAAAGGGCCATCACTGCCTTGAACTACTGCAACGTGGATGAGCTTGATCACTTGGGTGACCTATCCTCCTAAGATGATGATGTCAAGACAGCTACTACAAAGTTCTTCTTTGCTCTCTATAGGCAAAAGAAAAGCATAACCATGTCTGATGCAAAATACAATATCTATAATAGAAAAACTAAAACCAAACCACCTCCACTAAAAAGTTGCCACCAACAGAATATAACCTGTACCTGCATGGCAGAAAAGCCCATTTCCAGGTGATGCTTTGGAAATCCGTTAACATGGATTGTGCCCCATATGACACCAGAGACATTACAAGATATGGCTGGGTTGTGAAAGATGGCACAGTGATACCTGCCATTTCATCACAACCTATGGCTCCTCCTGAACTCCTGGATGTCGTGAGTTGCTCCTGTGTAACATGTGATCAAGCTAGATGCGGATGTAAAAAGGCAAAGCTCTCATGCACTTGACTACTGTGAATGTGGAGCCAGTGACAAGTGTCAAAATCCTCATACAGAGAGCACGGAGGATGAAACAGACAGTTCTAGTGATGAGAAAGATGATTATCCCAACTCGGTTGAAGATAATAAGCAATGATACAGGCTCTTTTACAGACTTCTTATTAATTATTTGTTCCATTTTCTTTTATGAAAATGAAGTTATAAACTATAATAAAAGTATTATTATGTGGTTAGAAATATAAATCTGTTTTATTGGCACACAGAATCCCGTATTAAAGTCTTATTCATCCTGACAGTCATTCCTAGAACCCTCAGTTTGACACAAGATGGTGGTTTTGTCTATATTCTGCACAAATTATGCAAATATAAAAGATAAATAAGACTGCAACTTATTCCATGTTTGCTTTAGATATATCTATAAACAAGATAAAGTGTATATGCAGCATAAACAATGTGTTGGAGCATTTCACTGTCACAGTAATGTGAAATAAATCAAAATTTGTAATTTTACGCGTAAATTATGCATAAATAATGCATAAATTATGCAAATTATGACCAATAAGTAATCGCAAATCTTTGAAAATCAGTGTAAACTTCACTTGCTTACCTTAATGAGTGGAAATAAACCATAAACATTATATTTCAGATGCTTGCCAGTTGTCATATTGGGCTTTACATTAGATTTTGCTATTTTATGTGTATCATTTACGCATATAATTTAGGCATAAATTATGAAATATAGAAAACATAAAAGCTCTATAACGTTCTCAACAAGTGTTAGATACTCTGGGAAATCACATTGAATGCATATCAATCATCAAATCCTTCTTCAGCGACATTTCAATGGCCATATTGGCGGATACATTAGATTATTTTGCTTAATTATGCATAAATTATGCAAACATTATGCATAATTGTGTAAATTATGAATAACATGTGATTGGCAATCTCTGCAATCAGGCTTAAAGTCACTTGCCTACCATATAGGGTGCAATTAAACCATAACATCCTATTATAGATGCATGTCAGTGGCCATATTGGGCTTTATATCAAATTTTTGCCATTTACGCATAAATTATGCAAATTAGAAAAATTGCCCAAGTTGCAAATTTGGGCAACGTAGCTAAATTTCATCGCTAGACCATATAGAATGCAAATCAACCATAAAACCTTACAGTAGTCACAATTTCTGGGTTCACTATAGTAGGTATAGGGCTGGCAACTAGACTATAATAGATACATAGTCATTTTATTCTTTGAACTCAAACTATGCATTTCAATGTCGACAAGTGTGGTATATGCAAATCAGCTTGCAACATAAAAAATGAACTATGTTCTAATGGGGACAGGCTGTTTGACTTTACCTAATAAAATATTCATTTTCAATTTGTTCAGACACATATTACCTTTTTTTGTTTTACATCACAACTTTATTCTATTTCACTAGCAGTGAAATGCTTATTTTGAAAATTTTCAAAAGTAAAATATGTATTTAGAAAACCAACCTATCCCTATTTTCTAACATAGTAACCAACTGTTTTCGTGAAGACCGGCTGCTTTCGTGAATACAAGCCAACTGCTTCGGTAAAATGTATAACGTCACTACTGCTAATGTATTTTACTTAGTGTGGGAAACGACTGCACAGGCGAAATATTAGATTTAAGTGTTATCATTCGAACATCTGAGAGGGGTAGGTTGTATTTTTAAATACATATTTTAATTCTGAAATTTAAAAAAATAGATATTTTTTGCAAGTGAAATGGAATAAAGTTGTGATGTAAAACAGAAATATAATAATGTTTGTACCACAAAATTGAAAATAAATGTTTTAGCCAAATTCAAACAACCTGCCCCCCTCAGATGTACTAATGGTAGCTTCCTTACGGGTGTCGCATCTTGGGATCATATATTGCATGATAACTTCAAAAGTAACAGTCGAAAATTATGTTTAAAGACACCGATTGAAAAAGCTTTTTAAGACGTTTACGACGTCACCTTTTTCGTTTCGAAACTAGAAGAAACAAGGAAATTTTGTTCATGCAACCACTTGGTTATAAGAAACATCACACCACTTCTTTGGACCAATCGGCGCTCTTCGTTGGACAAGTTGGAAATATTGTAGTAAAAGTGGGTGTCTAATTACTACGCTGCCCATATTTCGATGGTGTAATATGCGATATATCGCCACTGTGTAATCAATTCATAAATACACCCTGGAGTGTGAGAACATTAAAAAACATTTTAATTAATGTTTTTGCAACAATTCCAAATAATACATTGTCCATATACATTGTTATCCATCATAGACAACTGTTATATATGCTAAAGCATTTCAATAATATGGATTCGTCGACACTGTTTTGAATTTTGCTAAAACAGAAAACTTGGCAAAGAATTAGATGATGTGGTATTTTGATTGAAGAACTGACATAATTATGTAATATAGCTGTAATTTAGCAGTTGTTAGATTTTCTAAATATTAAACCTCTGAATGCAACAAAAGCATTCATTTTCATAAACTTGATTGATTTGTTAAATTTGATATATTTTCACCATGTTAATCTATTTAATAAAAAAAAGAAAATATAATGCACTGTTAAATATGGCGGACGTCAAATTCGCGTCAAATAGCGCGAAATATTTAAATGAAATCAACCTCAAACTTTTTTGATCACCCCTAATGGTGTCTTGAAACTTTTTTGAACCCCCCCCCCATTATAGTCAAAACTTTTTTGCCCCCCGCCCCCCCATTATATTCCGACACAACCCCTGCGACGCAAATAATGAACACTCCCTAAGTTATTTAGTTTTTTACGACGAGTATTCGCAATAGATTATTATAAGGTAATGCACCCCTTTGCTGTCCAGTACCACGTTAGAGAATCAAAACAAAAACGTACACAGCTGAGCGATAATGAATGTTGGTGATTACTACACGAGGTTTTTTTTCTTTGAGGGTTCTAGGTGGGGTGCTACTCATATGTATACATTAAGACACAGACATGCAGGGAAAAAATGAATAATCAATATGTTTAACATTTAAAATCATAAAAAGAATAAAAATCGAGATCTAAATATCTCCATTTCATAAAAAAATAAAAAACTACTTTTCCCAGAAAAAAAGAATACATCAGATAGCTGTTCGAGACATTCATTTCAAACATTTCCTGGGGGAGCATGCCACCATACCCCCTAGCATTACTTTCCGCCTATGGCGGATGTAACTAGGGCTCCGTCGCTCACTTCCAAGGTAACATTTTGGCAGGTGCTAATAACATTTGGCATGTGCTCCTGTCATAGCTCTTGTCAAATTGGCTAGAGGTGTTTGAAATGAGAGTGATTCCCTGTACTGTAGTACTTAAGAAATAAATTATGTCCAGTGGCTCATGTCATGTTTATTCAGGGCTTTTTAAATTTATAAGATAATTTTAAAGATAAATTTTATTCAAATTCCAAAATTCATAAAACAAATCAATTAACTGAAATAATGACAGTTTTTAAGTATAATAATGAAAATCTAATACTAGTACATAATTGTTGATAAATTAGTAAATGTTATTGAGTGCATCAGTTTGTTCTTACAAGAATATCTATAGTATACAAAGAGCACTAATGACCTTGATACTTTTGCGTATCTTAACATTCAACTATGCAAACAATTGTTCCAATGCTACCGAACATAATTTTAAAGCACAAAAAATAACACAAAAGGAGTTTACAGACTACTGATATTATTTCTATATTGCTAATTGTTTTAGTTACATTATATATATATATATATATATATATATATATATATATATATATATATATATATATATATATATATATATATATATATATATATATATATATATATATATATATATATATATATATATATATATATATTTTAATTAACACTGCCTATTATATATGCTTATATGTATGTTTTAAAAAAAGCCAACCTAATTCGCAATGTAAACTCAACCGACCATAATAGATACCTCAAATTTCCAACAAAACTTTTCTGGTGGACTCCAAGCTAGTATTTAGATTCCTAAATCTTCTGGCACAGTTGACACAATTAAGCACACTCTTTAGACATTGTTTCTCTTTCAGATTGCTGTCCAACTGGAGGTAAAGCTTTTACTTTCTCTTGTGGTTTTGACGTTTGAAGAGCTGGTAATATCTGCTTGCGACAATGTGGTGTTGTGCTGCGCAATACTGGATTATTTTCGAATACCTGACAATGTGATAACGTTTTTCATTTATTCATTCATGGCTTAACATACTAGTACATAATTCTCAATATAGTATACTGTGTTTTTTATGCATCAAACTACTGACACTATGTCACTAAGGTAAATAAACTAAACTTTAACTAGACCTTCTCCTTAGGTTTTGATCCATCCTTCTCTTTTGTGGACAAATTTGTTCCATACTCTGGTAGTTGTAAAGGTTTCTTCGGTATCTTATCTCCATTCTTCTTTGCAGACGTCTTTTGAGAGTTTACTGTAGATTCTTGTTCATTCAGCTCTTTTTTCTCCTCTAAACTTTCATCCAAATGCTTTATGGTCTTGAGCTTAGAGTCTGAACTGGCTTGCTGCGTAACCGACCCACGGCGAAAGTCTTTCCACGCACTGTCAGGGATTTCTTTTTGGTAATTGTCTCGCCAGTTTTTAATGTCTTCAGGATCTTCACTCACCTCAGTGTGGTGAAACTCATCAGCATCAGCCTCTGAGAGCTTCTCATCTGGTTGCTCTTCGTTTGCCAGTAATAATGCTGAAACTTTCTTTGCTTTCTTGTTTTTGGTCACAACCACAACAATACAAGCAACAAATATTACAGCAAAGATACCAGCTGGAACAAGGATGACCTTCAAATAATTACGTTCACTACAAGTTGCGCCAGTATAGCCGTTTGCACAGACACCACCAGGACACAGGCCCGACACTGGGTTACAATCGTCATGATTCTTACAGTGACAAGTAAAACTACAGTTCATCCCAAAGTTGTTGTATCGACATGCACTATCACAGCCTGGTTCTTTCCTCCAGCCTGCTGCACATCCTTGCGTACAAAGTCCCGTGGATTGAGCACAAGCGCCTTTGTAGCACTCTGGACATGATAAATTACATGATTTACTTCCATACCAGCCAACATTACAACCCTTTTGATTATTGCATATGCCATTGGCGTTACAATCCTTGTTTTTACAGCCTAAACACTGCTTATCACACTTATTATTATACCAGCCAGGAACACAGCCGTCATTGCATGCAAATGTTTCATTGTTACATAGTTTGTCAATGCAGTGTTCACATTCATCCGGTATAACAAAACCTGCCTCCAAAACCAGTACAAGTGGAATTGTGAGGGTTCTTATCATTCTACCTATATTCTTCATTCCTTTGAATATTTTGTCTGTATTGTTTGTGTAGATGTTCGCTCCTCTCTAAAATCACCAAGGTCCTCTAGATCTAGCTCTTAATTAAAGTTTATTACAGAAATTCTAGATGAATATTTACGAATTTGCCGTATCTAGCTATAAGGCCATGAGAAGACACGTCTGAACAAAGATATATATATATATATATATATACCATATATACATATATTTTTTGTAAAGACTGCAACTGCCGGTTTGCCACTTTGGCTACCTCATCGTTCAATTCAGTTAAAAAATCCTCGTCTGGCTTGCTCTACTATTACTATGCTTGCTTCTGCACCGAATAACTAGTAGGCAACATAATAAGGGTGTTAGGTAGAGTCAGAAAATACACATATCGTACACAAAGTTCTTAATTTTCTCAGATAAAACCACAAAACTATCCCTGTGTTGATAGACTCTACTATTAGATTAGGTGCACATACTCAAGTGTTGCAATAATATAGTATCACTTATACGTCGAACGTCACTCTTGACGTACTAACCCCCATTAGACCAAAATTTAGATCAAATCCAGTCCGCACTGAACCAGAGATTGTTTGGTATGCTCTTTTACTGAACTACTAACAGGGCTTGTGTGCACATCACTGCACGCCATAGTTACCCTCAACATCCAGATATCACCACGTCCTCTTATAGTGAGACGGACGAAGTCAATCTCGTACCCAGATATTTCTCGATATTGGTGCACGCACCTGCTCTCATTGAAATGGGCCCAGCATCGTGTGATGGTAAGTGTCGTATGTATATTCTCATGATTTACAAACACTACCAAACACATTACTAATATCACATACCTTTATGTGGTGATTGATTGATTAATTGATTGATTTATTTATTATAGTGACATTGTATAGACTACATTTACAGAGGAATATTTTAAATACAAATTATACCCAGCCCATCCGGGGGCTTATAAGTCACCTTAAATAAATTATATAAATTAAATTTATATACATCATGAATATAAAATATATAGCATATGTGTGATAAACATTACAAATTCTTCCATATGAACCATTTTGACGGATATCCCCTGCAGTAACAACAAATTTTGATACATCTTTCCAAAAATGTTTCATGAGGACTCTGATTAAATATAAAAGTCCATTCCTTATCCCAGATGAGGAATACAACTTTACTTCCTACATCTAAATTTACAAAGTTGTCTAAATAGGCTGCCTTATAAGATAATGAAAGCCTAACATTTACATATAAAGGACAAGTACATAGGAACTGCACTTTATCTTCAACCATATTAAGCTCACATAGCTCGCAAATTCGTTGCTCTATAGGTAAATTTCAAATCTACCTGTCTCTATTCTAAAAGATAATATACCATGTCGAAATTGGGTAAATAAGGAGCTGGCTCTCTTTACCCCCCATTTCACATGGCCGATCATAGCTCCAGATTCTCCAAAAGACGCCCGTTTTGTAATTTCGGGGTGGATCGGCGGAAATGCATCAATAATAATTACGTAACAGTCTGAAGACGAAGCATGCCAAAGTCACTGAGCCGTACAAGCCGTCAGAGACGTTGTAGGTGACGGACACGGGCCGAGGCAGACGAAGCATGACGAAGAATTCTGCAGCCACTTCTCGTCAAGCGTTTTCATCCTGTGGCAAGTGCATCATTTCTTCAGAAAACTCTTTATGCATTGCTTTGCAAAGTTGGGGTAGGAATTCCGTCATGGTGTGACGACTCACCCTGAAAACATAGGCTAATGTGCTGCCAGATGACGGAGTGTTACAGCCAGCTTCAGGCCAGGAGTAACACTTTTACGCCATCCAGTGTTTTGCTTTGTTATTCGTAGCTGCGCAAAATCTCTTCAAAGAGCACAGGCGTCATCCTCATGAAATTGAAGTAATTATATGGGTCACCTATGCTCAGTTAACTCATTAGGTTTGTGATATAACCATACAGCAGACGACGATCATGATTGACCGGGCCGTACTCAACTTCTCTTCTGAGTATATGGTCGTCCCTGCTGACCAGCATCAACTTGAGCACGTCCAAGGGCGCCTTCTGAAGCTTTATCATCATCTTCTTCTACAGTCTCTTGTATTATTCTCTCTCTTCTTTTCTCCCCCTGGCGTTGTTGTTGAGCTGCAGCAAGATTAAGTGCAACTTCTGCCATTATTCCCATTATTCTTTGTCTAGTCATCGTGAATATGCGTTTGAGTTTAACCCTTCAGAGACACAAACAACAATGTAATCCCCCAACATTTGCAGACTTTTTATGTTGCATCATTGCATAGTTTGTAGGTAAAGGTTACGGGATCGTCTGCAATTACGGTTTGTGACCTTTCAGATGGACTGTATCAAAGGGCAAATCGGGCGTCTTTTGGAAGATCTGGGGCTCGGATCGGCCATGTGAAATGGGGATCTTAGGCATTGAACACTTCACATATGGCTCAGTGTTAATATTATTTTTGAATGTGATATAAGTACGAAGTTTTGGTTTAATTACTACTTGTGATTTCCATTTTATTTGCCTAACATAATACATTCTAGTTGAGGGCGTATATTTTGAAGATCACAACAACTTTTTTCTTCAAATGCATCAACACCAATTTCAGTGAAAAGACATTTTATCTGTTTACACCAATTTTGTTTACATATTTGATATTCTCATTCAAATATTTTTCTTTTTTTTGTTTACATATTTGATATTCTCATTCAAATATTTTTCTTGTTAATCTATTCTCTACCATATTAACAAGGATATTCCACAGTCTTATACATCTGCTTAGTTTTGGACTAATCCAACCCACATCGCCAGTCAATGCTAGATTAGGTGAAAGCTTGTGCACTCCTATTTTTTTAAAATCATTTTTCATTCATACTTAAATAATAATATTATATATACGATTATAAATACAAGTACAGTATAAACATTAATAATTTCTACAAAATGACAAAATATTTTTTCACAATATGACAGAGTCATTACTACTAAACTTTATCAAAATTACATAATAATTCTTTTCAAATAGATAAATAATAAATTTGTATTTAACATTTCCAAGTTTATATAATAAGTATATATCATTCTTTTAATGCTAAACATTATATTTTCAATTTCTAATATTTTTCCATTAAATTTGGACTTGGAATTTTCTTTAAAAATAGAATATGATATTACAGAGAAAATAAAATTATATGTAATTATTTTATCAGTTAATTCGTAGTTTATAAAGCCACATACAATTAATTTCCAGTTAATATTACAATCAATAATATTTGAAATATTTAGCCAGATTTGCTTTATATGTGGACAATCATACATTCTATCATTCCGTGCAAAAATCTCCGCCAATGACCCACGCTGATTGGTCAATCAGCGTGCTCAATTTTGCGATGGAAAACACACTCCAGAGCGCGCGGACGGCGCTAGTCTAAACTCCTCACATTATCAATACAGCCGCTGACGTCGTAAGGCGTGTGCCGTGTAGCGGAGAGCAGAAGTTTAGACTAACGCCGTAGTAGTGGTCTCCACGCGCTCAAAACAAACAAAATTGACTTGCAATGAGAATGTTATAATATGATTTATTTTAAAATAAAATGGATTTTAGTCATGATAGAATGGTGATTGACCACTCGATTGTCGTGTCAATCGTGAAATTGAGCATGGTGACGTCTGATTTACCCTCACTTCGTTCGGGTAAATCAGACGTCAGCATGCTCAATTTCACGATTGCATGACACTCCAATCTCGTGGTCAATTTCTACAACATATGTCTTAAACTTTCGATTTCTTTACATAAATCACAATATTTTGTATACTTTTTTGCCACTTATTTAACACATTACCACAAGGAAGAAAAATATGTATTAATTTGAAGTTGAAATACTTAACTTCATTAAAACCTTTAAAACATAGCTTTTGCTGGTATATTGATTGCCAGTTTTGCTTACTATTTTGGAAATGAAATTCCCTTGCATATATAGATTCCATATTAGCTCGTACAGTATTTTCTCAACTAATATTTTGTAGAAAAATTTACTTTTTTTCTCTCTCAGATCAAAAAGTGTGTTACCAGATAAAATAACATAGGATTCTTTGATATCTACATAATTACCAATTTTAGAATCAATATGCTTAAATCTTTTCAAAACATATCTCTTAATTATATACATTTCTTGAATTATGTTGGACTTATTTTCTATTGCTTTATAAATTTCATTTTCATCAAAGAAACTGCCATCTAAAGTGACGAGATCTTTTACATACATAATATTTTCTTTCACCGAATTTTTTAAATACAAATTACTTTCTTTGATCTTAAAATGTTCATTTCCCCGTAAAGGCTGAAGGAATATTTCATGGGGAGTAAGTTTATTAAATGGTTTCACACTTTTGGATTTAAAATATGACAGAATTTTTGATAAAAAAAAGGAAACCTTTAAAAGAAAATTTTTTTT
>CM032666.1:19868460-19940250 GCA_019095985.1 Streblospio benedicti | reverse complement strand
AAGGCCCCCCAAATTTCCTTGGGGTTAGCGGGATGGAAACTGCCTGCACCTGAGGAGAGAGGGATAGAAGGTCAAAGCTTCAGGGGGGCCCTGCTAGTGGCTACTAATCGCACACAGCAGTAGAACCCTTCATTATCACGATGTTGCTCATCCCGAGATTTTCTGAGTCACACCACCATCATCAGGACGGTCGGTGTTGAAGTAATCATAGAGAACTTAGCCCGTAACAAATAGTTTGCACTTTGTGTATGACTGCGTATACCTCACAATGGACACCGTTCCGTGTGTGTGATCGCTGGGGAAAAGATCGTTGTGTCCTCCTTAACGAGAGACTTGCTGGAGATAAAAAACATCTTATAATGTGTTTTTTTTTTTTATTTAGTATAAAAGTACAGGCATTTCTTATAAAAATGTATGCAAATTTAGGGGTTTCGAATTTATTTATGGACCATACAAAAGATCATGTATGAATTTCGTACAGTCAAAATTAACATTGACTGCTCTTCTTTACTTATTTTCCATTGCAAATAGACTGAAAAAATACAAGCAAACTCTGTATTCTACTAACAAATGGGTTATAGCATTCTTGAAACTTAGCAACAGTGGAAAAGCAAAGTAATTTCTACAAAATGATATGGGAGCAAAACACACTGCTCAAACAACAAACAAATTACTTGTTAAAGCTTGCTAAAGATATAGTTATACATGGATAGTTTTCAGGAAATGTGACTTTGCAAGGCATTTCTATATTAGTTTGGCATATAACACCATTGATTCCATATGATTTGGGCATGCTGAAATCCAATCTGCTTTTTTTTTTCGGAAAATACATTTACTTCTCTTCAGATCGAACGTGGTTTCGTCGTGAAGACCACTGATATGTTTGGTGATAAATTAAGCAGCTATTCTTCATATGGAACATTGCTTTTGCTGTGTTTGAGTAGATTTTTAGGACTAGCAAACGCAATTTTAATTTCATTATGTTTAGAATTGGTTTGCAGTTTTAAAATGCTGAATTATAATTAGGAGAAAGGATGAAAAAGTAACAAATGCACATACATTTTGCAAAAACATTTTTTAACAAAGCGAAATTCATAATTATTCACGTCCTATTAAATTCTATAGGGTCGTTATGTTTCAATTGGATAAATTGCACTGAAACTACTGCATGACAAATTCTACGATGATATGCCTTTTAGATATAAAGTTCTGATCTGGATCTGGCTGTTAGTCGGCAGGGCCCCAGATTGAGGCATCACACCGACGGGAAAGTTAATGTAAGAATGACAATCACTAGAACTACAAAGAAATTGCATTAAATGCAAAATATCAATATGTTGTGAATATTGTTTTTGGGGTTTCCATAGCAATGTACTAGATGCTTTACACTTTTACATGGGTTAGTAATAAGGACTGGGGGTGCATGCGTAAGTAAAATGACACGTCATAGTGTCATACTGTGGGGGCGGTGGGGAGGGGGTCGAAGAATAATGACCAACGATGACAAGGGAAGGGGGTGGGGTGTCAAAAATGCCCAAAAATGCAATGACATCATTTGTGAATGATCCCTTACTTTATAATTGACAAGTAATTACTATTGAACTCTTTTAACTTCAAGTGTGAAAGAAGTGGCTCAGATTACGCCCGGATGAGCCTGTAAGGCCGGTGTGCGTGGCTCCGTGTGCCTAGATGGCTGCTTCGTAATAGTTGTAGGAATAAGCAGGCTATGATTGCTTAAGGCTGCGAGGCTGGATAGGTTAATAATAGAATACAAGGCGGAAATGTGCATTGTGTAAGATTAATATAGGTGAAAACCGAAGTATGTAACCTGTGTCTCGGGGGATTAGTGTTAACGGTAGCACGCCCGCCTATGACATAAGACTGGTCCGAATCATAGACGGGAGGTCGTAAGTTCGATTCCACGATCTTCCAAAACACCTTTACATACCCTTCCCGATTATTTCACACAAGCCCATATGCACTTGTCAGTGGAAACAATTCAGCGTGACTTCTAAAAAGTATTGAGCCCTCAGCCTTGCAATTATGCTATGCTGTGCTTGGAGTTGAATAACATGCTCTACAGCAACATGAATATCAACAATAAGCCATTCAATATCAATAGGCCTACTAGTAATTAGTAATACTTACTCTTATAAGTTACCTAAAACAGATGTAGAACTTCAAATCTGCTATACTAGTGCCTTAGGGGAAAGGGAGTGAGAAAAGAAATTTACTTTTAAATGTATCCCAGAACTGCAAGTTAAAATACACCAGTAAAGTCCTGATAAGGAGCGCATTGTTCAGTTCATAGTCTATTATGATAAGAAATGGGATCAGTGCGTGTTTCATGCTTATACTGATGCACAGGGCGAAGGTATTGTGTCCGGAATATTTAGTTGGACTTGTGGTTAAGGAATGTAATGCAAAGCAGTTCACAAACACGGATTTGGTGGCCAGACTAAAGCTTTCTATCTATGATTGCTAAAACAGATTAGAGGTATGTAATGCTATATATTTCCTTCTGTTGTCATTCAAATTGCAATATGATTCACAGTCTAATTGCAGGTCAAAGGGTTAATTCATCTTCTGATGTTTTGGAAATGGGTAAAAGCATGTACCCTAGCACCATGGGAGGGGGATGGAGTATGTATACTACTTATTTACTAACACTATATCTCACAAATTACTACTATTATATATAAGGGTAACTAACAGACACATAGACCATGGTAGCCAGGGCATCCGTATATTTAGCATTAGTAAAAGTGTTTGATAAAAAACAACGTCCTGATTGATTTACGAACAAATGAAACAATGACAATTTGGTTAATATATATAAATAGTGATTGCATAGGTTTGTGTCAGCTTATTTCAGTGATTTGAAAAGGCCCGATTTTCATTACCTTTTAACAAATAGACCAATCAGATTGTATAGAAAATCTTTTCTCTCGATCATAAGGGGCAAAGGAGAAAATAGAGATAATCCTAACCTGTTGAGTCTAGAGCTGCTGCAAACAGTGTTCCGACCAGATTTAGAACAATTCGCAGGGTCTAATTGCAAAGCAGATTTAGTCCAAATTTTGCTAAGTCTAACAAACATGACAGCAAAATACTAAAAATCATAGACAATTCAAGTGGCGCTACGAATGTTGGAAACAATGGGTCTGAAATCTACCATCTAGTGAAAGCCTTTCGGGTTTAGAGGCATATCTTTCTTTGATGGCTAACCACCAACACAACTTCAGAACAAAATGTTGAAACATACATGGCGGGTTATCTCATAGCTAACTCAAAATAGGTACCTGCAACATGTAAAAACAATGTCAATATGATAAAAACTCAGATACAGATCAATATATATTTTGAAGAAAAATGTGGTCTGTAATAGCTCTGTGTTTTATTACGAGAATTGTGGACTAGTGGAATAGTCTACGTGAAGCAGTTGTCTCAGCTCCATCTCAAAATGTATTTAATTTAACACAGGCTAGGTGATTATTGGAAGGATATGTGCTAGTGATAGAAAGAACGTTTATTGACAATAGCTCGATCTCTCAAATGACTGTCGCCATTCCCCCACAAAATTTGTTTTTAAGCATATAACGAGCTATATCAGTAACAGGTCTTACACCTATGAGGACTGAAAAGGATATTTTTTAGTAAAGTAAAGTAACTGTAAGTATAGGCGTTATAATGTCTCAATATTTGAATAGAGTATTAGTGCATTTGTTATCAGCTCAGGAGTTCACTCACATGAAGTTAATATATGAGATTTTCTAGTAAAGATTTTTTTTAAAGAATGTATAAAATTGTCGAATGTGTTACAAGTAGCCCACTCTAGTATCTAGACTTTTACTTGAAAAACCAATTGCTTCCACATAACAAAATGATGAAAAATATAGTAAAACTAGCTGTTGACCCGGCGTTGCTCGGGGTTGAACCAAATGAGATCCGGAACACATTAAATGCTCCTCCCTCCCCATCCTTCCTCCTGTCCCACATCCCTCGAACCAGTTCTCATCAGTATACAGGTCTGTGACAGATTAAATACACCTCCATCACCGTCCTGCCATCGTCATATGTCACAGCCATTTACACACTAAATGTACTAAATATGGCAATGATTGATCCCTCTAATATCCCTCCCCCCGGCTACTACTACCCATGGTAAACAGGTGCGGAGCAGATTAAATGTCTCACTCATCCCTACCCTTCCTTCCACCGCCACCTCCACCCCTCTTCTCTCCCCGACCCGCTCTACCCCATCCCCATCTAAACAGGTCCATAACTAATGCACCCCTTTTCTGCTGCTGCTCTGGTTGAAACGGATGAGATCTGGAACATATTAAATGCTCCTCCCTTCCCATTCTTTCCCCTGTCCCACATCCCTCACACCAGCTCCCGTTACTATAAAGCTCTGGGAAAGATTAAATACATCTCCATCACCTTCCTCCCACAGTCATATGTGACAGCCATACACACACTACATATATGTGGCAATGCTTTATCCCTCTAGTAACCCTCCCTACAGCTACTCCTACCCCTGGTAAACACGTGCAGAAAATTAAATGTGCATCTCAATCACCCCCTTTCTGCTGCTGCTCGGGTTGAAATTGATGAGATCTGGAACATATTAAATACTCCACCACCAGCCATGTCCGCCCCCCCGCCATATGGACCAGAGCCCTGCACGGGTAGGAAATTATCAAACCGCACTGAACCGTACCCGTGGTGCGTCTACCCGTACCCAACCCGTACCCATGTAACTTTCTAAAATACTACCCATACCCAACCCGTACCCGCAACCATTCAACCAATACCCAAACCGTACCCGTATTTAAAAAAAAACATACCCGGACTGTACCTGTACAACTACCCGTGTTTTATTCATGAGAGAAGTAAATCATAAAAGTGACACATGCTTCTTTCATTTCACCTTTCAACACTCTAGTCATTTTTGGTTCAAATTGTGGCTAAGTTCAGGCTGATCTTTTGGTTTTGACCATTTATGTTTGCCTATGGTTGCCGTACCAGTCTTGCCTTTTTTGTGACACAGAACATGGTTGCATTGCTTGCATGATACATAGTCAAAATTTTTATTTCTATCACAAACTATTCCAAATGATTGCCAAACATTTGACTTTGCACTGCCATTTGATTGTAGTTCTTTATTAATAATCTTTTGCTTAATAGTTTGGATATCCATTTTAACTATATTCTGTATTTTAACCACTGCTATCCAATACCATAGATGATTTTGAACTAAATTTTGGCTTTGTCATATTTATAGGAAATTTTTGTGCCAAAATAGTAAGTTATATTCTGGGATGCATCTTCCCTAATTGAACAAGACATAAAACTTGTCTGCACACAATGACTTCAGAGACAAAACAGCTGATAGTAAAACAATATCTTCTATGTTGTTAAAATTTACTATTTACTTTCATTTAACCCAATAACCATATCACTGACCTATCACTGTACTAATGACTGACCTAAAAGTTAGTGTTTATTTGAACAAAAGGTGCTTAATCAGCAAGGCTTACTTTACAAAGGGTTTGCAGAATATGGTTCTCTAACTCAGGCAAATACACAGTGACCAGTTACATTTAAGGCTAACCTGAGATTGTCTTTGTAGACATCTTGCATAAGGGATTAAAAAAGTTGTACACTTTGGCACTTTTGGTGTTCAACCAATCAGTGGCCAGGAAAAGTACCAGCATATTCATGAAATGTGTCTAATTGAGTTATAATAAGGGTCAACATTAAAATGAAGCTCCTCCAACTCCTTATTAGGCATGTTGTTATACAGTGGCATGTGTTTTTCAGAGTATGGCTGTAAACATATGATATGCGATATTCATGAGTTATGAAATGACATTCACGGTAGTCTGATACAGTAAAATATCTTTTAAAAATGATAGTATGATAATTTTACATAAAAGTAAAACATATAAATAGCATATTTCATTATTTCAAATTGTATTAAAATGACAGCCATCTTTCATATTACATTTCGTAATGAATGATTCAACTCCCAAGATGCGTGTAGTACACACTGTACTTTATGAGGTCCCAAATAATCCTTCATTAATATAAAGGATTTTGACGCAATATCATGAGTTCAAGTCCTGTTGGATGCCATGGGATATGGATTTAGGAACCTTGCTAATGAAGTAACTTGGGTAATCCTTAAAAGTTTGATACACAATTAGAGTTGGTATTTACTTAGGTCAGTATTTAATGGCTGTTAGGAGAAGGGCTGCATTTTAATATACACTGACAACCTGCTTTACTATAACAAAAAAAAAGCTAATTATAAAATATACCAAACAACATTTTATGCATTAATGCCCCAAAATAATGTAGTTATTGATATTCCCATGGTTATTATACCAATAAGGAGGTGAACTGTACTTTGACCAACAAGTCTTTTAATCCTCTCAGGCAAATATAGAGTAGCTATTACAGAAAACCTACAGTTTTGTCTTGGAGGAATAAAAATGGTATTAGACAATTTTTTATTGTGCTCCTCTTTTACTTACATGATAATCTAATAGGTAATTATCCACTTTAATAACAGGTTCATTACTTATGTCGCACTGTATCTGAAACCACTTGAGAAAAAGTGCAAAAAAGGATTAGAAAAGTCTACTAATTAATATTTATGATTAGGACATTTGATGCTGTATGATTGGTTAGGGGCAAAAAAGTGCTAATCATACATAGTAATGAGTGAGAAACTACTACTTATTAATAATTCATGATTGTCACATTTCATGTTCTTTGAATGGTCAAAACCAAATGTGACAAACCAACATTATTCAGTAGTTTGTTACTTTGGTACAAGTATGGAACGTCGATTGGCTGATCATCAGTTTGACCTTTCCTATCTATTGATATGCAAGAAAAAAGTGTACAACTTTGTCATTATGACTTGTGCAAGATGTATCCGTGCTTTACAAAGTCCAATATGAATCTTATTCAAAATGATTTGAATCTAATTAACTCAATCAAGTTATTGCAAATATAGATATTTTCATATGTTGTGAACATATATCAAGGTGAATTGTTTGGTATTTGTATAAATATCAATTATTTATTGCAATAATACCGTATGTTGAATCACTTTTATTCATCTCAAATTGAAATAATTACCCTACTAACTTGTGCTTAAATTCAATTACTATTAGTATTTGACAAAACATGCCGGATGAAATTGTAAATCTTAATATAATGTATTACACAATTTTGTAAGCTAAAAGAGTTCCCATCAGAAATATTCAAAAGATAACAATTAGCCTATGTTGATATCATTTTTCTGATGCAAACATATAATTCAGCCTTGAGGTATTTTTAAAGGAAAGTATCTCTATGAGTGTGGATTTTTTGTTGAGCATTGGCAATCCAACCAGGGGAAAACTAAGTAACTATCTACCTAGTAAAATGACAAAATGACCAGACTGTTGTGACACAATTAACAATTGTGGCACAAGCCGTTAAATGAAGTTCTGTTCTAAAACAGGATATAGCCTTGCAATAAGGATAATGAAATCCATGTGTAATGAGAAATGCTACCATTATCACTGTGCGGAAGCGAGGAGGGTGGCGACCGCTTCCGCACAGTGATTATAAGAAAAATCAAACCATGGGTATATCATGGTTCAACACGGGTAGGGCCCATAAATCCTAGGAACCGTGACCAAACCGTACCCGGTGGAATGGTACCCGTAACAAACCATAACCGTATACTTTTTTGAAAAATGCTACCCGTATTCCAGCCCGTACCCGTAGACTTTTTGCGTTTGGGTACCCGTACCCACAGCGGACACGGGTAGGTCTACCGAACCGAACCAAACCGACCCATTGCAGGGCTCTGATATGGACACACACACCCTTTCTGCCAACACCCTCCTCAAAACAGGTCCTAAAAAATGCGTCTCCATCACCATCACCACCCTTCCTAGTCTCGGTCAACCCAGACCCTACCCTTACTCACTTACTTTCCATCAAGTCTCTCGAACGCAGTAGTGTATAAGTGTCAGTCTGGTTGATCGAAGACACCATTCTAGTCTCGGTCAACCCAGACCCTTCCCTTACTCACTTACTTTCCGTCGGTTTCGCGAACGCAGTAGTGTCAGTCTGGTTGATCGAGACTACACAGTCAGAACGCAGCCGGAGCATTTTCGAAGATTTATTGGAAATACGCGGATCGATATGACGTAAAAAGGCTCTGGTTTTGCGACGTAAGGTACTGCATTTTAATGATCTACATTTCAGCATTTCACCAACCTTCCCAGCTCCCTCTTGTATGACTACGTGTGACGTGCAACGTACGTTTGACATATACAAACGTTGAACGTATTACGTACCTTTAACAAACATGGCCCTGTAAGCAACCTTTATAAAAAAAATCTTTTTTCTTGTTTTTCTCATTAAAACCAATTTATTTGGTTTGAAATGTGACATTATAACGACCACCAAGTTGTCCTGATGGTACATACATAATTTGAAGTGTGTACGTCTTGTGGTTAAAAAGCCTTTTGTGACGCAAAAAAAATCGCCTGTTCCTTTATACGGGCCGGCAGGCACGGCCTTTAATGTAGAGTTCACTCCCCGCAAAGTCCCGGAAATATTTTCAGAAAAGAGCCTTATTATTTCATGATGCCACGCCCACTTCCACCAAAGTAACTATAAGAGAATGTGGCTCACGGACTAGTCCCTTTTGTACGTAGCCAGACTCTGTAATGGCGGCGCTCATTTCATGCAATAGAGAGTCTGGTTGAACGAAGCTATTTTGTACGTGACTTGTGATTGACAGCTTGATGTTGACAACAGACTGCATTGTGTATACGTTTAACTTAAACCCATAGTTAACAAGATAGATTATCAATATAATACAATAGTAATATGTATACATAAGCAGTTGCTTAAGGCCCAAACCCCTCATATTATGTCTTGTTTATGTGTAGAAAATTTAAGGAAAAGGAATTATTATGAATGATTCTTTATTATGATTATGACTATGATAAATGAATACGAAAGATTGTCATAAAGTATAGAAAATATTGGTATGAGGACGCACACAAGTAGTATAGAGAGAACTCTATATAGTTATAGACACTATAAGCCGATAGTGGCTGCCTCCATTGACATCTTCTTTTTATTACGCTCATGTATAATAGAGAAAAAATGAAACACAAGTTGAAGAATAAGTATAGAGCTATATAACATCTGTCTGTCACACTTTCATAGCTGTTATAATGATGGCTGATGTAAGTCCACGTGTGCAGGTTCACTTCACTGTACATGATTCGTGATTTTAATAAAATGTTAGCGCTATGGGAATACCAGCAGAGGAACATAGGCTGCAAAATCCAGCCTCGTAAGTTCATATTCAGTATCATTTTTTTTTTTTTTTTTGTACAATGATGCTTGCACGGCACACGGACAGATGTTTGGTTTGTGTCTTCTAAAATAGTTATTTGATGACAATTCAAATGTCGGATCACAGATAAGGTGTTTGATAGCAGTCTTATGAAAGCTGGGCTCCGTATATCGTGTGTTTTTTGAAAACGAATAAAATGATGGTGTCAACTACGCAGATATTTTGCCATCCAGGGAATAAACAACCAATGTTTAAAAATGTTTTCACTCAAAAATGTTGTAAGTAAACATTTATTATGCATGAAATCGGATTCAGTAGTAAATTAGATGTATGAAGAATTACGCAGTGTTATAAGCTCCACAACCTTAAATATTGAACTATTCCCGTTTTGATAAACGTACATTCGCAGACAGACCACCGGATTTCAAATGCCAACGTTCAGTGGGATAATGACAGCTAGTATCCACATTAAACTGGTTTTATTTGCATAATTACTTCCCCATAGCCGATATGAAAGTGTTACGTTATCCATTATTGAGTACAGTAGGTGCAACCACCTCGTTTATCAACGTACGTCTGACGTAGTTATCTGAACTTGATGTACGTAATGCGTTCAAAACCACGGGGTCATCCGGTGCGTTTTGCTGAAAATCGTGCTGAAAATCGTGCTGAATTCTGAGTTGAGTTCATAGCCTACAGACTTCGTGCGTATAGTCTTAACCAACCCAATCGGGGCTTGGGTATTATAATTAAAACTCAATAACGTCTGACGTTTCACGTACATATTTTAACGTAATTTTTACGTATTTTTACGTATTTTTACGTGTGTACGTGTTACGTTCTACGTAGAACGTTGTTTTTGTATTTGTTTTCATTTATAACTTGATGAAGGCAGTACATGCCGAAAATTTGTTAAAATTATTGAAAATTTTAATATAGCATCTCATCTTAATTATTATTAAATTTGTTTATAATCAATGGATGCGGCACAGCAATTACTACATTTATTTAATAAAATATCTAGCTTGTTTACAATAATGCTAATGGCGGCATACTTGAGAATACAGAGCGACTAGCGTAAAATGTGCAGCGTTCAAGAAGGACACAGTGCGTTCAGCGTGTTCCTTAAAACGTCAACCCTCCAAACAATAACGTGCCCCGCATTTCTCTGAACGCATTACATAAACTGGCCGCCATCTCGGATTACAAACCAAATGTGTCAACTGGACCAGGCTCTGTATGCAATACAGAGTCTGGTTAAACGACCCTTTGAATCAACGTAAACATCGCCGTTTTCTTTTCCATTGCATTGGAGTTCAAATTCACTCCCACGCAGTTCAGACTAACTTCTTAAAACCAGCAACATTGGATTTGCACGTTTCATAGGTCGTGTTCTAAATTTAGAATATCCAGGGTCGCCAAACCCACAAACAAGAGGGGGTCTTATAGCAAAAATGCGATTGGTGATTTGCCCTATATCTTGAGCGTGAATTGTGAATTGCCTGTATTTAAGTGCGTGAAATGTGATGGAACGTATCATTGGTGACTGGTGATCTGCTCATTACAAGGGTGGTGATTGGTGATTTGCCCTAAATCTTGGGCGTGAATAGCCTGTATTTAAGTGTGTGAAATGTGATGAAACCTATTCAATTACAATTCCTCTGATTGGTGAAAGACAATGAAATGTATTGGTGACTGGTGATTTAGGCAAAAAATGTTGGTGAATGGATTTTCATCAAGGCTCTAACAACTGTGACTACCGATGATAGTCACTCTTATGTACAAAATGATCGACAGCCATAAGAGAATGATAACAGTATATGTTGCATTAAAGTTTATCTGGAAATATTGAATCACTATGCGCTCACCGTTTCAGGTTTTTTAAGTTTACATTTTTATGACAATGTCTAAATATATTATACAAATTAGAGAAGTAATGCTCAGCAACCTGCTGGCCGTGCTATGACTTGTCATTATTATATTATATATATAGATCTAGATCTAGATTGGTGTGCAAATTGTAATGACAGTATAAAATTACAACTTGTGCCATTGAATCATGGAAACGGAAATAAAACTGCATAGCCTATGCCATAGGCTTGAAATATTTTTGCTCACACCGCTCATTAAACTACGATTTAGATATATTTATATTAGCAATTGATGATATATGGGGCAGACTTGACACTTGATTATTGATAGATTAACGAAATCTAATTTACACTGTGGACCTTAGACATACCACACAAATGTCCATAGGCTTTTAGCATTAAACATTGTCAATGTTTAGGGAGTAGAATTTTACATAAATGTGAACTTACATTGGAATTTCATTCTGATTTCTATGGTCTTTACTTTGGCATGTTCTGACTTTTCTACATCGTAGAAAACAATGTTAGTGTATATTTTTCGCAGACATGTCAACTTCGGATCACTATGTCATGAACGTAGTCTGCTTTTATTGGTGTTCAAAGTTTCAAGCTAAGTACAATTTACTTAAAGGAGTCTTATAGGCATACAATCGTAACTATTGGAATTATGCAATGTTACAAAATGTTCATGCCATCACTTTATATTGTTTGCAATATTTCTGGTGCGACATTAGTAAAATATGTAATAAGTAATCAGCTGTGATGATAAAATGCTTGAGTTAATCACTTAATTTACCTTTTAATATACTGTAAAACTAGAAATGTTTGCACACGATTTAATATGCAAATTTCCCACCCACCTTACCCAAGTTAGGAAGTCAATTTCTGGCAGCTGTCTTAGTCACTGCCTATTCATACAACAAATGTTTACGCACATGCGTGCCCGTGTTATGACTATGTCATATAATATTATATCAAAGAGCATTTGTCTACATACGACGACATCGACCACGATTGAACATCGCTTGAGACGTGACGGAGGTGGATATTTTATTATCGTAGTTGTATTATATGTATATATGTTATGTTATATGTATGTTATATGTACTATATTTTCTAGCACGTGGCTACAGCACGCGTGGTTGATTTAGACAAAAAATAAAATAAAAAAGCATATCACCAGGACTGAGAAGGATGATTTTGTTGTCTATTCGTAATTTGTGCTATATTTATTTCTCTTCTGCACTGATATAATCATGTTAGATGAACAGTAGTAAAATAGTAAAAGCTTATTTCTAGACACTTCAAATTATCAATTTATCTCAATAACAGGAAATATATGTAATGTCATATTTAATGGATGCACGACAATTGTAATATCATGGTGTAATCACATATAATATAAGAATAAGAATAAGTTTATTGAACCAAACATGGACACTTGCGGGTAGCAAAATTATTACAATTATTTTAGTGATTACAGTAATAACAGTAATATATAAGCAAAAAAACTATACATATGTAGAACATTAGTGCAATACACTTCATCGTTTACCAAGTTAGGATATCATAAAATATTCAGATTATTATGATAAAGGTATATTAATAAATTGAACAGTTTCATCTTAGGTTCACATATTTTCTGTTCTTAAATTAAAACAATGAATCAGAATATTACATAATTTTTCTATTATATCTAAATCCTCCGTTGTTAACAACCATACAAATTTGGATAAATTATCTAAATTCTTAGATGTATTACAACAATCTATAACAGTGGATATAATATACTTTATCATAGATGATCACAGATGATCTATCTTATATGATCATGAATTATCACAGATTATTTCATCGTCATATATCACAGAAGATTAGCCCATCGACCATGGGTTATCATAATAGCTGTCATCGTGTGCAGTTCAAACAACGAATACACACGGATACGCTGATTTGCTAATGATTTATAGTCCCATAGGCAGATCCAGGTTTTTGGAGGGGGGGGGGCGCAATTAGGGAAAGGGGGAGGGGCACTTAAGGGATTTCATGAAAAAAAAACTATGAAAATGAAGTATTTTGGTGGGAAAGGGGTGCGTGTGGGGCCCCTGGCTCTGCCCATGGAGTCCACGTGAATTATCAGTGTCAAGAGTCAAATATGTATGCAGTCATCTGCAACAATATTAATTATATTGGCCGTCGTGTAACAGGTGTTTTATTGTGTATGTTCTTCATTGTTTCCCACTCGACGTAAATGAATATATGTCCACAACTTTCTTTTACACTGGAAATCATCATCATAACAATCATCTACCAATTCTGAATATACATTCATCTGATTCATAGTTATATCAATGGGACCACGCATTTTGAGACAAATCCATGCAAGCTTGTTACACCTCTTAATATTGGCTAGGATCGGCGATTCTTGTCGCGAGACATTTTTTTCAGCCTGTAGATGGTAACTAATGTGCACAGACAGACTTGCGCCCTGCTATAGCGTGACTGTGGTGAACACGAGAAAGTCACCGATATGGAGACCACCAAAAATACGTTAGTTTGTGCGGAGTTGTCTCAAAATTCGTCATATCCTTCCAAATGTGTTCTTTTCAATGAATACTATATTGTATATGGTGTAAGTATAAATAGAACAACTGGTAGTACAGTTGATCAGAAGCGTTGCCATGACAATTGTGCGTTATCATCTATGTATTCAAGTGAATCGCCGATAGCTGTGCAGTTGATTGACTATTTCAAATGTCTGCTGCTACATTATCTTCGCAACGTAATCTTGAGTCAGCCTCTACCAGCCAATTTTTGTGGCGGTGATGACTGAAGTAATCAGGACGACTGGGGATAGCAGGACAGAAACAGCATCTAAAACATAAATATCAAAAGTATTGAAACTGAAATTGTATCTCTTAAAGAAAGATTAAAACGGTATTCAATGCGCTGGGACATTTAAGAGAATGATATATACTGCTTGTGTGTGTGTGTGTGTGTGTGTGTGTGCGTGCGTGCGTGCGTGCGTGCGTGCGTGCGTGCGTGCGTGTGTGTGTGTGTGTGTGTGCGTGTACACGATATCTGTACAGCAGATGCAACAACCACCGGGAATAATAAACTTGAGTATTAGGATGTCGAGTTACAAGATCTATGGAGAGTTGTATTTACATTGATATAAAATTGATATTTTCAAAGCACTTTGGCAGGCTTTTTGCGGGATGTTATGCGCAGGGCTCCTAGACAACTGTAGGTGCCGTGTTTTGTAATGTATGCGGGCGTGAGCTGCTTGTATTTCGATAAGTTGTGCTTGTGTGAGTGTCAGTCGCACATCTCATGAGCCAGTTAGGCGTTGGTACGACGTCCACTATAGCCTATGGTTATGTCCAAATGGACATAAAATAAAGGACCATAACTACTGATAAACCAAAGTTTTCTTACCGCACTTGACGTAGTAATCTCCCTGTTCTTTAGACTTCTTGGATGACTTGTACTTCGATTTCTTGGAGGATTTTTTGGAAGATTTCTTTGAAGACTTCTTGCAAGATTTGTTGGACTTCGACTAAAAGAGTTAACTTCTTGATATAAGAAAAATGGAATTGTTGTTTACCACAATGCTGATAAAAACTTACTGTCATGCTGTGTTGAACACAGTAAGGATTCGTAAGTGTCACATGTTTCAAATTACCCACCTTTTTGGAGGACTTCTTGCTCTTGGAGGAGACACATTCCTCGTCATCGGCCAGACACCAGCCACACATACCCGTGTTACAGTAGTCACCTGCAACCGACAACAGATATGCATATATAAGAGCAGGTATACAGGCACAGGGGCATAGTCAGATCCATGTTTTCAGAAAGGGGGGGGGGCGGTAGCACACTTAAGGAATCTCATGAGTTTCGTAAGCCCAGTCGACGTAAATAATGTATTTTAGTGAGAAAAAAAACCGGGGTGGGGGAGGGGGGGGGAGTCGCTCGCCACTCTGCGCCGCTGGATCTGCCTATGAGGCAGGAAACCATCTAATAAAACTGTGTGACACACACAACATCACAACAGCTTTCAACAGCCTGATCGTGATGCAATACAAAGCACCAGGCGGCACTCATAGGTGTGATCATACACTAACAGACAGCCTCCGAGAGGATCACTCACCGTCGCAGCAGCAGTAGCACAGCGCACCCTCCTCATGCGGCGCCTGGCATAGACCCTGGTCACTCTGAAAGGGACAATTGGACATCAGTTTTGATATACGTTACTTTGTGAAATGTGGTGACCGATCAGTGATCATGTAGCATTCAAAGGTCAGTTAAGTGTGTAAGATTTTAAACGAGACGTACAGAGATTGGCTCCCCCAGCCATCGTCTGATAGATAGTCTGCCGTGATTGTTTGCCAACGATACAATGTGCATGGTAATTACTATTCACTGATTTTAACCAATAGAGGCAGATAAGTGGATAGGATAGGCAGATAATATCGCTGAATCTCTATGTTCGTGTGAGTAAATGAAAATTAATGCTGATTATTAAGATTGAAGGCAAGACATAGATGATGGAGTTAGTAACAGTGACAGAGATCAGCAGGGGGTGCGGGGATTCCGTGAACAGTAACTTAATTTGTGTGTGTTCATGAAACTAATTCTATAAAGCCACTAAAACAACAATAACTGCGTCTAAGGGCACTGATAGACATTGTTGCTCACAATTGACATTACTGAGCAATGCAGATATCACAATGAAAGTACCTTGTCCTTTGTTTGCAAATGAGAGGTAAGGGAATACTGGCCTTCTTGAAACAAGCACTACTCTATCTATTCATTCCCATCTATTTATAGTAGACCTATAGATAGGATAGTCAGCTTGGCTATGTAATAAGTTGTAGAACCCCCTTCCCAAGTGCATTTAACAACACGAGAGAATTGCATACTTGATTATATATATATTACAGTGGTTTGAAAGACGTAGTGCATCTGAAAGTGGTTGCTGTGAGTTGAAATACACTTATCCACACATACACAACCGATAATGCAAGCGTATGGGCATGTGGGCCTGTTTGTAAACTGGCCGTATTTATCTCCGAGTAAAAGTAAGACTAAGTTGTACTTCCCATAAACACAAACAGACTCGCCTTCACTCAGCTACTACCTCATAAGGTCCATAAGACTTCTCATTTCAACAAATAACCCATAGTCTTCATTTAGCTCCATTATTAGCAGTAACTTTCAGGTTAGTACCCAAGCTAACAGCAGTGCCATTAACCTCATAAGGTAGACCTATACATTGGCTTGATACACAAATTATAGACCAAACAAACACCCCATTCTGTAACTATCGTTAGTGGCTAATTGTGTACAACATATGCACACTTTATGATCCGTCACACCTCTTCTTATTTAAAGATCCACTAAGTTTCAGTAATTTGATTTTTTTAGTTTCATATGGTGACCTTTACAGAGTAGAAGATAATTGATGCAAGGACGGGAAAGAGGTGAAAGATGACGAGGAAACATCACTTATCATCATAACTGTAGTTTGTTGTGCACGGTTTGCTAAAGAGTCACGTGCTACCATAAATAGAGAAGCGATTTATGCTGTTGAGAGGTGATGAGTTTAAGACCAGGGAGGTGTCACTTGTGGTCACAGTTGTTATAAACTAAGCTCAATTAGGGTTACAATTAGGGGTTCAGGTGTCTCATCACATTGAAAACCACAAATATGCACACCACTTTTGACCACAAGACACCCTAAGATCAAACAAGATGTCTGCATATGTAAAGGCTTCACATTCTACATATGTGTTGCCAATATTTCACTCACACAACCCACACAAATGCAGCATTAAACCTACATATTTAAACCAGCTTTAGACATTACGCACTCGAGTCTACCCACTGCTGTATGAGTATGTGCCATGTAAACTGTAAAACTGAGTAGTTGGGTCTGGTGGTAAGTATTGAGCAAATTTACCTCTAACAGGTTGCGCACTGTTACGTGGTATACCTACATGTTAAATAGGTACAGATCATGCGAGTGAACGCAAATGTGAGTGATTATTACGTCTGCGCTATTGTAGCATTTGTGCTGAATGCTCCCCAGGGAGTTGAGAAAAATATAATGTGACAAGGATGCCAATGACCTTGTGTAGATGTAGAGTCGTCTGATCCTTCTGGGAAGAAGAGCAGAAACCAGACATTTACATTTTGATAGCTCTGGATTTGGGAAGCCTGATTTAACAAGTCGATATTGATCATGTGAAAACAGTTAACTCAAAGATTGAATGAACTCACTACTTGGCGAGATTAGAATTGCGACTGGCTACACCTTGGTTATGTTTTGCGTCAGTGGTTATATTTTGCTTCACCAGGGTAATTTATAGGGCTGGGGTTATATTTTGCGTTTACACAAATCATAACTGGTTATATTTTGCGTTGGTTATAGTTTGCGGTCTAACACATGTATGCATACCCACAATCACAATAGCTTGCATTTTCAAGTCAGCTCCAACTGTGATGATAATGTTAACGATTATTGGTTAGTTAATTAACAACAACACTTCGAAGAAAGACGTGCGGATGAGAATATTTATGTCACACTGTTTTAACAAGGCTCTTATGGCAAAAGTCAACTCTAAAGCACACTTAGGAAGTATTACGATGAGCAAGAGAATGTCATGTCTAGGCGTATCCTGTGACACTATAAACATTAAGAAAAAGGCCATGAACTAGAGAGCTAGCGAGACGTGGCCCCCGCCCTGCTACTCACAGCCTGCCGGACGAAGCCCTCGCACACGGCGCGCTCGGCGCAGCGGCGCGTGGTGATGATGTTGCCTCCAATGTTGGACACCATCGTCTGGCACACATCCTGAAACGACGCAAACAGGGTACGCGTGGTGGTGGGCATTCACTTGTTTAATGCTTCTTTTCATTGTCTTTGCCTTGTGAAATATTCGTTCATTGTAATTGTTTAAAAAGCAGGAATTAAAATACACTCATGACTGCAAATAGACACATTATGTGGCTTCCAACACGTTGATTATCACAGCACCGCCCGTTCCTAGCAGGGACAGGAAAGGTCGCCTGTCGTGTGTTGCTGATAAATTGTAGTGTGGTCGTGTATATATGAACAGACCAATGAAAATACACGTCCAGTAGAGTATACCATCTGTATAAAAATTATCAGTTGATAAGAACGCACATCGTATGAAATAGGTTCAAATTAAACCTGGACACATTGGCGGATCCAGGACAATCTGTAAGAGCACACCCAAAAGGTATGCATCACGTACTCAGCTGATAAAAAGGATGAGTACGTCTATAGATCTGCAGCTAGGAGGCAGGCGGTACTCTCACCTATCACATAGGCATTTTATAAACAAATGTAAGCGCCGTTATAGTGCAATGTGGTCAAGTGTGTATACTCTGCTCTCACAAATCTAGTAGGACTATATAGCAGCCAGCCCATAAATTTCACTTGCCCTTTAATAGATATGCACTAAACATATGTTCACAGACACATTGCTGCTGGTTAAATGAATAAACAAAAGCATTATTTGAGACTGGCAGTACTTACGTGTCCCTCGCCACAGCGGATCATGTTGTCGCGGCACGCCTCGCTGTTCTCACTGCCCTCGCAGTTGTAGCACTCAATGCCCCAGCCCCACACGCCTGGAGTGGAGGGAGGTGAGAACTGGTGGGTTAGCCATGGCAATCAAGTAACATGTGATGGTTATAAGTTTGGTCTGCAGAGCACGCCCGGAGTCTACGTACTGTACGTACAGGTCCTGTGGCAAGCAAAGGTAGGTAGCAAATAAAGCACAGAGAAAAGGTCAACGTAAATGTTGCTGGATATTTTAACGTTTTAACAATTCACATCTTGCCATTGGCATCGAGACGTTATTTGCAATTACAAGCACCTATTACAAAATATGCAGTGGGACTTTTTTGGAGCTTGTAAGTAAAAAACAAAGCCACGGCTGTGTCATTCACCTGTACAAATGAATGTATCGGCTCACTGCACCATGTCAATTCATGAATACTAGCTGCCCATAATCAACTTTACAAATTCATCTTTGAAATTGTCTGGAACAAATCCTTATATTTATGCCAGAGTGAAAAGGTTCAAGATAGAAATACATTCCCTTATCAATGGCTGATTTTTGGAGACCTTTAGTATTTTATAGCAGACAGGTTTTGCAATACATATCAATCATAAAGACATTTATTGCAGGGTCTTTTTACGTCAAGGGGTGTTTCATCATAAATATCCTCATGTGATGATACAATAAATTAGAGATGTGTTTGCTTTCCACACGTGTTGCCCTCCGTGTAAGCCCGTAAGCCACCTATTCCAATACAATTAAACCGTATTTAGAGCAGAGTGATTTACAAGAAAGTTTTTACTATCACTCTTTGTTTGTTGTCAGCGTCAACTAAATGTAACGGGAACGTTCTATTGCGCTATCACACAGGGATTTCTATTTTTACAATACCATAAAGCTGTGTGTATATTATCTGATAATGTATACAGACACAGAATTATTAGTCCCTTGCAGTTGAATTAAAGGTAAACACCACGTTTCCGCCCCCGCAGCCTCCTTTTCTTTACGAATTGCTCCCCGTTCTCCCTGTAACACAAATGATGGCACAATCTGGCCGGCGTGGTTTTTAGTACTTTTTACGCCGTACGGAGTGCATGGTGCTGAGAATCTGGCTGTTACCCCGCCCCATTTTATTACTGACCTTCTGGCCGGAATCTCAAAAAATTCCTCGAAAAATGGCAAAGTCACAATCCGTGGACCATTAAGGCCGGCGATTTTCAGGTTCGGGCATTGAAACGGAGGCTGCAAAATCCACTTCTTATGCAAAGTCATTTTTTCGTATGCCGGCCAGAAAGTGAAATATCGATCGACGTTAATCCCTCCCGATGAGGCTCGGGCCGGAATAAATGCTCCGTTTTGGCTCCGTTTCAGCTCCGTTCCAGCTTCGTTCCAGCTCCGGCCCATAGTAAAAAACCTCTGGATTGATTTCGGATCATACCCGTGAGCCCGGCATTTTTTGCTCTCCGGCCAGCTTACTTTCCCTCGGATAGGCTCCGGCAGTAGTGATTGAAAGTCCAATTTGTGCTTGTTTTCTTAAATTATCCATTAGACTACGGACAGCGGGTACGGCCGGATTTGCATTTTAAAATGATTTTTAATGAGGTACAATCTGGCCGGCGGGGTTTTTAGTACTTTTTACGCCGTACGGAGTGCATGGTGCTGACAACCTGGCTGTTATGGTCACTTTGGGATGCACTGTCCTCAGCACAGACCGGACTACGCCTGAGCTCTCTGTTTAGCAGGACGCCGTCATTTAGACTCCTGGCTGCATGTTTATCTGCCTATCTCGCACATTCCGCCCGACGATTTTCATGACGGCGTCCTATAAACCGGAAGATCTTTCCTCCATTTCCGTGGAAATGTTTACAAACAAAGATCATCAAATTCCGGATACGTAACATAGCAGGACGGAATGAACATATTCCAGGGAGGCAATATAAAGGGTGGATCCTCCCGGAATTCAGCCCGGATGTTCAGTACTGTAATGGGGGGGGGGTACAGTATGAATAATGGTTTACTTCACGGACTTACCGTTGCATGTCGCTAGAAGTACGACGCTCAGGCAAAGCACGTGCACAGTCGTCTTGGAAGCCATGGCAGCAGACTGAAACCATCAGAAAGCATGCTCATTCATTTCACATAAACGATGTTAGCTCCAGAACACGTCAGATTTGTCATTTTGGGGTCAAATTTGAGGATATCTGGGTGGTTCGGTGGGGAATGGCGACCGTCTGGCAGGTTCTGGCCTTAAAAATGTTATATCCTGGAGAAGTGGGTTGCGTTTTCCTCGTTTTATATGTTCCAGTGAATGATTATTGATCTGCTGATCGGCATCATCTGCGTGCTTTTTCGGTGGTCTGGAGGGCTAACGCGAGCACCTGGAGGTCATTTGTAGCATCCTAAGATATTTCTACTTAACTCTGGCCCCGCTTGCTGCTTTGGGATGATGTATGATTGATATTCAAACCATAAGTGCCTCAACTACCATTACAATCGAAAGCCATGGAAACATGAAATGGTGTGATCTGGAGCACTGCTTAAAGCTGGCCTGGCTGGCCATATTCATAAAGATGGTTCCCATATTATGGTGTGCTTCGATCAGACAAAGAATAATTGTAACAATGGTAGCCGCTACTCTTAACCTTGCTGCAGCCCAACAATAACACCAGTAGTAAGAATGAAGAGAAAGAAAATAAAGGAAACTTCAGAGTCCTGGAGCTGTTCAAATTGATGCTGTTCACCAGAGACAACTATTAGAGATTTTGGATACGGCCCAGTGATGATAGTCGTCTCCTGTATGGTCATTTCACCAGGCGAATTAATTATCCAACTGAGAAAAGAAGACCCGCAGCTATTTTAATTTCATGAGGCTGCGTTGTCTGTCTCCGGCGATTTCCCGTCACCCACTACATTTTCCGCGACACTACGGCACAGTCATCGTTGGAAGCAGCCGCATCATCGTCTGGGACCACGTGCAAACCCCCAGTGACTTTGGCCGGCTTCGTCTTCAGACGGCTTCGTTATAAAATATTGATCCTTTCTGCAGATCCACTCCGACGTGACAAATCTGATGTAATCTGGAGCATCCGGAGGGACCATTGTCTGGTGAAATGGGCAGGGGGTGGTGGTGGGATTTTAGATAAAACCGAAACTGATGATGGCTATTTTAGATACTGAAACATTTTTGTGTTCCTCAATAGTTTGTGAAGTTAAACACGTAAAGACTATTACAAAATTTACAATCCTATAAAGCGCACTTTAAATTGAATGAAATTTCTTTCCTTAGACCACAGTTAAAAAACAAACACCCCCATCCCATAACACCTAACCAAGTAGTTTCTAGGACCTATATCATGGACTGCAATGAATAGTGCAGCACCTTAAGTAAAAACATAAACATTAGTGTAGTTATCTTCATTGAGAAGAAACAATAAAGAAAAAGAAAAACAAGAGCAAGACTCAAACCTGTTGCGCTGTGAATATCCCGAGTCGATTCTGTGGTCTGCCGCTAAGAGATGCTGTTAAGAGGCATCTAGTCATCACCAAGCAACACCAAAACAAATGCACAGCTCGACCACCTGCTTAAAATGCACATGTGAAACGAACACCACCCAATGCAGGCGTATGTGTACGGTATGATTTACATACCATAGTGTAATTGACCATGTCCTAAGTGTTTCCTTCCATGAAGTCGTGATGTCACCCATATCTGGCTTGAAGGCTTCGTTATGAGGTTGTACTGTGTGTGTTTCAATAAAGATTGTGTATCAAACGTAACATCACTCCACATTTCAAGAGGTGCTCTTCATCTGTCATGTAAACAATCTGATGCTACAATCGCTGCACTGCGACCTCCGTGGTTGACCTTCAGTGTGGGAAATGATCATTTTAAACAATTTGTCACTGTAGGTGTTCTGGACAGTTGATTGGAAACGGTGGGTTTGTCCATGAGGTGCGCTTAACAGAAAGGACAGCATACTAGGAGCGTGCGTGCGATTGGGTGGGTGGGAGGGGTAGTGAATGTACAATATTGTGCCCATAAAGTGTTTATGTAGTCTGTGCGTGTTGTTCGTTTATTAGGATGATCGCATTCTCTCGGCAGAGTTAATTTGACATTTTGAAGACCGGCCAGGACCGAAGATATATGGGCAACACTTTGTTAATGCCCGTAAATCATGCATATACATTTCTAACCCCCTCCCCCTTTAACATGTGTTCATGCCTTTGCGTGTATAAAGCCCCTTGAAATACGCTCCCATTTCCGAAAAAACCTCAAATGTATATGAAGCATCTGCATCCATACCGGGATATGTGAACATGAAGGGGTGTTTTCAGAGGCTTCCTACAAGTCGATACCACTTTAAGGCCCAATATGAACTGGGTCATCCTGCATAACCTTGATGGATCTCTGTGTTTCCGAAGTGCGTGCACCCGTTGCTACATAATAGACATTCTTGCAGTGCTTCAGAAGACATAGTAATCATGGTCTCTTTCTTGGAAAACAATATCACTTAGTGTTAGTAAGTCAAGGCCCTCACTTGTCTTTGACACTTAGCAACCAGCATAGACAACATACAATCGTCACTACAACAGCCATGCGTTCGACTGATTGACAGTTACTTGACTATTTCGATGATGCTGGCCAAAGTCCGGTCTTACAATGAATCCTGCACAGATCGCGGTTCTCCGCCAGTGCACCCAGCTAAAAACAGTCACGTGTACTGTGTTGTCCTATAGATTACAAACCTCGGGCTTTTTATTACAACCCCCCTCCCCTATTTTACATCTCGTGTAAAATACTAGTGACAAATGTTGATGGGGCCGCTAGTTTTTTGTTTCAAATGCAACTTACACAGTTAACTTTGAGAAGGACAAAGCGACAATACCTACAACTACACTAATCAGTTTGAACAATATCCAGCAATGCATATTTAAAAAATAGCCCCAAAGCGACTAAGACAACGTTCACTATCACCTCAATAATTACCCCCACCTTTCCCACCATTTAACCTCGAGGATGGTAGCTCCAGATTCTCCAGAATACGGTAGAAGATGTCGCTTTGCTATAATTGTAGATGCGTTTATAAGCTGCATTTTAACAGAATGCAAATTAATTTCTATTGTTTCTAGTTTCTTAAAATTGATTATATAATTCCATTTTATGCCATCACCACTCTCATCGGACCCAAAAGGTTATTACACCAGATGTACCGGCACCTGCAATGACAGAACGTTTGGTTTTGGTCAAAATTCCTGCCTCACAATGAAGACTAAAGAACTAGAATTTTACAAAAATTCGATTAATTGTAACTTGACATGATCGGACGTAAATCTCCACTTAAGATTCAACGTCAATATTGACATAGGATCAAGTGAGATGTAAGTAATTCAAAGCTTATCAAAGATCATACATTAAAACTGTAATCATTTGTTGTGTAGCATGGCATCATGGCGCAAATCACAACCCTTTTGTATTCATTAATAGCTAATATTATTACACACAATTGTTATATTCGCCAGTATACATGTAGGTGGTATTCTTCGTGTTTTTAATTGTCTTTTTTCACCTTTGTTAAATCTTAAATATATTCATTTCTTATTTATTTAGAATAAATTAAGAATTTTTATTTTCAAATATTTTCGCCATTTGTTTGATATGGCTGTATCAGGAATCAACTTAAACTTATAAAAACCTTTCATATGTATAATCAGTTGTGCTACCACATAAACAGAGAGCAGACGTATTGGGATAAGCTCCTTGTTTAATCATATTATAAAGACATAACAACAATATACATTAAGGCACCACACAGTACAACACAACTCGCCCCCACCCACACTAAAATTACTACAATTTTACCACTCTCCACTACAGGTGCAGCTCATATTTTTTAGCCCCTCACCCTTAAAAAAGTTGGGTTGTTGTTTCCCTATTCATGAAAATACATAAGGATCCCCTCTTAAGTTATTTTGCTTGTTATAAGTAGATGATATTGGTTATTGGATCGATTGAATTAAGTAAATTAATTGCTCATCTGCCAATTGCCAAGGATCGATTGAATTAAGTAAATTAATTGCTCATCTGCCAATTGCCAAGGAAATGAATACTCAAATTATGTATATTCTACTATGCAGTAGTCGCACGTTAACGTTCACGTTGATAAAGGTTTCACATTTATATTTTGTAGTTAATTTTGGTCGAATTTTATCGTAGTGCCATGAAATAATTACTCCATCATAGGAGTATATATATAAGTAGACTTTTACTTGACTTGTGAAGTGGATTGATTTTAGAATGTGAATAATGCAAAAACACAATGTATGGATGTTTGTGTAAAAAAGACAATCGAAAAATATTTTATAGTTTATTTATTTAACTAGTAAAAGCCACACTAACATATACTACGAGCAATAGAATCTTTAAAAATAAACCACATATCATGTAAAATTGATTACTAGTCATGATTATGAACAAAATTTCCATTGTGTACATCAATTATAATTATACTTTCAAATCATCGCCTAGATAATAGTGCCTTGAAGTTCAGAACCCAAGCATTGCATGAATAATATTTTTTTCCGATTGAAAGAAAAAGTTTAAAATAATGATAAAGATAAATGTCTCTATACTCAAATTGTACGCTTTCTACTTTAGTGGCAACCTACATATTGGATTGACTACCTAAGCATTGCATAAAAAATCCAATAGCTTGAAATCATAATTAATATTAACTTATTACTCAAATTCACGCTTCCTACTTTAATGGCAACCTACAAATTGAAGTTCACTAGATAAGCATTGAATAAGTGATAATTCTTTAGCACTGCCACTGTCCAATTGAAACAAAAATACAATCGTTTAATATCATAACAAAAGTCAGTCCGTCAACACTCAAATTGCACGCTTTCTATTTTGATGGCATAACGCATAAACATTACATAAATAATAATTATTTGAAAAAAAAATAGCGTATTGCCAAATAGTGATACTAACTGTCTATGGCATATTAAATATGCCATATTGGAAATGCATAGATCTGTCTAGAATGTCTGTAACTTGAATACACTATGTCAATTCGTACACGTTCACTGTCATTCCTATAGTCGAATAAAAATTAGTACCCACAAAACACTCTTGAGCAAACATTTTCATTCAATCCATCGAATCACGCATCACTTTTCTCCTATTGATATAAAATTAAATAAAAAACGCCAGAACTACAATTTACTCGTTATTCATGCTCGTCATTCACTGGTGTTTGGTGGTGGTGGGGGGATCAACCATGTGGTTGTCATTCATGGGTGTCTGCTCCTTCTCCTCTTTCTCCAATTTTCCCTTCATCCTGCTTCGGAAACTAGGGATAGCGTATGTGTACCTATGTAGAGAAAATTTATCATTGTTTGATTTGATGAAGTCAGCAACAATTCCACACATCAACTCTTCTAATTAAATCAACAAGCAGAACAATCAGAACATTCAGAAGTTGTCTTACCCAGTTTTATTCAAAAAGTTCGTGACAGCCAGGCGCAGGAACTTGTTCGGGATTAAGGAAGCAGGTGCTTGTCCCCCAACTTTGCAGCACGGACATACTTGATCCTCATCCTCATCCAGAAGGTAGGTCCGGATGCCTGGAAATACACTCTCAACTCAGCCAATGATATCAATAGCAATTAAGTTGTTTAGATCACAGCCATTGCAGTACAATGTTGAAGTACAGTGGGGGATTCAGGAGGCCCTCCTCCCTCTTCTCTCTCATTTTCCCACCTAAATATGTCATGTTATTTTTTGTTGTTGTTTGTTTGCATATTCCCTATCAACCGCGCATATAAACCCCATGAAGTCTTTTAACTTAAGTGTGTCCCCGGCCCACTCTTTTTTGAAAACCTGGATCTGCCAGTGGAAGTAAGTTACTATATCAGACCCATGTAATTACTCACATTCGTCACAAAAGCTGCTTCCACAACACGGAATGAGGACAGCATCCTTCAGCAGCTCTTTGCACTTGGGGCAGATGAGTTCTTCTGGACGCTCGTCCTTCGGGTTCTCCGGTGTGACATTCTCAGCTTGAGGCAGGAAGGGCGCCTTTTCCTTTTTACCCTTGATATACGCATGCCTGCAACACCGCAGAAATGGAGTCGATATATACCAAATATAATCGAATTCAACTTCTGCAAATATTTGAATTTTTGACAATAAACTCATTGGATTTCCTTCTTATATAGATACATTCACTAATTTTGAGTTAAATCCCTTTGAAACTTACGGTCACGTGCTGCCACCTGGTGACAAAAAGAAGTCTCAGAAGATGTGCAAAAATGTGAATACAGTAAGTTTCGACCAGATTTAACTAATAATTGTGAATATATTCATTTGATGTTTATTTTAATAATTGTAAATGGAAATCATTAAAAATCTGAGAATTCAACATCACTGCATACGAAATACGAACAATCTACTCACGCGTGCATTGTTACAACCCCGTAGGTTCCGTTATGCATCTGCCGTGCCCCAAGCGCATGCTCGCTGGTGGGAGTCATAAAGGACTTCGGAATGCCGGAGTTTGTCTTGATCCTCTTAACACCCGTACCATTTTCCTATAATCAGAAGAAAGGTGGTCTCTTATTTGAAACAAATTAAAACAGTGTTTAAATGATACATAGTATGTGGTCTCATTTTGTATATTTTTCTTGCCATAGGATTACGAAATGTGTATATTAGTTTCGTAATTGCATGATACAAAACAATGTACACTATGGTTATTTGAAACAGTTCTGTGAAGTAATATAAAGTAAATGATATATAATCCACAAACTAAATCTGTGTTAAAACAGTAAACCAATAATTACATTTATTTTCTTATTTTGAAACTTTCGCGGGCGTTTTTCGGCAGGATTAAAATTTGCTTTTTCCTGCGCAAAACAGGCCGTAAGTTTTTCGTTTTCTGGGGCATCTGCTTTTGCGAGATTGAAACCCTGCAGAGAAAAAAAAAAGTTTAAAAGATTTCAGCCAACGTTTACAGTTATCTGCAAAATAAAAATGATGATGATTTTGTGGGAATGTCACATACAGAAAGAATGACGCTAAACTCAATTGTTAATACTTCTAATGTAAAATGCATGTTTTTGCTGATAATTGATAGAATGTTAATGTTGACATACCTCGAACAGTCTGGCCCAGTTGGGCAAGGTGGGATTTTGTGCGGGTGCTTTGGCCTATGACAAAAACATGCAAAACTCTTAGTACACACATATATTTACTACAAACTGATGTGAAACAAAATAAAGTTTACAACAGTACACCAATCAACCAAATTTTGATTTTATGGGTTGACCTATTAGTATTGATATACAACAGGACCTTTCTATTAAGACAACTCTACGAGCAATGGTCTATTTTTGGTTTTTGATGATGGTCTCTCTCTATGAGTGTTCTGGATGGATAATGCATATTTTGTCATGCTCGGGGGGGGTTGCGCGCCACAGTTTTTCGTATATGAGGGTTCCACTATTTAAATGTGGCATAATTAAGCATCATTTTAGTGTAAATGTGACTGTTTCCATGCTTGGGACGCATGGAGAGGACGTTAATTTAACGCGTTGCAGCCGACAATACGTAACAAACATATAGCCTATATTTTGCTTGCACTTAAATGCTTGGGAGGATGTCTTTGCGTCATCACTGTGTATATATGATTATTCTAATTAATCATAAACACAACTAACGTGTCTCATCCGCATGATCCGAGAGTTCATCACACCGGGCAATTTGTATCGTCCGATACTTATGTTCTACTACCGTTCCAGCTGTGCTTAAATTTTGAACTAATGCATGCTGATTACGAACACCAATCAATATCTTATGTGAATGATAAATGTATCTAACAAACACTTGTCACATTTTAACAAAACTTGTTGCCAAGCAAAACCATTAGAATGACTTTAAAAATGTAATTAGTTGTGTACAGGGGGTGAATTTCGATGAGTGTTGACCCGTTACAACAACATCTCCAGCTTTTAGTCTGCAGAATACTTTCACACTAATACGTGCTTCGTTAAACAATATTGGAACTATCTTTAAGAAAAGTTACATCTTAAAAATCATAATTCTAAACTTTGATCAAATATGCGGCACAGGGAACCAATATAAATTGGTAATTTATATGAAAGTCATGGGACTAGAACCCGTAATTCAAGTAAATTTATCGCTCTTTGAGCCATTTCTGTTATCGAGCCACTTCTGGGATGAAATTATCATCGAAAACTAAGTGATTGATAACGAGAACGTGGAAATGACAGTCTGTTTAATTAATGTCTCATTTTGATATCAGGTTTAGTCTTTTTTTCTGTAGTGTTTCGGAGACTTATTTTATTTAACAAGATATCAAAATGAGACCGTCTGTAATGTCCAAAATATAACTAGCATATCAATTTAAGGTCATTCTATACATTCAAGATCTTCACGTAGTGCACACACATACCAGATAACTCTTATAGGTACACGTGTGCGAGTCACCGGCGACAATCTTATTTCTTTATAAACTTTTCACTAGTTTTCAAGTATGTATACTTGTGCATTAAAACAAAAAGTCAAGCTTGCGCTAAGGGAAGTTACGATGCGCTCGGCTTATATTCAATGATTTGCAAAATGAACAATCAGCACGAACTAGATGAGGAGACAAGAAAACTAGCTTACCTCAAATGAGGGGGAACTATACCCTACCTGATTCTCAAATCTCAGCAAAAATCCAGGACGATTCTCATTCATTTTCTAACCATTATCATTTCATAATGTCACAGTTTCTCACAACTCTCAAAGAAAATGGACCCCCATTCTCATTTCTCATAAAAAATCAAGGGCCATTATCACATCACAAATTACGTATATTTCCCCCTCTCAAATGCACAGAACTCGGGGTTTCGTGAAACAGAATATCCCAGCAAAAGAAACATCTTAAACTTAGCGAGTATTTTTAACATCAAAATGAGAATCCAAGGTAATGTTTTCCTGCATTTAAATATTGCAAGCATGGCCAATATTTCATAGTGAAATATTCCTGAAATCGATTGAAATCATTAGAAAACACAAATTTCTCACCTTGTCCATATCTTCTGGAATATCTTTTTTCACGTCGAAACTAGATCATCGCCGTAGATATTGTCTTCTGTGCAAACGTTTGTCTTTCGCAAATCGACGTTAGAAATGAATGATTTTATAATCGTATATATTGTATTCGGTGGAAACGTCTGTCTTTCGCAAACCAACTTTAGAAATGAATGATTCTATAATCGTAGCCGGTGTATTTATAGCTCCTCAGAAGGGCCCGCACCCGAACCTCTAACAACTTCTCACTGGTCATCTAACAACTGCCCATTGGTCAGTACTTAAAAAGTTACTGCCTTTTGAAATGGCCTAGTGCTAACAACAACAGCGGCGACTAATGACTACCAGTTATAGTATTGTGAGAACTTGGTCACAGATAAAATAATCCCATTACCCTCCATTGTACATAATTGACGCTTCGGTTAAACAGGCTGCGACTACAATTGAATGTTACTGGTACCTATTCAACACATAACGTTTATTTAGAAAGCTTTTAAAGATTCCTCGAGCAAACTAGGTAAACAAAGCATCTTGTTTAATCATAGACGTGCACATACTGGACAAATTTCAAACAACTATTACAACATGCATAACATACAATTTACAAATCAAGTTTAGATTTGGTCCTTATTATTACAAAATTAGTTTCAGCTAAATGTAGTTGCAGTAGAACCTCTCTTTAAGGACCATCCGGGAGACTGGTCTTAATCAAGTGGTCTTAATAAAGAGGTGGTCTTGTTATAGAGGTTCATGTTTGGGCCCTGTTTGGAGGTGAAAAAAAAGAGATAATCAAGTTCCACTTCTGTGGAACGTGACAGTGTTACAGCGTGCACCTTGTTTGAATAACTTGTATTTTGAATAATAATACCGAAATTGACGAGGATTGGATTTATATTTAATAACTTGAGGAAATGCTCAAATATTTTGCATCATTTCATCAATTATCTTTTTAATTCAATTACTTGTGAATTGAAAAACTCAAGGACGACTCCCATAGGTAGATTCAGGTGTGTGTGTGTGTGTGTGTGTGTGTGTGTGTGTGTGTGTGTGTGTGTGTGTGTGTGTGTGTGTGTGTGTGTGTGTGTGTGTGTGTGTGTGTGTGTGTGTGTGTGTGTGTGTGTGTGTGTGTGTGTGTGTGTGTGTGTGTGTGTGTGTGTGTGTGTGTGTGTATTTTATACGTCTGCCATTGATCGCGCACGAAACCCATGAAATCCCTGATGTGCAACCCCCCCTTCTAAAAATCCGGATCTTCCATTTAGTAGAGGATTTAATCAGACAAAATAGACTATTTTCTGCAAGTCGTGATGCAAAGGTTTCTTTTGGCAGGGAAGTACCAAAGGGCAAAAGAAAATGATTTGTGCACGGACTCACGTCAGATCAACCCCCGTATCCAAATTATGCGCGTTTTCCAAAATGGCCGCCGGGCATATCGTAAAAAATGATGTTTATTTTTCATTTTTGTATATATTGTATATATTTTATAATTGACTGTTATAGTTGCCTGCTTCCTTTGATAACCGAAAAACGAACTGAGTACAAACACAAACATGTACATGTACACCTGTACAGACAAGGAATCTCATCCATTATGGAAGAGTTGGGATCATTGTAGAGACTCCTGAACCAAAATCGTCACATGTTCTCACATTTTGTTAGCTATGTTTCATTTGCTGGCGATTAATATTGTTTAAGTCCCATTGGCATATCTAGATTTTCAGAAGAGGTGGGGGCTTAAGAGTGATCTTGTGCGTTTGTTGCACGCGATCTCTAGTTAACATGTCAATAAGCGTGTGAAAGTAAGGTATTTTAGTTCGGAAGGGGGTGGGGGGCGTCAGTGGAGCTGCCTATGCCTACACTTGTCTTGTGTAACTACTAATGGGTCAGTTTACAATGCAAACTGTTATCATCTCATTTGTCTTTAAAATTATGTTCATGGAAGAAAAAACATTTCTAATAATTTCTTTATTCCCATTCTAATGTACTCTTCATTTTTTCACCAAGACATTCGCAATTAAATAGGTTTTAATTGGCAAAAGACCACTCAACAAAGAATTCGGTTTGAAGACAATTTACATGTTCACCTTATCACACACATTATCGAGCAACAGGAGGTTCAGTTAACACTCAGAGGCTTTATCTCTTTATCTATCCCACCCGGGGGTACCCGGGTGGGGTTGGGGGTCATTTACCTGAAACATGGGTAGGGACGTGCTTGTGGGATCTTCAAAACCTGACCCTGTAACAAACCACCACAGGGCAAAAACAAAGTGGGATCATTTTCAGGAGCTTTGGTGCAATTTATTCGTTTGTTCTCCATGTCTTAACACTTAGGATGGGGTGCTGCACGACAGGGGGCTGATTTAACATTTGGGGTGATGATTGATTCACCACCTTGATATCACTCTCATTGATTGCATGGTATCTCTATGTGTTATTTGAAATAATAGAACGATGTATATATGGTATTTTAATTAATGCATTATCCACATCAAATATGTGCATAAATTTTTGATGATTTAATACTAGCAAACATCATCATTGAATTTGGTATTTGTTCTTGCTGGTTACTTACAGAGGTCAATAAAACAGACCTTGTCGTAAACAGACCTTGAAAAAACACACCCTGTGACAAACAATGAAGAAATATGTCATGGTTTGTCGGTCACCATGTATGAATGCATGCCCTCATGTAGTGAATATTGCCCGAGCTTGCGAGGGCAATATTCACTACATGAGGGCATGCATTCATACATGGTGACCGACAAACCATGATATATATTCATTATAACACGATAAACCCTCATTAACACTAATATAGCCTAAATTAATCAGGTTCAGCGCACAAAGCAAAAGTCTAGAATCCTGCCGCTGACTGGGCGGCACACATTCGATTTTTTTACACTTGCTTAAACACTGTTCTGATTGAAACAACTATTCGACACAAGGGTTATCTATTTTGAATATGCAGCACCATTTTTACTAACAATGTATCGCTAAATAATCTCAAAAGTGATTGAACTGTGATTAATTTCGAACTTCGGCGGTCTACTGGTCTACTAGTCTAAACACTAGTCTCGTTCTGTAAGTTGTGCTATAAATAGGCGGGATTTTCTAAAGTCACAATGCAAACTTGGAATAAAGTTGCAATTTTATTGAGTTTACATTATTTATTACCTTTAGTCATAATTGAGATCATTCAAATCTCTGTAATATTGTAAATATAGTCGATTTTTATTTTTAATCGAGGGTTTCAAAATGGCGGACTTTTCTGCTTGCAGACAGGGCACTATTGCCCAGTCGACTATGGAGAAATAGGTGACTGGCTGATTTGGCTCTAAGCCAATCACAATGCAGGATTTAGGGGTGTGTCACAGATAGAGTGTTATAATGAGCGTTAAAAACAAACTCTGTGCCAATAAATGCCATGTTGAAAAAACATACCCTGTCAGGTGGCACGTCCCCACTACGTTTAACTTTGTATGTGCTCCTCGCCCCAGGATTGCACCATAGGATAACACAATTACTAGACTAGACATATCACATAGTCCTATATTTTTTATTTACCATGTGAATGGTATTACACAGAGTAACACTATCGTTTTTCAAATACTGCTTTATACTCAACTATGCAAAAGCACATTCATGCATGAAAAATAAGACTTGGCATTTTGTTTGCACAATAAGAGCCCACGCAATATTCATTTCCTTTCATTTCCATTCAGAGATCATTTTCCACTGTGCCAGTCTTCTCTATTGATTAAGATCAAACTTAAAATGTTAAAAGTTTTAGCTGCTCAGCAGAGAATAAACATTTCCAAACACACATCCATTCCTTGCATGCACACAGACCACTCATTGGCCCACACTATTGCTAAACACCACCTTTGATGGCTGCTATAGACCGTTCCATATTCTTGGTGAGCTGCTCGCTGAACCTGTCCAACGTGTGATCCACCACCGTGCTATTGAAAATCTCTGCACACTTTTTCTGGCCAAAGTTGCACTTTCTGTAGTGGTGGCTCATGGCCACGGTGACATTCACGTCCACTGTCCATTTCTGCGGCGTGAGTGAGTTTTTGTAGCGAATGTAGCAATAGTGGTTGAACACAGATACGCAGCGGCGAGGGTCAATGAACGACTTGGGTGCGAATAGGTAGGGACTTTCTTGCTTACTGCGTGCTGTGTAGCGGAGCATGACAGCGCCTGCAGGTGGAGCTTTGTTGTCAGCTGCAGTTGGCGGGGGCAGGTCCAGGAAGTGGTACACGTTGCGGAATGTGTAAGACAGCCAGGGCTCGCTCAGTTTCTCGTCCCTGTCGATCCGGTCCAGCAGGGCGTGGTAGGAGGTGTCCTGTGCCGGGAGGATCACCTCGTCAAAGTCCACAACCACTATGTAGCGGTACCTGCAATGACACAAAGAAGCCGTGTGGTGTTGTTAGATTCATAGGTTTTATATGCACAAAGACTAATTGATATGCTAAACACTCTTTGAAAATGACATTTTGTTGGGTGAATAAGGAGGGTGCATGCCCCTTCCACCCCCTGGTCCTCCCTACGACATTCAGTTACATTAGAAAGTAGGAAAAAGTAAGAACTACCTGTACATGTTGCGGAGCATGCAGTCATTGAGAGAAGCAGGACTTCCCATCTTGGCTCCCTGAACAGTGTAATCAGGTTTCGGGGGAGGCATCGGGCGAACTCTGATGATACAACAATTAGTTTTTAATAAACTTCACTTCCCCCCATGTAATCATGTGAATAAAAAGCATGGACCTGTACAGAATACAAAGGTATATTTGTGGGGTTGTTCAAAAGAGCTAGTTGGCTAACCCCCGTGTCAGAGTGGACAGGCGAAACGCGGACTCAAGGTGCCCTCTGTAGCGCAAGTGTAGAAAATTAAAAAAAAATTTCCAAGCTTGTGCAAATTTTTCCCTTCCTGGCGGACTAGAAGTGAGTCAGGCGAGAAATAGCCACCGAAAGCACACACACCGCCCCCCACGGACCTCCCACTGCAGCGAAGTCAGGCGGAGAGAAAGCCGCTTAGTACGGAGTGTAAAATGTGTATGGCGGGCTCTGGCGGAGTCACCATGAGTCTTTAGAACCCTGGCGAACTGAAATTGGGAGTGACAGTCGCCAGACAACCATGGCTCCACCAACAAGCCAAGCGAAGTGTCATGAAGTTTCCGTTGGCCGGACTCTTGCAAATCGCAAGAGCCGCCGATGGAACATGAGTGCCTCCGCTGACAGCGTGACAGAGGAGTAAAAATAACATGGGGAAATTCCTCAAGAGAGCAGCGGAGTCCGTCGGCGAGATCCGTCGAAGTTTGGCGGACTCCGCCAAACAGGGTAAAATGGACACAGCGGAGCTTTTACTCCGTCGCTGCGATGATATTTTCCATCAATTTGCCGACGGAGCATGCGGAGGGAGCGCGTATAAGCGAACTTTGAGGATTGGCATTGACTATTTTTATGTGAGCTTTTTCAAGGCTGATTCCATGCTGGTCTTTACAATAGATAATAAGAGAATAATATGGATAATTATGCCATAGAAAGGGATTCATGAAATGTAGTGACAAATAGAATTTGAATAATGGCACAGATGGAACCTTGATAAACTATCGAATCACAACATCCTATGCTGGACAACTTCTCCCCAGTAATTGTAATAAATGCTATTATTTATAATTGTCTCTCCACAGACATCGTATTGTTTAGGGGACGACATCTTGTATACCCCACGAGTTTCTGAACTCACTTACTATATCCCAGCAGGCACACTGATGTCAGCCTGGCGTTGGATTATGGTTGTATTACGCGGGTGACGTCAGCCAACATAAATTCAATGTAACGTGCGCCTGGCGTTGACACAGCGTCAGATTTTTGCGTCACCTGGCGTTGATTGCCTGGCGTTGATAGCGTCGGACATCAACGTCGGATCAGCGTTGATCCCAGCGTCTTGTGCCCGCTGGGATGATTTTGTAAATTGGTATAGAATAGGGAGATCAGGGGATCGCAATGGGTGCCCCTTTGCCCACAATAATACCGCCTTATTTTCATAGGGTTTTTGTCATGTAGGCTATCAATTACATACACGAAACCCATACGGAGCGCTCTTGCGGCGTAAAGCGGAGGTGAGCGGCGTTCATTTCACGTGGTACGGGAGGCAGACAGGGTCCACGTTGGTGCCAAAATACGGCGAGGAACCAGCGAACTCAAAGATCAAAAGTAATCAATAATCCCACCGCCAGTGGGTTGTTCATAAACTCAAATTTACACTTCTCCCGGGTAGGAGGAGTCAGCATGTCATTTTGCTCACGCGGAGATAGTGCGGAGGTAGCCGCGGAGCCCTCGAGGAGGCAAGAATCGCCCAGTCCGCTGGACTCCGCTGCAGGAGGCCAGGCCATTCGCGTTGTTGATTCGACAATGAGGTGTTAATTTTTCATATTTTCCCCCATTTTTACGGACTTTGTCATTTTTTCGACCTAAAAATTTCAGTTCCATAGCGTCACTCTGACAGGGGTGGATTTGTCACCTGACGAAAAATGGACGAGGAAAACCCACACATGTATCCCTAGTGTCACTAATATGTGCCCACATGTTTTCACAAGCATTAGTGTCCCTCGCTTCTTCTTTATTAGATTTTTATATTTAATAATTGTCATCATTCAAGATTTATTTTATGCTGATGACGTTCTTCTTGCCCTTCTACGGCTCTTCAAGGAAGCCACAAACATTGTTCAAACCATTCAAAAATTATTTGAGCTTAGATTTATATTGGAAAAACACAAACATTTGGCAGTCATTAAAGCCAAATATTTTGAACATAGACTGAAAGCATATGGAAGTGAATAAGTTTGGACAAACTTTTAAAAACACCCACTTGAATTGAAATGAATCATAAGCAGACCCAGGGGCTCGGCTGGCTATGTCTTTTCCACCAAGCTATTTCATTTTTATGTTTTTTGGCATGTTCACTATCAATCACTCATATAAACGCGGAAGTGTGCCCACCCCTTGAAAAATGGATCTGCCAAAGTGAATGGTGGTCTCTACGGCTTTCAGGGGCCCTGGAGAAATGTTCTTTTAAAGAGGTGGTATCTTTTATAGATGTTGTCTAACTTCAAGGCGATAAACTAATTCTCGCAACAGACCTCTCCGATGCACGCGACACAGACTCCAAACTCTGTTGCCAGGGGCGCAGGACAGGCTGGTAGACTGGCAACAGGATGGTGGAGGTGGCGCACGTGTTCCGCATCACGGACACATGGGAGGGCACTGGCCATGTGCTTGCCCGGCACACATGTATTGGCCCTAGTGGCGTAGTGTCACAATGCATTGCCTGTACCACAATGCTGGTACATATGATATATTGTAGCCAACTCCCAAAGCAGCATGTCTAACTACATGTACATTGGGTCGGCACCAACACCAACAGCCAGAGATATGCCCAATACCACGCAAAGGTTCTAGATAAAACCCGCTTCTCACGATAGGTGACGCCTATGGCTCCTATTCTATGCAGTATTCTTTTTAAAACTAGCTCTATACTCGCTACTCCTTTGCTCATAGTAACATCAAGCTGAAATGCTACTTCAAAACCTGACCTGCCAACAGAGCCACTACAGGGCAAAAACAAAATGGGATCGTTTCAGGAGCTTTGGTGCAATTTGATTGTTTGTCCTCCATGTTTTTTAACACTTAGGATGGTTTATGATTTACGACAGGGTGCTGATAAAACACTTAGGGTGATGATTGATTTATCACCTTGATATCAAACATGGATTGCATGGTATCTCTATGTGTTATTTAATATTTTTTAACCGGGCATACCTGGTTTTTAATTGTATGCATTATCACATCAAATTTTGCATAAAATTTTGATGATTTAAAACTATAATCATCCCATGCATTTGGTATGTTTAATGGATGGTTACACCAACCCAACAAAAACAGAGCTTATCTTAAACAGGAAAAAAAAATACTACTTTTGAAATACAATGAAAAACTACATCATGGTTTTTCAATTAAAATAACTATGATCCCATCATGTAGGATATAATATGGTAAGCAGTGTCATTAAAATATCATAACCAGCTTTTCAAACATGATCTGTTTAGAATATAACACGATAAACCGGCATAAACCTGCAGGTATAGCTAAATTGCATCAGGTTCAGTGCACAAACAAAACAGATCCTGCATCTGATGGATACTTCAATTATTTAGTGACAGAGAAACACTGTTCTGAACAAACAACATGCGACACAAGGGTTGTCAATTTTGAATATGACACTTTAATCACAATGTATAGGCTAAATAATCTCTGAATCAAATTGAACTTCTTTAACATGCACTTTGCAGGTCTACTGGTCTACTAGTTACACAATCATAGTTCTGTAAGTTGGGCTATAAATGGTATTTTTTTCTAAAGTCACAATCAACATCAAATAATGTTGCAATAAAATTGAGTAAACAATTTATTACCAACATCAAATATGTGCATTAAAATCTCTGTAAACAAAATTAGATTTTTATTTTCAATTTGGTTTCAAAATTTTGGACTTTTCGGTAACTTACAGGGCACTATAGCCCAGTCGACTATGGAGTCATAACTGGAAAACGGCTCTAAGCCAAAAATGCAGGATTTGGGGTGTGACAGATAAGTGTTATAATGAGCCTTAAAAACAAACTCTGTGCCAATATATGCCATGTTGAAAAAACATACCCTGTCCAATGACATGTCCCCCACTACGTTTAACTTTTGTATGTGCTGCCGCCCCAGGATTGCACCATAGGGTAACAATTACTAGACTAGAGTACACATAGTTATATTTTTATTTACCATGTGAATGGTATTACACAATGGAAACACTATAGTTTTCAAATCCTGGATACTCAACTATGCAAAAATTCATGCATGTAAAAATAAGACTTGGCAACTTTGCAAAAGAACAAAATTCATTTCCTTTCATTTCCATTCAAATTTCCACTGTGCCAGTCTTCAAACAAAAAAAGATCCAACTTAAAATGTTAAAAGTTTGAGCTGCTCAGCAGAGGAAGATAAACATTTATCAAACACACATCCATATATCCATGCACACAAAACCACTCATTGGCCTACACTATTTTGCTAAACACCACCTTTGATGGCTGCTATAGACTGTTCCATATTTTGGTGAGCTGCTCGCTGAACCCTTCAACGTGTGATCCACCACCGTGCTATTGAAAAATCTCTGCACACTTTTTCTGGCCAAAGTTGCACTTTCTGTAGTGGTGGCTCATGGCAACGGTGACATTCACGTCCACTGTCCATTTCTGCGGCGTGAATGAGTTTTTGTAGCGAATGTAGCAATAGTGGTTGAACATAAATACGGGAAGGGCGAGGGTCAATGAACGTTTATTTGCGAATAGGTAATTTTCTTGCTTAATGCGTGCTGTAGCGGAGCATGACAGCGCCTGCAGGTGGAGCTTTGTTGTCAGCAGCAGTTGGCGGGGGCAGGTCCAGGAAGTGGTACACGTTGCGGAATGTGTAAGACAGCCAGGGCTCGCTCAGTTTCTCGTCCCGGTCGATCCGGTCATCAGGGCGTGGTAGGAGGTGTCCTGTGCCGGGAGGATCACCTCGTCAAAGTCCACAACCACTATGAAGCGGTACCTGTAATGACACAAAGGCCGTGTGATGTTGTTAGATTCATAGGTTTTATATTCGTCAAAGACTAATTGATATGCTAAACACTCTTTGAAAATGACATTTTGTTGGGTGAATAAGGAGGTGCATGCCATTCCCCTTTTCATCCCTATTCAGTTACATTAGAAAGTAGGAAAAAGTAAGACCTTACCTGATTACATGTTTTGAGCATGCAGTCATGTGAAAATTAAAAAAAATTTCAAGCTTGTGCAAAATTTTCCCTTCCTGGCGGACTAGAAGTCCGCAGGCGGAGAAATAGCCCTCGAGCACACACACCCGCCCCCACGGACCTCCACTGCAGCGAAGTCAGGCGGAGAGAAATTTCGCTAGTACGGAGTGTAAAATGTGTATGGCGGACTCTGGCGGAGTCAAATTATGAGTCTTGCGAACCCTGGCGAACTGAAATTGGGAGTGACAGTCGCCAGACAACCATGGCTCCACCAACAGCGTCAAGCGAAGTGTCATGGCTCCGTTGGCGGACTCTTGCAAATCGCAAGAGCCCGCCGATGGAGACATGGAGGCTCCGCTGACAGCGTGACAGAGGGAGAAAATAACATGGGGAAATTCCCGGCGGAGAGCAGCGGAGTCCGTCGGCGAAGTCCGTCGAAGTTTGGCGGACTCCGCCAAACAGGGTAAAATGGACACAGCGGAGCTTTTTACTCCGTCGCACGATGATATTTCCATCAATTTGCCGACGGAGCATGCACGGAGGGAGCGCGTATAAAAGCGAACTTTGAGGATTGGCATTGACTATTTTTATGTGAGCTTTTTTCAAGGCTGATTCCATGCTGGTCTTTACAATAGATAATCAAGAGAATAATATGGATAATTATGCCATAGAAAGGGATTCATGAAATGTAGTGACAAATAGAATTTGAATAATGGCACAGATGGAACCTTGATAAACTATCGAATCACAACATCCTATGCTGGACAACTTCTCCCCAGTAATTGTAATAAATGCTATTATTTATAATTGTCTCTCCACAGACATCGTATTGTTTAGGGACGACATCTTGTATACCCCACGAGTTTCTGAACTCACTTACTATATCCCAGCAGGCACACTGATGTCAGCCTGACGTTGGATTATGGTTGTATTACGTTGTGACGTCAGCCAACATAAATTCAATGTCACCCCTAACGTTGATTGCCTGACGTTGACACAACGTCAGATTTTCAACGTCACCCTGACGTTGATTGCCTGACGTTGATACAACGTCAGACATCAACGTCGGATCAACGTTGATCCAACGTCTTGTGCCCGCTGGGATGATTTGTAAATTGGTATAGAATAGGGAGATCCAGGGGGATCGCAGTGGGTGCCCCCTTTACCCCACAATAATACCGCCTTATTTTCATAGGGTTTTTGTCATGTAGGCTATCAATTACATACACGAAACCCATGGGGAGAGCTCTTGCGGTGTACAGCGGCGTAAAGCGGAGGTGAACGGCGTTCATTTTACGTGGTACGGAGGCAGAAGGAGTCCGTTGGTGCCAAATACGGCTTCGCGCGGAGACCAGCGAACTCAAAAAGATCAAAGGAAATTTAATCAATAATCGCACCGCCAGCGGAGTTGTTACGCGAACTCAAATTTACACTTCTCCAGAGAAGTGGAGGGAGTCCGCGCCATTTTTGCTCGCGGAGATAGTGCGGAGGTAGGCGCGGAGCCCTCTAGGAGGCCTCGCGGAGTCCGCTGGACTCCGCTGCGGAGCCAGGCGAATCGCGTTGTCGATTTGACGATGAGAGTGTTAATTTTCCCTATTTTTCCCCATTTTGACGGACTTTGTCATTTTTTCGACCTAAAAATGACGCGGAGTTGACTCCGCGCGTCCACTCTGACACGGGGTAAAAGGTGGATTTTGTCACCTGAGCAGGCCAGTGCGCTTGTAGTGGTTGAGCACGGCGGCCATCTTGGGCGTCATGGTCGCATTGTACACGTTGATCTCGGTGACCCCTAGAAGGGCGTGAAGCTCCACCCACTCAACGAATGTCTCCAATGGCATCTGCAGTGTGAGCAGGTGGTATGTGAGGATTTTAAATTGTGCATGTAGGTTTAATAAAAGCAAAAACATAGCCCGAGACCCACTGTTTTAGGTACATGTACAATGAAGACTGATTTTATGTGACCATATTTCCCAAAGACAAATTTACAAACATAGACTGAAAGCATATGGAAGTTGAATAAGTTTGGAACAAACTTTTAAAAACAACAGCCTACTTGAATTGAAATGAATCATAAGCAGACCCAGGGGGCGTACGGGCTGGCTGCATGCTCTTTTCCCACCAAGCTATTTCATTTTTATGTTTTTTTGGCATGTTCACTATCAATCACTCATATGAAACGCATGAAGTGTGCCCACCCCCTATTGAAAAAATGGATCTGCCAGAGTGAATGGTGGTCTCTACAGAGCTTTCGGGACCGCCTGGTAGAAATGTTCTTTTTAAAGAGGTGGTATCTTTAAAGATGTTGTCTAACTTCAAAAGGCGATAAACTAATTCTCACTAACACAGACCTCTCCGAATGCAACGGCGACACAGACTCCAAACTCGTGTTGCCAGGGCGCGCGGACAGGCTGGTAGACTGGCAGCAGGATGGTGGAGGTGGCGCACCGGTCAGTTCCCGCACTCACGGACACATGGGAGGGCACTGGCCATGCGCCGTGTGGCGGCACACATGTGTACATGTATTGGCCGTAGTGGACGTAGTGGCCATAGTGGGCGCCTCCGCGTGTGGTGTGGCCACGACCTGTCTGCGTCACCATCACGGGCGTCACCTGCAAGCATTGGGAGAGATGAGGTTCTTTGTACTATAGTTTATGTACTATAGTATGTGCACTATATGTATATATGTACCATAGTATTATGACAGCGGCAGACGCAGGATCCTAGAGGCATTGGGGCTGGTGTGGTGGGTCATCTCCATATGCATATGGAATTCACACTGCAAACGTATTGGTCTGGAACCTGGTTAGTCAAGATGATGAAAAAGCTTTTCTTATTATCTTGGGAGCAAGAGGCCAGAATCTGCTAATGTATTAATGAAACAGGTGGTGATTTGATTATTGAACTGGAAAGTGAGAATATACATGTACACATTTGGAATGTACACCATGCACTGTCTCTATCCCGTTAAAGGGTTAATGAAGCAAGGGAAGCCTAAATGGTCGATGCAAGCATATGAGAAATGATTACATGTACTTGATACGTGGAGTACTACACTCTACTGTGTACACTGCACTGAAAAACTTTCAAGATGCATTAAAACAACTGAAACAGCCACACATGGCTATAGCCTGTGACGAAGGAGTTTATCATGTAGCACGTGAAATCCTATTGGATATACGCTATGAGTTTGCAAATATTGACCTTGTGTAAATTGTAAAGTCGTGAGAGAAAGACTTGGGTCAGGACTATAAACCATCACATTTACATTTACATTCACTTGGAAGAAAGCCAATACTCATAGCAATGCAGGTCTTACCTCGGGGCTGCTGTATCCATCGTACCACAAATGGCACCACAAGTTGTTATCAGAATACCCGTCAGCGGTAACAGCCTGGATGCGGATGCTGGGCAAGACCCCAGTGGCGGGGCGGTCATCGTAAAATGCTGAGTACACGAAGATCTCATGACTCACATTACCATGGACCTACAGCAAGAGAAGAGATGCTTACAGCGTAGAACCATTCAAACCATTCACCGACACTGACCTCCGCTTGGTATGCCTATTTTTTATTGTGTTGTGAGATATGCTAACGTTCACCTTTTTTGCATTCACCCAGGATTAGAGTTTTCAAGTTTGAATAAAGATAGAACCAGTCCATATCCCATGTACGTATATTCCATATATCTTAGTTACCACATTATAATATAATATCTTGTTTTGTAAAGCTTTGCATGTGAAATGTTTCAATTGCCTAATTGGTAAAGATGAATAGGACTCCCGTTCTTACGATATTAAAATGCAATACATATAAATACATAATCATCATGTCAACTCATATTTCCACTTTTACAAATTCATTCGTTATTAATAGTTTACAAAACCTTGTATGGATTATTCTGTTACCATACTTACATGACAAATACCAATCCTAACATAACATATAACGATACTAAACCTGTGATCACAATAACTACGAAATAGGTTGGGCATTTTGGGAGACACATTCATTCAAGCAATTTGATTTACAGACCTCACTTCATTTTTTGGGGTGATGTGTCAAGACACTTTCCCATAATCGTGTATCTCTAGTAAGGGGGATAATGTTAAACGATGTTTAAAAATTTAAAACAGTTTTGAAATAATCAAGTAAATATCTAACATGCAATTTGAACAATTCATTTACCATTCCAAAAAAAAATAGAATATATATGTATCACATTTATGTTGAATATAGAAGCCTTATTACCTGATATATACTAAATATAGGCCTATTACATATACACGTGACTAGATGAAACCAGGTAACACTAGATAGGTTGTGTTTACGAACTTATTTGTCTCTAGTAAGGAAGATATTGATACAAACTGTTCCAGATTACGCTCAATTGTACGATTGGAGAAGTCACAAGTAAAATTCCTCACTTACGCGTTTGAGCAATTTTTCCAAAATATCCCCAGCAAGGAAATAAGAATATACATGTATTTCATTTGAATTAAGTTTAAAAGCCTTATTACAATATATACAGTCTAGTACACATACCCATAAATAGATGAAACCGGGTTAACCCCTGATAGGATTGTAGATCCTTATACAATACTTATACGTTAACATTACATAGAAATAAAAACCTGTCACCTTACAAACCGTGTCATATGAATCTGAATCGCACCATTGCAGAAGACAGATGAAGGGTGGGAGGAGGGTAAAAAGATTTTAATATGCTGCTATGTTGCTGGTCTAGGCCAAACTGGATTAATCCAGTATATGACTAGACTCGTGGCTGCGAATTGGTGTCGCTAGGGCAACAGTAGACTTGTGTTCTGTCACACAAACCAAATAAAATATTCAATTTTATGACGATTTGTGTAAGACAGAACGACAGTTATGGATATAGATTTATTGAAGTGCCTAATTGGTAAATACATTAGCCTTGCAAATAAATGATGAATAGGACTCCCGTTCTTACGATATTAAAATGCAATACATATAAATACATAATCATCATGTCAACTCATATTTCCACTTTTACAAATTCATTCGTTATTAATAGTTTACAAAACCTTGTATGGATTATTCTGTTACCATACTTACATGACAAATACCAATCCTAACATAACATATAACGATACTAAACCTGTGATCACAATAACTACGAAATAGGTTGGGCATTTTGGGAGACACATTCATTCAAGCAATTTGATTTACAGACCTCACTTCATTTTTTGGGGTGATGTGTCAAGACACTTTCCCAAATGAGTGAAAGACCATGAACGAATCCCCCAAAAAAGGAGCAGAACGTGTGTTAGTCATCACTTTTGTCGAACAGTGAAACCTCATAACCGAGCACCTGTACGGCGAGTACAGGAGGTTTTGGCTGCAACCCCACGCCGCAAACGCAGACATGCCAGAAATGATTACACAGCAGACCAAAGTGAGAAAGAAAGAGAATATTAGAAACTTTGTAATCATTCATCGCTCTTTATAAATTATAGACTGCCTTCATCGCAAACGGTGCATAGCACTACGATCCAAATAAATCTACATATTTTCGATGAGTGAAGAATCATACAAAGTCAAAGAGATAGAACCAATAGCAGCCTTTGCGTGAGCCACACACAAATGAGACGGATCCAAGGATTGCTTCAACTCAATGAATTGACTGCTCAAACCCCGCAGGGGGTCTGAGACTGATCCATTAGGATTGCTTCGACTCCGCAGGGAGACCGACTGCTCTGAACTCCGCAGGGAGCCCAGCCGACTATTGGTATAAGCAAAGACAGGTTCGAGGCAACATGCAAATTTAACTCGGTACTATAATATATAGATATTCGGATCCAAGGATTGCTTCAACTCAATGAGTTGACTGCTCAAACCCCGCAGGGGGTCTGAGACTGATCCATTAGGATTGCTTCGACTCCGCAGGGAGACCGACTGCTCTGAACTCTGCAGGGAGCCCAGCCGACTATTGGTATAAGCAAAGACAGGTTCGAGGCAACATGCAAATTAAACTCGGTACTATAATATATAGATATTTACCATGTACTGCATGGTGCTCCTTGTTTTATAACGAATGCGGCTTGCAGGACCCATATATAATCAAAACATAGGGTCTCACAATTGCATGGGTGCTGAACATACCCAGTAAATATATGTTTATAAACTCCTGAGCTATATACCGCTTAGTACTGAACCAGCATCCCTAGACTGAGGATGCCTTTATTCATAAATCGATAACATACAGATATTTGTTAGCAGTTACACTTTTATGTAACACAGCAATCATATAGCATGTTCACGCGTACAATGTTGTACGTGAGATAGAGAGGACGCACACCAGTGTGGCTTAGTGGCAATGACCTATACATATGCAGGTGTATGTTAACAATGCTCATGTGCCTGACATGAGAACCTGAAATAATTCCACCTACAAACTATTATGTACAAAACCTTAACCTCCACCAATCAACTAATATATTAACTATTTACCACTAAACTAACATATAAGCCCTTGACCTCTACACATAAGAAATAATAATTCAATCTGTACAGCTTTCTCACATGATGAAATTCTTTTGATTTTTTCGCTATATGCATAGTACTACCCCGGCAATCTAGCAGGAGGCTGTGCTATGATATAATACAGTCAGTACATATGCATATAAGAATATAGTACACAACAATTCTCCCTGGAGAGTAGGAAGTTTTATTTAACTCATGTTATACAAATTAACCCAAATAAAATGTAATCCCAAAATTTGGCATCTGCCTGAATAAAACCACCTTACATCTTATAGCAATACAACCAGGCACACAACCTGAATAGTTTCCTAAAGCAACAAAAGTGCAATTTTCACTTATATTTTCCTTTTAATATTTCATATAAATAGAACACGCTTATATATTTATGTGCCAGATGCATCACTTACACCACTATTATTTAAATTACTGTTGACGTCAAACAAATACCAATGAATGGAATGAATATACAAGATGAATACTTATAAACTTATAATATAAAGATTAAACTTAACACTGGTTTTGTACATTACACACGCATGTACTGCTGATACTCTAGAACAGGCATTTGCCTACATTAAATTGTAAAGTATTAAAAACTGGCCTATGCATATACATCTTTCACAGGTACCGGTTCTCACATGATTACAATATTAGCACAGGTATACACTAGTTCCAAGACTATTTTCTAACAATTTAAATAACATAGCTTTATAAATAGTAGGAATGTATTTACCCTCAGTAATACATGTCTATGTGACACTATGACTACATAGCTTTGTATTGGAAGGGGTATTATAGCAGAAACAGACTAGTGACATTATCATGCAATAAATGATACTTCTCCCATATGTCTTGGGAAACTTGAAACATGTGTTGACTAGCACTAATAGAAGACATTTGGCCATTGATTTGCATGACATAAATTTCCAGCGCATTACAAAAAACTGCCATGGCTGTAGAAGTGTTAGCTCTGCTCCCAGGCTTATGATGTATTAGGCAGCAGCACAGCCTCAGAAAGCTGCCAGAATGTGTTTTGCTTCCTGCCAGCCTCAGCAGCAGTCAACCTCAGCTGGTCAACCTGACTTGCAAACAAACAACATATTATGAACAACGATAAATAAAGGCCTAAATAATAATAATTGGGCATGAATAAGCGGCAAATCAAGTCAAATTAACAAACAACGTGATGAAAAACGAAAAATAATAAGAGTAAATAATAATAAATGGGTACATAAGCGGCAAATCAAGTCAAATTAACAAGCCCAATCCAAGGTACTTATCTCAAAAATGTCGTCTGCTATATATACAAGCTGCATCTGCTGGTTTACTGAAGCAGCCTATCGCGTGCCAACTGCTGCTTCAAGCCGCCGCAGCCACAAGCTAGAACTTCAGTAAAGCGTCCTTTCCTGTAGCATTTATCAACCAGTGTGTGCTTCGTTTGTGTGCATACATTCTGATCACTATGCATTTTGAACGAGAGTATCAATGGAATGTTTTGGCGTCTGTATCCTTAACACTTTGCTCGCTTGCTTTAGTAAAGTTAACCACATTACATCACGGACTGTTTAACTTTTAATGTTACCCTAGATTGCATTTATATAGTTGACAAAACGCTGTTTAATTAACCACAGCTTGTATATTGTATCTTGTAGTCCACGAATTTGGCATCTCTGGTTATTATGATAAAAACCCTGTGCTAAACTAATTTGTCCAACTTATTTATGCTTTTTTTTTTTATGATCTGAAATTATATATGCACCAGTTGCTTATCACAAAGGTATCTTCTTAGATTGAACAATTCAAGGGAAAAGATATGTATATATTGCAATCTAATAGCAAGATTGACTCATAGCCTCCAACTAGTCCTAGGTCAAATCTGGCAAGCAAATTCCAGTAATATTGTTGAAAAACCGGAATCCATGTAAATATCAAATCCTATTGTCTATTGCATATATCCATTGCAACTTTCAATGTATGTGTCCAAGTTTTCAGACACTATAAATCGCGGAAACGTTTGATTTCAGAAAAAAACAAGCCATAAAAAGATTTTAATATGCTGCTATGTTGCTGGTCTAGGCCAAACTGGATTAATCCAGTATATGACTAGACTCGTGGCTGCGAATTGGTGTCGCTAGGGCAACAGTAGACTTGTGTTCTGTCACACAAACCAAATAATTTAATTGTAAACCATGAGTTTACTAATCTGGAAACGTCATCATCTGAAGTCAAGATTGAAGAAATGCTGACACATATTAAGAGCAAAGAAAACCCAATTCATGTATTGGCTGGTTCTGAACAGAAGCTTCACAACATAGTTACTCAGGAGGTGATGGCAGATGAGATTCGCAAGGATTTGCTGAACATTGACACGAAAGGACGAGAGCCGTATGAAACTTTTCGCAGAGAGAGATTCATAACAAAGGAGAAGCGATTGTCTGCAACTATTCACCGCCAAAACTTGAAAACATTCCTGAGTATCAGATCGATGAAATAGCCAGCAGGATAAAGATGAAAGATAAGAAGAAGGAGCTAGCAGAAGGGCAGAAAGTCTTGGATATAGCTCGTGTCAGAGGATATTATATTAAACATATGTTTCAGTATGATCTAGTGAGCACAACTTATCTTTTTGATAAAGATGGGCTAATGACAAAGCCAGTAAAGAGTGACTTGTGCAAAACTTTGGAAGCAAAGCTCACATTACAAGACTGGGTAGCCAAGGATCAGTGGACGCAGGAAATTACATCTTACCTTGTAGATGTCATGGTTCAAGTTCGACGTGTACCCATCACTAATCTGAAGACTTTTGGTGATATGTCTGATAGTTTTCTTGCAATGGTAAAGGGTCTTTATTCACAAGCAAGTAGGATAGATTTCGTTTTTGACACCTACATTGGTGGGTCTGTCAAAGACAGCGAACGTATCAGAAGATGTGACACTACACGAATTGACATCAACACCCTGTGCATTGACACTCCACTTCCAGCAGAAATGGACTCATTTTGGGCTTCTGCAAACAATAAATCGAAACTGCAGGATTTGTTAAGATTTACTATAATCCAATGTGCTCATGACAAGTTTCCTGGAAAGCAAGTGATATTCATTGGAACTATTATTGCCTGCTGGTGGATCTCTGTCAATCAGAGAGCCTCATCTAGAGGTAGAACTTGAAGACGCTGACCAGAGATTCCTCCCACATGGTGTAGATGCAGTGAAATTTGGAGCAAGAAGACTTGTTGTTCTTTCTAATGATACAGACGTCTTGGTAGTATTGTTGCATTACTGGTGTTTGTTCAAGTGCATGGTCTGGGAGAGGTATGGATGAGGGGTGGTATTGGAGATACCACAAGATATATTCCAGTGCACATAATTGGGGCCATTATCGGCCGAATCATGTATAAGGTTCTACTGTGAAGAAAGTGACAATATGCGCTATTGTCGGCCTTGTCCGATCACCGCCTACTTCTGGACTGCGTCCGCCCTGGGGTGACGTTTGCGGGCTAAGCGCACTCACGGCCCGGGGAGGTCTTGCGGTTCTCTAGCTGACTCCTCGTTGTGTACTAGCTCTCCACGTACGCCCAAGCCTGGGTTCCGGTTACCCACTGCCCAGACGGTGTTCACCCCTGGGTTTTACGAGAGGCCCCCTAACGGGGGACTTCGCACAAGTGCAGACACGCGTGTGCTTCAGGCGTCCCCTCCACACAGCCACGCGGGTAGACCACGAGAGAGAGGAAGGACACCGGCCAACCTTGAGAGACAAGTGAATGAGGGCCTATTCCAAGAAATAGGTCAACAACCCTACTTGCTGCCCATCCAGCGTCTAAGAGAGAACTGCCGCTATTCGGCTCATAACCAGTACAAGAGAGTACTGTTCCCTAATCCTACAGTGGCCATAATAATAACAACACAAAGCCTATCAAGGTGTGTGTAGCTTAAAGAGACATGAACAGGTGAATTTCATGTCATATAAACTTTTTATGCCACATAAATAGTACTTGCTGAGCCATTTGAATATATACATTTTTATTTATATGCAGCTTTTCATTTCTTCATAATTAATCAGTTCCCTATTTCGGTTTCTTGAAATTTACCCACAGCCCAATGTTTTGTAAACAAAGAGGGAATTCCATAACATCCAGCCTTAATAACTATTTCCGACACACAAATTTCGGCTTGTGGCGCACGAGTAATAAAGGCCACAGTCCTGTTATTAGTACGGAACCTCCCAATGTCAATCCACTCGTTTTCTCTCTGTTTTAATTTATTTAAAATTTTCTATCAAACGCTTGTTTATGTTTGTAAAATTGGAAGTTATTAGGTGCAACATGTCAAGAAAATAGAAAAATAAAATTATTAAGTGAAATTGTCAGAGGAGGTGGTTGCTGTTCATGTCCCTTTAAGGAATCTAACCTACTCCAGTGCAACTTATACTGAGGGGCTGGTTTATAGTCTGCGACCATGCTACAATGAGTCGCGCACTGGAGGCCTACTTTACGAGTTTTGCTACACACTCCCCCAGTATTCATGTGGGTGACCCATTCCGCTTATAAGGGAAGGAGGCATCCCCATGGACACTTACATAGTAAAAACGAGTAAACACAGTAATCCGGTGGTATCCACTAGTGAGAGGCCAGCATCCCAGGACGTCGACAGGTCGATCTTTACGGAGCGTGCGCTAGACGCACCCGGACACTGCCAGACGCGACCACTTTGTGGCAAATGCGCGAGTTGACGCCGGTCAGCAGGAGGTCCAGTGGAACAGCCAACTCCATGGAACTTGCGTCGCGCCTGGAACCTGAAAATAAAACAAGTAAGCCCTCAACCCACCGTCCAGCAGTACTTACTAAAATCTTCACGACTGTTCCGCATTATGGTTGCACAACTAGTTTGAGCTGAATCAGGGGGACCACTGTAGGTCGGACCATCCTTGGACTGACAAGCCCAACTGCTACGAGCTCGGGGTGCCGACTCCCCTACTCGTGAGGACGATCCTTTGCTTGCCTTGATGTCCCAGCCATCAAGATTTCGCCGCGCCGCGTCCGGCATTGCTGGGCTTGCTCCGACCGCACTCCAAAGAGCTTGGCCGATCCTCGACTTCTCGTACTCCTTGGTTGAGGACAGTTCCATCTCCTGGATAAACCAGGAGACTTCAGCGTCTGGTGTGGCTCCCAACTTGATGACCTCTATATGGGAAGTGGATCGGCTGGGCAGGTCACGGAGTTCTTGTGCCAGGGTTCTGTTTCCACTCGGTCCTGGCAGTCTTGTGGCGGTTTCCTGGAGTGTTGCTGTGCCAAGGGCTTCCATGGCATGCTTCACAAAGACGTATATGGCAGAGTAGAGACGGAATGTCCCATCGCCTGCCACACTTGCTTCGACAGCAGTCCATGCCTGCATAAAATCCCTGTACTGGTGCTGATACGTTCCTGATACGGCTTTCCAGGACTTCTCCACCGCCTCTTGATCTGATCTCTCACAGTTGTCCAAAGACCCTGTGGAAAACCACATCACCTCGCCAAGGCTTGGTGTGTGGTGAACGCGGAGCTTGCCCGACGGGAACACACTGGTCGGGTCGCGCTGGAGTCGCGTGACCTCATTATTGATGACGGTCGATTGCTTCTCGTCGTGCTGTGATGACCTCTGCTTGCCAACTGGCGATACGCTGGTCCAGGAGTAAGTTACTCCGCTTAAGCCGCCGACCTTCTTTCTACAAAGCATCACGTTCTGAACGTGCTTCTCCTAACTCTGCCTTGAGTTTGATGTTGTCGGCCTTGTACCGCTCAGCTCGCGCATATGCTGCCTTTTTCGTCGGCAACGAGTCCGACTCGCTTGGTCCAGCTCTCTGTGCTTTCCACATAGGGTATTCAGCTGGTCGTCTGTTGTGACAGCCCGTGTCTGCAACTCCTTTTTGCTGGATCGCAAGTCTTCAAGCAACGCGCCTGTCCCCTGTTCTCTGCAACTTCCGCGGTGTCACGGGACTCGTCGAGTCGCTTCGTGCATGCTCGGTCGCGGCGGGCACCTGCTCCTTTGGCTTTCTTCTTTGGCAGGTGTCTTGGGCTTGGGGGAACCTCGCTCCTAAACTCGAGGACTTGAGGTTTCCTCTCCTGGGTAGGTGGACGAGGAAGGTGTGAGGAAGGTCATTTAAACCGGGGATCACCTTTCAGGAAAAACCCAGGGTACAGCACGTCGTGGGTGTATGCGTCCGCAAAGAACCATCGGTTGTGGTGTGACGCAACTCTGGGGCCCGCTGTCTTCTGTTGAAGCCGCTGTCGACTCACGCTCGGCTTCGACCCCACTCCTGCTTATCCTGAGACAACTCGCTTCGCTCTGAAGCCGATGACATGTTGCCATCATCCGTGTCGTCTCCGCTGTCTGTTGCTTTCGGAAGCAGAATCACGCCTCTCCGGGTCATGATACTGCCCCGTGACGCTGAGTTCGGCAGCCGCAGTGGCCCCCTACCCCGACGCGCCCGTCTGTTCAGCTTCCATAGCCTCGACTATGGAAGACCCCACTACGGAGGTGAGAGAAGACTTTCCAACACGTAAGTGCTGAAGGCCTCCTCGACTGCTGCTGTGGTCTCTGAGGGCGAGGGAGACTGATCATCGACCAGTGGTGGCGTGGGCGGATGCCCATCGTCCACCCCGGCATCGGGTGAAGCTGTATCAGTCATAACGGCTTCACAGGCCCATCAGGATGCCGGATCTCTGTCCTGGGTAATCAATGGCTTGTCTACTGAAACCCTGTGCTGCTGCTGTATCCTAAACAAATCCTCCAAACTTATCAAACTGTCGCCAAAGTCTTCTAAAACACTCCTTTCTGACGATTTCCTACGGCACGTCTGTCTTTGTCCAAATCCACGGGAACTGTAACATTTCAATGCAGATGCGCATGATTGATTGCAATCAATCAATGCACTCCCTAACCTTTGCCCGCTACAGCAACTTGACGCCACGTGTTGTTTTTTTCCCCGAGCCGCGAGGCGATCCTTGCTGCGACCCGTCTTTCAACCCGCGACCCTGCAGCGGCTTGTTTACTTTGGCAGGCGCGAAGCGACGACACTAAGCCGCGGTGCGACCAGTCCCCGCCCGCGATCGACTTGTGTAAACACCGAGGATTCATCCCGGCTGACTTCATTATGCTTCTCTGCACCCGCTCGCTTTGTTTGCTGACTGATCGTGCTTGAATTTACCGCGCCACAGCGGCTGGTCGTGCTTGTATTTACCGCGTCGCCAACTACGTTAGCTCGCTCACGTACATTATCGTCTACTTGTATCTGGTCGCGTGTTTATGTCACCATGCATTGTAGCTCGCGTCGGCCCCTTCCAGGCACCTTACTGCTACACACACATCATTGTGGGCTCTCCTCGCGGACGTAGTCTCAATCAGGTCGCGTCACCGCGACCCCAGTGTAAGAGACATTTCTGCCAAGTGATAACTGCATTATGGAGAGCTCGCTCGCTTGCCTGACGATGTGACAAACTACGCGAGTATTGGCCGCCTGACTCGCATCTGCGCGACACACTCGCGACACCCGCACACACCTGTCACTGCTTCCCACGAAGTTGTAGATGGATTGGGGAGAGCTTTCTCGCTTCCCCGGCGACTTGACGACCCCGTGCGCGAGGGCAGCCTATCCAGCCCGCGTCTGCGAGTCCTACGCATGGCTGTCGCCTCTCGCACGAAGACAACTGATGTTGTACGGTTTTCTGTTGGACGTGGCGAACCTGGCCCCCCTGACACTTCTCACACGACTATAAATGCTTCGTGCTTGATGTCTGTACAGTATATCCCTGTTTACTGGAGTCTTGGATGCGGGTAAATTCTCTTTTAGCCGCGCCTTTCATTCGATTTTTTACACAGCACTGGTTCTTTTCACTCCCTGTTTTACTTCTCTTTTGTTTACCCAGGCTATCCCACTCACTCTCCCCCAAGTTTCGACCTAAAACCGACGGCAATAGGGGCTGTGTGGGAGGGACTTTTGCTTTCTTTCTCGTCGAAACTTCCACCAAGCTGGTGGGATTGTGCCCCTAAAACTGAGCCATCTTTCCCACTGTGTCTTTAATAGTTTCCACTCCAGTACTCTATGAATTTCGCTCTCCTATGTGTGAGGAGATCCACAGAGCCGGAAGCATCTTGTATTGCCAACACTGCGCCCCTCCCCGTCTTAAAGACAGGTTTAAGACGACTGGTTGTCTCCCATTGTTCCTGCATGGGCCTGCGGCCTTTCTCCTTTTCCATTGGCACTGGTCCGCGAAATACTCTTAGCTTAACCACACGACCACTATTAACTTCAGTGATCTGATGTGGCCCCATCCACGGCTGTGAATGGCGCTTGTCTTGTCCGTGAGGAGGACTGTACATCATAATTTGATCCCCGACCTTACATCGGCGACCTCGTTCCTCTTTTCCTCTGCTGGGCTTGCTGTATTTCCACAGCCCTTCCCGACACCTCACGTACTGTCTCTGCTGTCTGCATCACCTGATTTCTTCGGTGAAACACACGTAATGATTAACACTGCGGAACCGCCCGATCATCACATCCATCCATCAATCGATAGGCAGAAGAGGATCTGTACATTGACTCTGAAACAACTCTTGTCATGTGAATCCCGTACTTGCTTGGGTAGTGGCATTGTATGCCATAAAGACAAACGGCAACAAATTGTCCCAGTTATCTTTTTCCATGGACGTTCAAGGCTCTCAAAATAGCCTTAATAGTCTTGTTCAGCTCTAGTAGTCTCCGCAGGCATAAATCTCGCTTATGAGCCTCGCGCCACTCAGCATCGCTGAAGCCCGCTAGCACTCACGTGCATTGCTGTTTTGCTTGGGAAACGGGTTGTCTCCCGCTCTGTCACTCTCTCCAGAAGATTCACCTCGCACCAGCGGTCTTGCAATGGGCTTAGCACCCTGCCGCTTCTCTGCTAACCAACGTGATCTGCGGACTACAGTTTTAGTCTTGAGTGAAGAGGATCGGAACAGACAAATCTGCCTCGACACCCTCCACTTCGTAAGATCCAGCTGCGTCCTGTTGGGCCAGTCGTGTAATCGGCTGGTCAAGTACAAATTGCAGTCTATCCCATCCACGAGCCCTGGCTCCTCTCTGTTTTCATTATCAGAGTCCACATCACGAATAGCAACCTCTCTTTCTGTCGCACAACATGCCCGACGACTTTTGCACAACGTCTTTAATGCAAACCTTCATGGTACAATCTTCCCATCTTGCTCCTGCTCATATGCTCCACCAATGGCAAACAACTAGTGTCTACCTCCAGGTGAAAGTCTGTATTGGGGATTGGATAATATAGCAGTGGTAGACATGCTATACAACTTTTAATCTTGGTGAACGCCAACGAATGATCTTTCGTCCATTGACTTTGTGGGGCGTACGACCCCGCCTGCCAGCATCTTTTCCAGCTCCGAATCTCCATACTCCCGCTCCTTCATGGGACATTGGACGTAGTTCTGCTTGACTGGCGCTGCCTCTTCTGTATCGATCCTGTGAGTGATCAAATCCGTGGAGCCAGGACCTACGCCCGGGGCCACGAAAATATCCTCATATCTCATCACCAGAGTTTCCAATTTAGCTTGTTCGCGCGGTGTCAACGTTCCCTCAGCTGGGAACATGCACCGTAGATATTCTGGAACTTCGTTCCGAGTCTTGGTTGGAGTGGTACCAGCCGGTAGCTCAAGAGAACTTCTTTCTTTTGTGAAGTACACCCTACAATCGTATCCGCGTCCGGACGACTGAACATCCTCTCCTTCCGGAATCAGCTGCCTGCTGGTCCACTCTTTCCCATGCCTGCCTATGGCATTCACACTCGTAATCTGTGCGGGTATGTGCCATATGCGCAAGTCAGGGGGACTCTCACCCCCTCCCGAAGACTGGTTGACTTCCTGTCCCTCTCGATCTCTTTGCCCTGGGGCTGGTAACTCTGTGATCTTGGCCACGATTAATTCTTCTTGAACTTCCCCAAATAGGGTGCTTTGATTCTCCAGAGTGAGAAAAAGTGAGCCATCCTCCCGAATGACTTCTAGAGACGGCACCACATGAAGTTCGCCACCCAACTGAGTGGTTCCCTCCACCAGCACCTCTTGTCCCACCCTGCTGAGATCACGGATCTGGCACAAAACACGCGGGACGCCTCGCGGCTGAATCCTCATGGTCTTGCACATCCGCACTAGGTCTCCACTGGATACTGTCATCGCCCTGCCGAACGTCACATCTTTGGTCCCTATCCGAATGGTCTTAGCTGCACAGTTGATGGTCATACGACGAGAGCCAATCCATCCCCAGTACGAGGTCGAGAACCTCCAACCTCCCCACGTGAGTGAGTTGGTCATAGAACCCCTCCCCCAACTTGAATTCCAGTGACACGGCTCCTTTTACCTCCAGCGACTCGCCTCTTGCTCCTGAGAGAGAGACTTGAACTGGCAGCAAACCAGGGAGATGCTCACTCACTTGCTCGTATGCTCTATCCGACATCAGACTGAAGGTCGCCCCCTGTGTCTATACAGGCCACCAGTGGAACTCCGCCCACTTTGATAGTGGGTGACCCCAGGAAACCACTTGACCGCGAGCGGTGGCCCACTGGCCCCACACTCGGGCCCTTTCCAACGCCTGGTTGCTGCAACACATCGTTCGTGACGAGCTCTAACACCCGTCTGCCGCACGGTACCAAGTCAGGAGGGGGAATTTGCGGCTCAATTACCCCTCGGCCTTGTTTCCCGACTCATTTCCTGCTTCTTTGCGACTAACCTGTCGCTGTGCCTTGCGTTCTGCGAGCCTTTGTCGGTGTGTGGCCCTTTATGTCTTGATTTGTTCTTTCGAACGCTTCAGCGCGCCGGGTTCGAATATGTCCTGGGACCCTGCATTTCTTGCACGCGCCTTCAGAAACATCTCCCCCAGCCCCGCGTCCTCGACTGGTTCTTCCTGACCCTGCTGTGCCTCCCCTTCCGCAGCCTCGTCCGCGGGAGACGCTTCCATCGGTTTCCCGGATTCCTCCTCCTTTCGGGGTTTTCCTTGACGACATTGATTTCCAACTTGGAACTCTCCGTCGCCTGCTGGGCCAACAACTCCTTTGCAATATCCTTAGCTGTTGGATGTTGTGGCTTCTTGGCATTCTCTGCCCCTCGCTCTTGCGCAATAAATGCTTGATACCGCTCCAGATCGTCATGACTCTCTCATTTGCACCAGTTCTGTCTGTAGCAGCGACAGTGTTACTCCAGGCACGAGCATGATGTCATCATACGTCCTCCGTAAGGAGGCTGAATTCAGACCCAGCTCCAGTCGCTTCAGTACTGCCGCCTGCCTTCTCGCGGTATCCTGTCCGTATGCCTTCCTGGCGAGGAACATCAGCTGTGAGATGAAATCCCGGACTGTTATGATATGATTTATTTCAAAATAAAAACGAATCAGACACTCATTTAGTGTGGATTTTAGTCATGATAGAATAAGACTGGTATTCGGTTAAAACCTTTGAATTTAGCGTCGTTTCGAAATTATTCACTGTAAAAACATTTGTGTATGATAAAAGACCAATATGCAATTGGATTTTGACACCAAGAAATAATAAATACATTAACTATAGGTTAGTGATTAGACTTTTGTGTAGTGGTGTTGTAGCGTACAGTCAATCACTGGAGAGTGCAGTCAATCGTATAATTGAGCACGCTGATTGACCAATCAGCGTGGGCTATTGGCGGTGATTTTTGCACGGAATGATAGAATGGTTTTTTACCAATGTTGTTGAATTTCAAATTCAGACTAATTTATTATGTGCTTTTAGAAGTGAAAGAAGTCCTCATATTGATTTTGTTCATTTCTCTGAAAACTCAAAAGGTGAAATTAGTAGGTGTGTCTATTGTTGCAAAAAGGAATCTATTATCCAAGGAAATGAATTTATGGCTAATAGACGAGGACAATAGGAGTGGAATATGTCAAAGACGAGTATAGATAGAAAGTAGGTTGTTCGGTGCTAGTAAAACTGTAGTGGTACAATATACAATATTTCACATAAAATATGTACAGTAATTATTGAGTTGGGTTTATTAGTCTTTTTTACTTGACTCTGTGATGGTTGTGTAGTGGGTTGACAAAATTTGCATGCTTGAACTGTTGGAAAGAGTTTGTAGTATTCTTTGAATCGTGAAAATTTCCCATACAAAATATGCGTAATGTACAACATACATGTATGAAGTAGTGTACATTGTAATATATATTGCTTGTGGGTCAGTAACTCTTCTTCAGCCGACCTCATCTCGAATTCCACATGGAAGTACGAGTTTGGTGCTGAAATGAGAGGTCCCCAGTCGCCACGCTGCTCAATGGTGAAATTTTAACAGCGCACTCTATGCTTTTCCAGTGAGTCTGTCTACAGGCCACGCTGCCCATTCTCCAGAAGGCACGCAGTATTTCTACAGTAGTTCGACCAGCTGTTGTAGAAAGTCGGCCCACGTTCACGTGGGATCTGGCTTGCTAACCTTCCAGAACGTTTTGATGCGATCCCGAAAGCGTACTGTCTTGGTTATTCTACCTTCACAATCCTCGTCTTCCAAGCTGCTGCTCACGTCTTGCCCCTCGCGTTTCGCTTCGCGTCGCAAGTCGGCTCTGTTCTTTGCAGCTGCTTTTCGTTCTTGGCACCGTTTCTCTGTAAGACGATACTTGCCCACTGCATCTACAAATGGTGACTGTAAGTAGCGACAGATTAGCAGGCTGGCTGGCCCCTCACTGGTGCTCAGTCCTTCTGTTTTCACTGCTGTCTTTGATCCCGCGCTCGGCGACTCAACGAGGGTTCTATCGCGCAAGGCAGGTTGCGTCGCATCGCTCTTTGCGACGGCGGCTCACTGGAGACTTGGGCCTTGGCATTCTTGCGGCGTAACATCGCGTTCTGGCGCTGAATAACCGCTAACCGTGCCCGAAGTGCTTTTTCCTCATTCAATTCCGCCTCAGCCTCTGCATTATGCTTGCGTAGGGCAATGATGTCTGCTGAGGACTTTGCTTGCCGTCTGTCATCTTCTGGTTCGGTCTTTTGGACCGCTTTGCTTGGTGGGTCGGGTTTAGGGGTCCGGACATCCCTCATGCTGGGACTACACGACGCAGTACGTCCACGCTACCTCTTGACTGGTGACATGAGCTTCGAGCGACACTGATACGCCTCGCTCGATCCTCAAGTTCAGACTCGCTTTCCAACATGAATTCCTCCAACGAGACTTCTCGCAGGGCATATCCCGGAATATGCTTTCTTTCTCACCCCTCCAAAATCCGGCAGCTGCGTCTGGCAAGTTCTGCTTGTTGACCCGTCCGTTCCTCCTCGATAAATTCCTGAAGAAACTGGACCACTCTGTATGAATCTTTGACGCCTCCTTGATCCCGCCAATCTTGAGTCGATCACACAACTCCGCCCTGTAACTACAGAGCAGACCTATGCAACCTATCCTTTGTCACCGGATATGTAAGGGTGTTGTCTTTCTTACTCCACACCCAAGGTAACCCCGCCCGGTTCCCCGGGGAAATGGTCACCAAGGATGCTCTGTATAACATGCGTTCCGCCTGTTTCCCCCAACAAGTCCCTTCCTGCATCCAGCTGGCAGTGATGCCATGTTGTTCTGATAGCAGGAGTTATGCTTGCCCCTGCAGGCAGAAACTGAGGCGTTCGGTCGCGTCGCTTGCCCTGATGCTCGCCTGATGCTCGCCTCGTGGAGAATTCCCTTGACTTGAGTCCTCCTTGCTGTTCCTCTCGCCGCCAACCTGGTCCGTTTGTGCGGTCGCACCCTCTGTATCGGCCACTGGCCCTTTAATCTTGTCGCGGGCCCCTCTGTGACCACCTGTCGCGTTGTAGCCGGTCGCTTCGCTTCGCTTGACGTCGTCGGGATTCGTGTCCAATGGGTGTCGCGCTCGCAAGCGCCTTCATTCCCCAGACAACTGCTCTTCCCCACCCGACTCGTCAAGTAGTTCCTCTTGTTCCTCTTTTTCCCAGTCCATGTTAGACAAGTCTAAGTACTGGGTGTTGGCAGGTGGTGAATCGTCACCACCGCGCACTGTTTCCAACTCCTCGCGCGAACTTGGCGACTGACACGTCTGGTATTAGCTGATCTCTTTCACCCAGGGGTGTGGGGTCAACTAGAGTGGACTGTTCCTCTAATATGGCCGGCACGGTAAGGGTGATCGATGGCAGTGGGGGCGTGTCACACACTTCCTCCACTCCCCCAGTCAACCCCTTCTGAAACGAAAGTCAGTGTTGCTTGTAAAGGTGATTTGGAAGATCGTGGATTCGAACTCACGACCTCCCGGCTATGATTCAGACCGGTCTTATATGTCATAGTCTGGTGCGCTACCATTACGCCAATCCTCCATGACGAAGGACACACACTTCAACTTCGCCTATACGCTGCGTTGCGCAACCACACTGTCTGACACCTGTCGCTATATTTTGTTTCACCATCACGCCAGCCTTAATCAGACAAGCACCCTACCGACTTCGTTTGTTGGCATGCTGTGATCAATGCAGGATGCATTGTGTCTCTGAAGCACTTTCTTTACAGACTCCCCCAGCTTCCATCTCCTCTACAACCAGCTCACTTATGTGATGATCTCACTTTCACAACAGCCTCGATCGGGTACCGCATTCAACCTATCCCACTAGGGATCCGGGCACTACCCAGAGTCGCCATCACCTCGTGCTACTGGCTGCTTGGGGAGTGAGCTAGGGAGTTTCTATACTACGTCAGTGTTTCAGGGACACAGGGTTATCAGATCAGGAATTCTCCCTGATGAGTACCGTCCCATAGTCAGCTTTCGGTGACCGAGGGACCTGTAAGGATTCACAGACCTAACTTTCCCACCATCCAGATCACACATACCCAACTATCTGAGTTCGAAATTCCCGGGCGGTAGCCCCCTCCCCCCGTGTCTTACACACGGGGCCAGTCCCACTGGACTAATGGACAATTTCACAATTTCACAGGGCGACTACCCGGTGGCTTCTACCGAAGCACCCGGGTCCTTGTCTTCCACCAATTGAAACGAAAGTCAGTGTTGCTTGTAAAGGTGATTTGGAAGATCGAGGATTCGAACTCACAATCTCCAGGATATGATTCAGAGCGGTCTTATATGTCATAGTCGGGTGCGCTACCATTACGCCAATCCTCCATGACCAAGGACACACACTTCAACTTCGCCTATATGCTGCGTTGCGCAACCACACTGTCTGACACCTGTCGCTATATTTAGCTTCATCATCGTGCCAGCCTTAATCAGACAAGCACCCTACCGACTTTGTTTGTTGGCATGCTGTGATCAATGCAGGATGCATTGTGTCTCTGAAGCACTTTCTTTACACTTCCACTTTATGGTCATGTTAGAGGTGCTCCGGCGTCACTGTCGGGGCAGTTGCCCGCCTCGCGTGCCTTGATCCTCATCTCGCTGTCGCGTGTTGACGATCGATCCATTGCTCCACATGTTGCGTAGGTGTTCGGCTCGCCCGGTCGCTCGAAATGACCGCGCTCTCTGCAGTTCTACTGCGGTGCTGGAGTCTCTTGCTTTTTGGTCTGTGTCTTCCTCGAGGAACTGTGATTGGGCGAACCTAAATAAATCTTTCATCAACTGCAACAGCTGCAACAACTGGAACAACTGCCCTCACTGGCTGGTCTTGGGTGCTTCCGCCATGGCTGCAATCTCAGAGGTACGGTCACCACAGGGGCGGGCCCTGACTTGGTAACCCCAGGGGCTCCCTTACGGGTGGGCCCTGGTTCTTGCGTGTACTCTCGTGAGATACTGGTCACAGCACCAATCTGTGAAGAAAGTGACAATATGCACTATTGTCGGCCTTGTCCGATCACCGCCTACTTCTGGACTGCGTCGGCCCTGGGATGACGTTTGCGGGCTAAGCCCACTCACGACCCCGGGGAGGTCTTGCGGTTCTCTAGCTGACTCCTCGTTGTGTACTAGCTCTCCACGTACGCCCAAGCCTGGGTTCCGGTTACCCACTACCCAGACGGTGTTCACCCCTGGGTTTCACGAGAGGCCCCCTAACGAGGGGGATTTCGCACCAGTGCAGACACGCGTGTGCTTCAGGCGTCCCCTCCACACAGCCACGCGGGTAGACCACGAGAGAAAGGAAGGCCACCGGCCAACCTTGAGAGACAAGTGAATGAAGGCCTATTCCGACGAATAGGTCAACAATCCTACTTGCTGCCCATCCAGCGTCTAAGAGAGAACTGCCGCTATTCGGCTCATAACCAGTACAAGAGAGTACTGTTCCCTAATCCTACAGTGGCCATAATAATAACAACACAAAGCCTATCAAGGTGTGTGTAGCTTAAGGAATCTAACCTTCTCCAGTGCAACGTATACTAAGGGGCTGGTTTATAGTCTGCGACCATGCTACAATGAGTCGTGCACTGGAGGCCTACTTTACGAGTTTTGCTACACAACCAGCTGTTCATCAGCTATCAGGCTGTGATACCACAAGCAAGTTTGGCACCAAACAAACAGCTCTTAAAGGGAGCCCAGATAATTACTTCAGTGAGTTTGGACAGGATCCAAATGATATTGATCTGAAGAGTACTTGGTTCAAGTGCTCACACCCGGTACACCACCTGTACCACCTATACCACCATAGTAAGAAAACCTTGGATGAATTGCCACCAACTAGTCAAGCTGCCAAAGAACACATACTACGGGCATTTTATGGAACACATATTCAAGTTAACTGTCTTCGCCAGCAAAGACTTGACCCTACTGATTTCGGCTGCTACAAGGAAAATGACTTGTTACTGCTGTGTAATCCTAGGGTATTGGTAGCAGAAGACTTAGTTTCAAATGGCAATTGTGGAAAATGTGTAACAGCAAATTGCATTTGTAGAAAGCAAGGTGTTCCATGTTGCGCATTCTGCAAATGTCAAGCAGTTAAAAAAGACTGTAAATATCCAAATGTTGTTCTGCATGTCCTATTTCGAATGTAACCAATTCAAGATGTAGAAAAGAATAGATACTTTTATCTTCTAGAAAATGTTAGAAACTGTTGACTGTGTCTTACTATGTCACAAAGCTGTGTAAAACTTTAAATGCATTGTAGTAAGATATAAAAATCAAATTTGCTGTATCAACATTTATGCAGAATGTCATGATTAGTGTAAAGATAACTGTGAAATAAAATACCAGATTATATGATTTTGCATGACCATAAGTTTTGAGTTGATGATCCACATGTTAAAGTTATGTGTATTTTGTTATTACTAGATGATTCCTTGACCCCACAAACCTATACATGTATGCAGACACCAATTTCATATTTCTATGTAGCCTACTTTAAAAGTTAGCCATTTTTGTAAAAAACAAAAAACAAAACAACGATTTTGGTGGTCATATTGGCAGCCATCTTGAATTATTGACTTTTCCTCTAACTCTTTTACATTTTAATTTGTACTGTGGGATTCCTTGACCCCAAAAACTTATGTTTTGACACCAATACCAGCCTCCTACCGATTAAAATAACAAAGATAGATGAGATTATGTAAATGTGGCCATATTGGCGGCCATCTTGGATTTTCTACCTTGCTGCCCGGGTATGACAAGTCTACCCTCATTTTTTTCAACCTTAGATGGTCCCCTATCATAATCTGAAGAGTAACTTAGGGCACCAAAAATGTATGCTCAGACCCCCTTATCTTCAGGAGTAAGTGCGGTGAGGTTTCGCCCTGCATTGAATTCCTCAAATTGTAAACGTGTTAACAGTTTTCACTTAGAAACGATCTATTTGGAATGATTCGAGGATTGTTTTGCATTAAATATATTTGATACAAGAAAAGAGAAGAGCAGCTCACAAGTATGGCCAGAATGGGCGTCCCACAGCATGATTTGCATCGAGCGCCCCAAGAACACAACGGCCACCAGCAGCGCCCCCTTGATGAGTTGAGACCTAAAGATGGAATGATTTATCTGGTTACTCATAGTATATTGATTACTATAAAGCAATTGATTATTATCAGTTATGGCTTTTGGGTTGTTTCATATTCACCCATCGGTAGCACCCCGGACACCAAGTTCAAATGTTGCTGGCTGTCTCTGGACATGGGCGATGATCTTCAGGATCCGGTCTCTGCCTAACCACCATAAGTCGTATAAACACCAAAAATCACTTGTCTCATGATCTAAGGTTGTTCTTCTTGAAACGCTTGATAGGTACATGCAAAACAAATATCCCACAAGATTTCAGCTCTGCTAAGACAGGTGGGTCGGTGTGTGTGTGTGGAAGGGGGGGGGGGGGGCTACGAGACACGAGACTTAGAGCTTGAATTGAACTTATTGCAGTAGCGTAAAATATAGAGTCTAGATACTAGATTGGTACAATTTCAGTATACTCGGGCATGTAAATCCCGAGTGGTAGGCCGACATGTACGTGAAGAGCGTCTATTGCCCCAAAATTAAAATCATAATGATAATGAGGGGTTGTGACAACAAATACGGTGCATCTGATAGAGTCACTGAAAGTCACACTTGGTACGTACAACAGAATCAGAATCAGAATAAGAAATATTTAATTAAAGCTATACATATGCTACATTTATTAAAATAAATTACAGTTTATCAAAATATACGTAAATCATACACCTTACAAATGTACAATGTTAGACCTACTGACTCCACCCATAATTCAGATACGTGTACTCATATCAGTCAGAACGCAATCTAGCCTGCTCGGCACGACGCACATGGCCAATTAGCCCCATTAGAAATCTCTAATGTGCGTATAAATCAATTAATATGGTTCTGAGTAGGAAATTCATTGTCGAAACGTAGAACACATATTTTGGAACATTTTTGGAACATTAAAGCAGTAGACTAGTCGGATTTCCCAAAAAAGCCTCTAGAAAAAAGTCTTGAGGCATTTCAGACTAAAAGTTGCCAACTATGTTTTTCTTAAGTAAAAAAATGTGCTGAATCCATTTTTGGTGGTTGGCAAGCTGGGTTTTCACTCTGAAGGGCTCAAAATGAGCTTTTTTCAAAATGGCCACCAAAGAACGCTAAAATCCATCTATTTAATGATATGATAATGATAATGACTCAAAATTTGTGATTTGTGTCTAATCCTACTAAATTTAGTGGATACAAAGAATATGCATTTGCACATTACATTTAACATCAAATATCGGCCATTTTGTATCCAAGATGGCCGCCATATAATATTAGGCTATTTACCTACGCAATACATAGTGGCTTAAAAATATCAGGCAGCTGATTCAAAGTTCCAAAAGAGCCTTCAAGGCACTTCAACTTCCAGTTCTGTGTCAGATGATGTATCTTCTACAAGAACACTTCGAAAAAACTCACATCCTGTGGATACAAAATTATGCATGTTTTGCCAGGAAATGTTATGGAATAAACGACTTATTTCAGTTAGTCAATTCTCTGTGAGTAACCGTGTGCTAGAAGCAGCTAAGTTTGATGAAGTTATGAGGCCTAAGCTGGCTGGAGTGTTAGATCTTATAGCGTTTGAGGCCAAATACCACTTGCATTGCTATGATAAATTTTTAAAAAAGGCTTCCAAAACGGAGAGTCAGCTTACACCAGCTGTAGAAAAAGACATTGCTATGATATGGCTCTCAAATTCACTTCGATATGCAGCTGATAAGGGTAATGTATATGAACTTAAAGAAGTGTGGAATTATGGAACTGAAGTGGGCTATTCCAGAATATGGAAAAAAACTTGTGGTGAGGCTGGGAGGCTTACACATATCCATGAACTTTTTGAAGGCCATAGGACAGCACATGAAATGTTCTGGCCTTGTGGAGGTCTGGGTTGAAAGTGGTATTCTTGGTCCAAACTCTGCTGATAGTGTGATGACAGGGAAGTCATACAGTAAGGGTATGAGAGTCCACAAATTGACATTCCAGGCAATGTGGAAAATACTATACCCACAGTTTTGCACATTCATGGAAACAAATGACATGTATAGTGATCTTGCACAAGTAGTCAAAGACAATGATGTCATTCCAGACCTTGTAGACCAGCTGATGGATCCACTATTCCAAAGGGCCAAAGAGGCCTTTGCAGACAGCAAAGATGAAGACATCAACTTCCAGTACTGGTGGAAGTACCTTGAAATGGTCATGATTCTGCTCTTGTTTACAAGATCACTGAGAGAGGGAGACTGGGATTTGCACCTCAACGCATTCCTAAAAATGCTGCCCTTCTTCCACAACTATGACCACCTCAACTATGCAAAATGGGGAGCAGTGTATTTAGCAGAGATGAAGAATCTGCCAGCAGTTGTTGAGGAGGAGTTCAGACGAGGGAACTTTGTGGTGAAGCGTTCAGGAAGGAAGTTCAACCAAGTAGATCCAGACCAGGCCCAAGAATGGCTGAATGGAACTGGGAAAAGGGGTGGAGGCATAGTAGGAATCACCAAAACGGCATCAGCTCTTAGTAGATGGGCACTTTCTTACAATCTCAGATCGCACATTGCAGCAGAAACCAGAAGTATGTATTGTCAAACTGATGAGAATGCTATGCACAATGAGTTCAGACCTAGCCGCATACAGAGAGATGTCAAGGATGAGGGTTTAGTTCAAGAAACCCTTACAAGATTCAAAGTCTTCTGTCCTAGCACTGCAGACAGTTTGCAGAACATTGCAACAAAGGACTTGGCTACCCCTGAAATACAGAACTCCCTCTTGAATGCAAAAACTAATGGAGAGCAGCTACTCATGGCATTTGTACAGACGAGGCTCATTAAGAATGATGAAGTAGGCCAGGAAAAGGAGAAGACAAAATTCCATGACTCGATGCACAAAAATAACCCTTCAACATTTGCCACTTTGTATGAGGTATGCCGTAAAGAGAATAACAAACAGAAAGTGTTAAAGGCTGACAGAAGTATTTTGCAAAGACTTGTAGTCGCATATCAAGCTGGCCGTGAGGTTGATATAGATAATATTCTGGAACATGAGTTGATGCCTGTGCCTGTAGCAATAGCAGAAATGAATGGATCTCTCAAAACTGGACCCAAAGCTGTACTTCTTGAGGCACTTACTGAGGGCATCCTTTGTCCAAAGTCAATCTCAGTGGGAAGCAACAGCTGTCTGATTGTAGATGGACAGGCACAAGTAAATCTGATTGGAAAGCCTGCAAGAGCTTCTACATTCGGAGAAATGGCTGACATATTTGTGCAATCAGTATTCGAGGCTGGTCAGCATTGTAAGAGAATTGACGTAGTATTCGATAGATACTTTAAAGTATCTATAAAGGCTGGAACACGTGCACATCGTACCCGAAAAAGCTTCCCAATTAGGAGGGTGGTGCAGGACCGGGATGTGCCACTTCCAGCAAACTGGTCTGATTTCATGGCTGTCCCCGATAACAAAGCCGACCTCGCATGCCTCTTATCAAAGGAGCTCATTCAGCAGGCACCTGCAGATAAGCTGGTCATCACAGCAGGGGGATTTCAGAATGCTACTGAAGTGCAATCATCAAGACCTGAAATAGATGTCTCCATGCTTGCAGCAAACCATGAGGAGGGAGATACACGCATTGTACTCCATGCTATTCATTGCCATGCTGACTCCATAATTATTGCTGCAAGAGACACTGATGTTGTTGTGCTTATGTTGGCACATGCGTCAAAAATCAATGCCTCAAGAATATGGATGAGAGCAGGAACTGCCAAGAATAGGAAATACATTCCTATTAAAGACTTGTCATCTAATCTACCAGCGGGTGCAGAAAACAATCTACTTGCATTTCATGCACTGACTGGGTGTGACTCGACATCTTATATCTCAGGGCATACCAAGAAGACTGCATTCAAAGTTTTCCAAAGGCACCATCAGCTGTTGCAGGGATTTGGGGAGGCACCTGCTAGAGAAGCTATGGCAGAAGAGTTCATCTGCAGACTATACAAGGTCAACCCAAATATTTCGTGCACTGACAAAGCCAGGAGTGCACTTTTTGCAAAAGCGAGTGGACAAGAGGCCTTGCCGCCAACTAGTGACGCTCTTAGTTTCCATCTCAAACGTGCGTACTACCAGACACTCATCTGGAAGCAGGCAGATGTGGCCCAACAATTTTTTCCAAATCCTGAAAGCTATGGATGGAAAATCAATGATGGACAACTTGCCCCTGTGCTAATGGACAAAGTACCTGTGCCAGAAGAATGCATTGAATTTATATCTTGTTCATGCCAGACAGGTTGTAGACTAGGTCGTTGCAAGTGCAGAAAGGCTGAACTCAGATGTACTGCGGCATGCAAGTGTTTTGACAACCGGGATGTAGTTGTATGCATAAATCCGAACTAACTGATAAACTCCCATTGGAATGGATTTCTGTCTCATTGCAATTCATACATATGTGTATATATAGGTGTACTGTGTTATTTTGTGGGTGTTTTGCTTATGTTTTAATTTGTTTCAAATCCAATAGGCTAAGCATCAGTTATAAAAATATTGTGATTATTCATTGCATTAATATTGAAAATAAATTGTTTAACACATATGTTTGTCAATAAAGACAGTAAAGCTTCCTACATAATACTTAATAACATTTGATGTTTTACATAGGACTATGCACCTTTTTGGTGGCAATATGCATCTTGAAATGAAGATGGCTGAATTTGAAAATAGCTTAAGTTTGCAGAATTATCATACTTTCACTCAATAATCTCAGTTTAGACACCAATTTCAATTTATAATGTGCTTCAGAACCCATATTTCCCATATTTCATGGATTTTAGTGTTCGGCGGCGGCCATTTTGAAAAAGCGCATTTTGAGCCCTTCAAAGTGAAAATCCAGCTTGCCAACCACCAAAAATGGATTCAGCACATATTTTTACTTCAGAAAAACATAGTTGGCAACTTTTAGTCTGAAATGCCTCAGGAAGTTTGATTATCTGAAAAGCCGACTAGTCATGTCTAAACAGAAACGTTAACAGCTGCCACTTGATGTTGATATAAAGGTAATCAATAAAAGTTACCATTTGAGTCTGAGACAAGTACAGAATTTGTATGGAATATCAAAAACACACGTGCATATTAAAATCCCCAGCGCCACCCCCTGATCTGCCTATGATACTGGTGGGCAAATGGGCGTCTTGTTTTACTTTTTATAAATAGCCCACTATTTCAGAAGCTCGCTATAAACTGTAACATATGAGATATATACTCACGAATGCATATCACGTGGTGCCGATGATGCAATCCCCACCCACCCAAAAAGTAAAGAATAAAAACAACAAATAAACAATAAAAACAATAATGATAAAATAGCACTTACAAGCAACGTCGTCTCGTCCCTCTCATGTTATCCTGGCCACTGTATCTGTGGCGAATGGCTCAATATGACCTCGGCTTCTCTATCAGCTAGCAGGTTTTGTTGTGTTGGTCAAACATGCCATTGGTGGCTGAATCCTAGCACAAAAGCTGATCATCAACACCAACCAATATGTGAACAATGTTTACGATTTTAATATTGACACTATGTGCGTGGTAGCGATTTAAAGAAGTGTTGTCCACACCAATCCATTATGCTGTTGTTCTTTTTCTTTCGTCCCTCCATTTTTACTGCATACTATTTGCACAGAATAGTAAAGGGTTATCACATATGCTTTTACATGTATCCTTTTATGTGTAGACGAAGGAGCGAAGCGAGTGAGTTTACACTGTGTCAATTTTTTTTTAATAATGATATGTAATTGGAAAGACAATCCTGTCTTCTTTTTCCTTTGTCCTAACATTTTGAAACAGTAAAGAATCACGTGAAACACTATCCGCCCTAGTTTTAGCCCCATCAAGGATGTTTTTAGGATAACCCTAAGCTCTAAAGTAATTAATCATTTCTCTGCATTTAATATTGTAATCATTAATATTTGAACATATATTTTTTATACGAAGTAACTGACTATATGGAATATTATCCTTACACTGTGTCAGCCCCCCACTAATATGCAAAGAAAACCATGATCACTACTGATTTATTTCTTATTGAGATCTAAAATACAATATTGTTACGTTGGAGTAAAATGGGCGGGGCCATAGAAAAAATTTGGTCAATGAAAACTTTCATTTGACTGACATATTTCTACTATAATCCCGCCCATTTTACCACTCATGTCCATATTTAATTTGGACGTTGTGATATGCATTATATCGCAACTGTAGCCTTTTCATAGTCACCACCTTGATATTTACTACTTGGAGTGTGAGAGTTGATAATCCATGCAGGTATTTTACCTTTTTACTTCACACACAATTGGTTCGATCGATAATTGAGTGAATATCCATATGTGAGATACACGCCCGTTTCAAGGGCGCATCCTCTCCTGAAATAATTCTGTTCCGTCTGTTCCGTCCGTTCATCGGTAAACCCTTTATTACAAACATGATCATTAATAACGATATTATAATATGAAGGTGATTAGTACCGCAAAGCGCTCTTTGCATCAATAGGATGTAGTTGGCTGTGCATTGCACCCTCATACAATATTAATTATCCCTGAGCTATTTTTGCTTGCATACAGCATGCACGCCATAATATAGCTCTGTTACATGAAACATCATTGAATGGACCTCAGTTGTCACTGCTAAGTACGTTTGAGTATTTTACTGAAAGTCCGGTACAGGCCATATGCTGTTATCTATAATTATAGTATGAGTGGGTACAAACAAGTAGCAAACACAAGTCAAAGTACATTAGACTAAACGCATGCCAATATAGTAAGTGGAGCTCACTATTGAAATCTATTCCGTCCACTAAATGTGCACACTTCATTCAAAAGGTTTCTATTACAATGCAGTAGCCAATGTATGAAAATCGATGCCACAACTATAAGTATTCTTCAAAATCACATCAGCCACGTTTCACAAAGGTGTGCCGTGTCCACTGCACAATGCACAGTCATGTACCTTTTTATACGTCAGAAATAGCGACATGGTGTAGTCCGTATGACACTAGGGAAATCCATTTTGGAAATTTATTGGCATTACCTGTTACACAACAAAACCAAGCGCATGTTCTTTCAGATTGATCAAGTTGCAAGATTAAGCTTACAGCATGCGGATACACTCAAAGAAAACAAATCCAAACAACTGGCTTGCTAAATTTATCCGTTTGGACCAATGCTTTGAGGCACTCGGATATGAGTTTTTATAGTTTTTTTTTATAGTTTATAGTTTAATTCGCTCGTTATTCCAAACACTTTGCAGTGATTTACCTCTTTTGTTATCAAATACAAAAATACTATCACTATATATCATATCCAACTTGGTTATCACATGTTTGCTATCATCCAGAAATCTATAAACCGCTCTAAAGTTTTCTGCCAAGCAAATCAGTCAGAGATAGGCTATCTCATGTATTTGGTCAACAAATTGCATTGCACAGTCATGCCATCCCAGTACACCAGCAGTGTGCCACGGGCAGGCAGCATTCATTCACAATTGACATGAAAAAAGCTCACACATTTCAATCCATTTCTCGATGCAAA
>CM032666.1:19839028-19862162 GCA_019095985.1 Streblospio benedicti | reverse complement strand
ATATCAACCGTATGTTTTATATAAAAAATTTGATGTTTATAAATATACAATGCAATTATTGAAATCCGCCCTTAAATGGCAGTGTGATTGCACTATGAAATTAAACCTATTTTCATTTAACTCGTCAAGATCAAAGGGTTGGTCATGATCTTATTTTAAAAAGATAATGGAGGGTATGGTGTCCATTCGTGGTGTACTGTGTAAACTCTGAGAGACTCTGCCAGTTAGATACTAATGATATGCTATACTATTAGCATTGCTAACGAAAACAAGGTGTGGTACTTGATCCTAGTGAGGTTTTATGCACACCACTCTCTCAATATGTGCGCTCATGTGATGAGATCAAAGATTGCGTTGGTTTAAACATATTTTATTTCAAAAATGAAAAAGGATTCGGCATGGCAAAATGCGACTTGAGACGTCTTCAAGATTGCGTTCATTAACCCCCATTCATTCACAACGTTAAAGATCGCATTGACGTTTACAGTGATTCGCATTCATAGAGCTTATAGTCTACATATATATTGTCCTTCTATCAATAATATCGACATAAACAAGCCAGATGGCACCAGATGCGCACCGTGTCTGTAGCGTAACCAGCTTTGTTACAGTGTCAGCACTTACAAAAGAACGCTATTAAGGAGACTGGTGAAATATGCTTTCATTCTAGTTCCGGATTCTAGTCCATTATAGGTGCGGGTTTATAAGTAAGACGGATGTGGGGGAAAAGGCCGAAGAAGAGGGATGCGGGATTTCAAGGAAGTAGAATGTGGGAGAAAAGGCTGAAAATTTGTGGAAGGTAGGAAAAACAGGCCAACGAAATTGGAGCATAAAGGGTCAAGAATTACCCCACCCTATTTTTTTTTAGATATGGGGAAATTCTTGACCCTTTATAACCTCCCCCCCTATTATAGGTCTATAAACAGATTAGAGGTTAGTAAACATGCCTTTAATTTAGTATACGATTTGAAATGCAAGCAGAACCCATAGAGCTAGAAATTGAATAAATGTGTCAATTAATAACCAACATCTCGAGTTATCAGAGATATTTGTAAAAGTGATACATTGAAAATCCACTATCTACGGGAGGCTCACTTTCTTTCTTCTTTTCCTTATGTACGGACAGACACGAGGAGCTCGTACATTTCTTCCATATTAAAAAGTGACACACGAACTGTTTGTATTGTCTTAAGGATGGACACTCAAGGACATGACACTCATTGATTTGAGGTTAGAACCCAATTTAGGGCCACTTACAGATTATTTGGTGGAGTTATTCATAAAGTAGACTTAGAGTTCGAGTAAATGGGTAGAACTCTATTAGGGATAGGCATTATGTAGTAAAATACTGCATGGGGCGTGTCATTTGTTTGACAAAATTTAGAGATGGGATATCTTTGCAGGAAAGTGTGGTTATATGGAACAAATGTCGATCAAATAATTATACATGTACGTTTAAATTACATGATATCCTCTTCAATTGAGTGATGGTGTATCATATGTAAGAATAGTATCTGCTATGCGAAGCTGTATACTGACAATGAAACAGTTAGTATTGGATCACCTGAAGAATGGGACTTCATGTTCTGTTCTAAATAGGTCTACTTAAACAATGCTCTGAAAGTTAATCCCACACATGGTCAAGATATGGCAACAAACAGGTCACGACTAAAATCGGGACCTTGTCTGGAGCATATTGGAAACACGTCCGGATCTTCTCTTGACATAGGTCTTAATGTTGTCGATACCTAGTTGTGATTTAGTCTTGAGCTAGAAGGGAAGGAACACAAGGTATTGACATGGTCAATACATGTACCTATAAGATTAGATTAAAACTAGCCCAATACAGTGTCCTGACACGATCCTGATAATCTTTTTGATAATGTCAGGACATGTTTCCGCCATGGTCGTAAGAAAATTATTGATTTGCTTGGTGTTGGACGAAACAGCCATCATATGCCAAAAGTTAAAAGGAGTGGATCCACAGGGACTTTTTTTTGTCAAAGTAAGGACAGCACTACCTCTTGACTAACAAGACTAGAAAGGGAAAGATCAAGATACCGCCCCAAAAAGATCAGGACAACGACAAAGTCTTAAACTCGCTTTTATGGTAAAGTGACTAGTGGAATGGGTGTGGGTGTGGGTGTAGTTACTTTCGAGTGTCCATCACCGAACTTGACCACTGCGGTAGCCGAGAAATACACATTGGGAAATATAATTCAACTATAGTTTTGAAAACATGTAATTGGTAAGACGTCCTGCCATGGGTAGACTCAGACACGTTTCTTTTTTATACACGATTTATTGCCATCCGCGACCGCCTCATTCAACGGCCGCTACTGATATCAGGCACCACGAGTATGCCTGAGAAGCTGGTGTACGCTGAGGCGAAGGCGTCGCTGTTGAGGCCCGAGTTCTGGTCAGACACCACAGTTACACGCTCGCCATACTCACAGCGCATCACATATGCCCCGGAGCCAGTGTCTTCCCTGGAGTTCACGCGGGGACCCCTGGAAGACATGTAGTGCTAGCTGAGAAAGTTGTGACACATGTGTCGACATCGGAACGCACGTCAAAGAGAAAAAAATAAAATAATAAATAAATAAAATAAATACAATAACATTTACACCTCTATTTCACATTCTTAGAAGTTGCCAGATTTATCATTTGGGTGTGGAATTTGAGTGATCTGTGAGTGATCTGTGAGTGATCTGTGAGTGTCTCAAATTCGGAGTTACATTTGTATGTGTCTGGTTCGGTTTGGAATGGGGCACGTATGGCCATATCTGACTTAAGAATGTTATATCCTCCCCCGAGGAGTGGTTTGTGATGTTTTGGCTCATGTACTCCCATTAGAGATTATTGATCTGCTAATTGGCACTATGTGCATGCTTCTCTGGGTGGTCTGGAGGGCTAACGTGAGCATCTGGAGGTCATTTGTAGCATCCTATGATCTTTCTGCTTAACTCTAGCCTCTTCTGCTGCTTTGAAAGGATGTCGTGTTGACATACCCGAATGTTGCCACTACCGTTTCAATCAGAAGTCATGGAAGGATGAAGCATCTGTTTCATCAGTGTGGTTGTGGACAATGCTACACGATGCTGCACGAGTAATGCTTTGTTCCTGAAGTAAATGGCCCACTTCCGTCTAGATCTACCCAAAAGATAGTTAGCCCTTCTCTGGATAAGTGAGTTGTATTTTCTGTGGTCTGTGGGCCCCCTTTAAGCCTACATTAATGTTTACGCGTGAGTAGCGTCAGGCTGCATTGCGAATTGTATTGGAGCTTACAAGGTGAAAGCTCCAACACAATTTACCACACTAGAGAAAGCTTGACGTTAAGTCACGCATTTGAGACAATACGATAAGATAAGATATGGGATAAGATAAAATAAATTTATTGGTTCTACAGAATTTTACAGAATTTGTTGTAAACATGACTAAGTATGAGTAATAACAATAACAACAACAATAATAGAATAAATGAATACTCATATGCCGCCATACTGAATAAACTGATTTGTTGAGACGCTGCTTACCTGACGCCGTTCACGTCCACGCGGGCATTAGCGTAGTTGCTCGATCTGAGCACCGCCAGGCTAAAGAGGTAGTGGCCCGAAACGGGGCAGATGAAGTCCGAGGGCGCCACGAAGCCGCCGCCGACGTTGACGTGCACCGTGTCGAACTGGAACTTTGCGTTCTGAGGCACGGACTGTGCCGTGCTGTGGCTCACCGTGAAGGCCACGGGGGTGCTGGGGCGCACGGACTCTGCGGCGTGGGCGAAATGCTAGTATTAGGTGGAAGGTACGCAATGTATTGTTCAGTATGTTTGATGACCGTTCAAGCAATGTCAGATCCAGGTTTTTGGAAATTGGAAAGGGGGTTGAGCGGCACTTAAGGGATTTCATGTGTTTCGTTCGCACTATCGATGGCGATGGCCTCCTGGATCTGCCTATGTTTCAAGTCAAGCTGGTCGGTCATCCTGATTATTGTAGATGCACAGAGGTGGGTGTGGGGTGGAGGGACGGTGCAAGGCAGGGAAAGTACCTGCATTTGTGATTGGTATGTAGAAAGCATATATATAGCGGGGGTTTGAAAGTTGCCAATAAAGCTACGTTTATGCAGTGGGGATACGTTTGTATCAAGGCTGCTAATGACTGATGTCAAGGTTAAATGTCATCTTGACGACCGTGTTAGTCTTCTGATGATATATACTGCTCGCTTTGTTAAGTTTGACGGAAACGGTTCACGTGGCAGTCAGCCACACAGTATCAATTTTCACATTTACTACAGCGTACCTCATTTGACTACCGTATTATTTTAGTGTATCACTAAAGTTAAGATGGTTCTTTTATTGTGTGGACCACAATAGAAAGGTGTGCACTAAGTAAAGCTAGCGGTAGTACGTTGGAGCATGGCATACGGTTCGCAAAATGCATGTAAGTTCAATTATTGTCCGTATACCGCAGCTGCATACTATGAAAATCTAATACCAAAGTATTTTTGTTCTACTAATTTTACCATGATATAATAAGATAATAACTTTACCTAATAATGCAACCCTCTTCTCCAAGAGATTTTTTTCTAAAAGACAAAACAAAACAACACAATGATAGCGTTAATGGCAGTGCACGTAGTACATATACAAAGATTTTAGCTACCACAGCAGTACGGCCATACCATAATTTCATTCATATGAAATGTTGTGTAGAATTCTACCTGCAGTGAGAAACTGCACTCGATCCTGCAACTTTCTGATCTGCATCTTCATCAGATCCAGCTCTGCTGGCTGCTGGGTCGCAGCAGCGCACACAGCAACAACCCCCGCCAGAAAGGCGCAGACGCACATCTGGGAGATTGGAGATTGTCTTTATGAGTAAAAACTTGCATGATTTCGTTCTGTATCATGGTAAGATGGGAAGACGGATAGGAATTTATCAGAGGCGTTGATTATGAATAGATGTTTGCAGGGGGTGGAGGAATTAAGACCCCCCCATTTTGAACTTACCCTGGAGCATACCTACCCAAATTTAGTTAGCTAGCAGATCCCTGGACTTATAGTACCTAAAGATATTGCTAGTGCTAATAGGGCATTTTAAGCTATTTCAATATCAATTTAACTAAATACATTTGTTTATACATGGCATGCATGCTAACAAATATATCTGCAAAGTTATTGAAGCTTACTACCAATGAAATACATATTAAAGCAATACCGGTATATGTATTGTAGTAGGAACATTTAAATTATACTAGTATAAGCGAAGACACCAGGACTGCCGAAGTCGCAGCAAGTAAAAAGTCAATTACTATTAATGAAGTTAGATTTTATTTTTTGTCCTTTATTTTATTTTAGCGTTATCACATTCTATGAATTTGTACAATGGACTTAATATTGGCGTTATTTAAAATACAGCTTACTTGTAAAACTCGCACCTTAGCCATACCAAGATTGCTATACATGTGTACGTGTAAATTGGTACTGACCATTGGATTCTGTTGAATTGTGATACGAAGATAACGTTATCTTACTCCAAACATGAGCCATGCTGATATGAAATCATATAGTTAAAATGACGTATTTTACAAAATTTAATTTGTCTCATGTACAAATTTTATTGTAAACCTATTTTAATTGTATAATGACTATATATATATTATCAGTGTATAAAGAACTACGATCTAAAACAGGTGACCTACGACTAATTTTAACTTGTGACAATGGAATTCATGACGCAACTGTAAAATGAATTATGCCCACGTGTGCATCCTTATCTATTCGGGGCTCTTACTTATCGATGAATTATTATATACCATGAACATCGGACTTTGAATGCTGTGTGAACGAATGGGAAAGGCGTAAAACCCACGACGACGCATGTAGTTTGTCAAAAATGAAAACAAACGAATATATGCATTGCCAATGCAATTAATAATATTATTTTATGAATTTGCCAAATGGAATACACACAAAACACGAATATTGAATACTATTAATAATAATTGCAGAGTTGAAAGTTACATGAATTCATTCTACATTACAAAGAATCTGTGCATACAAAATCCCCGTCCCTTTCCACAACTTCGCACGCATTATTTTCCTGGAGCTGTGTTGACACTGTCCTGAGAGAGTGTCTCCGAATCTTTGAGATACGTGTCCAGCGATCTGGCTCGTGGGAGCTGCTTGAGTGCAGCATTCACGTCATCCTGCAAAGAGGGCTTTGCTGGGGGCTGATGTGCAAGGGCAGGGTGTTCTGCGCCAGACTTGTGGTGATGCGGTGGCGATGGCAGATCTGTACACAGCCATCTTCCTATGCGTTTCGTAATCGTGGGAAATGAAGTTGGCGGCATTGCCATGGCGCCTGATGCTGGTTGTGCCAGCTGTGGAATAAATGCTGGTGCTCTACTGGCTTGCCCACCCGTGGCTGATGATAGTAGATGGGCTTGAGGTAGCTGTGCTGCTGCACCGCCAGCTTGCCATGTTTGCTGCTGCTGTAGATTCCTGTGCTCTGTATCGCCCAGTGCCTGCCCTTGCCGCTGTTCTGCATTGTCGGTTAGTGCTCCTTTGTTCGAGGTGTCTATTAATTGAGCCTCACTGTGGTCTTCATTGCCATTAATTATGAGACTAGCAACCTGTTCTGCAATCTCAGTTGAGGGACTGGCTCTTGGACGTGACTTCTCAGTTAGCGGATTTGTCAGCTTTTCCGGATTCCCTACAGTCCGTGGACTATCCTCGTAGCCAGGATTGTTGCTGGACTGTGGGTCTGTATTGGAAGTCGATTGACTGCCTTTATCTTCTCCCCCGGGCATCACCTATGACAAACAAGCGCAGTCATAAATAAACAAAAAGTTATTGCATACTTGAATAGAAGTATATTGTACTAATCAAAGATTTGAAAATTCACTGCTTGTTTGGATTAAGCTATTGATTTGAATAAACCCACTGTTTTACCAGTGTGTGCATTTAAAGTAGAATATACAGTGGAGAGTCCGACATGACTAGAGTGTGTGGTTTTATTTCCCACATCCACTAATCTTTCTCCGCACATCACTCTTCCTGCTAGCCCCCAATTTCCCCATATAATATTTATTTTTCAGACTCAAGTCCCCCTGCATTTCACTTCCTTAACCGCCTAAGTGCTTATTATTCAAATCACAAGTTATTGAAAATGAGATTGTAAGACTGCTTATTGTCAGTGTAAAAGAGATTCCAGTGAACCGACGTTAATTCCCATCTGCATCATAATCATCAGAATTGATGCTGGGGAGTATACACTAACCAGAAAAAAACAAAAAAAAAAAACAAAAAAAAACAAAAAAACACACACACACACCAATAAACACATTTTTTTAAATTAATAAGTTGAGCAGCATCAGTTCTTCTTATGATTATTATTGTCTTCAGATCTCTGCTGTATTTGTAACTTTCTACCGGTATTAAAACAGCAGAGACCAGAAGACAATAATAAATTAACCAATCAAAACAGAGCTGATAATTTTAAAATGCCTCTCAAATTCAGGTAATGTAGAAAGGCTCACCTAAACGTATGTTCAGTGGTATAGATATACATACGATAGTAAGAATACATACTGTTGAATATTTGTTATGAAATTCAATGGTTTCAGTCAGCCATCACCATTCGTATGATCGTGTCTTTTGATTTATGGCAACCTACATACCTTGTTGATCAGTGCAGTATAGTGGCTGGTAAATGTGAAGGTGAATTGATAGTCATGGAAAAACGCAGACGATTCGTTTAGAGCTGCATCTTGCACTAATGTTAATGCAAACTGTTTGCAGAACATGGCCGAAAATTCTTGTAGACCTAAGGTAATGATCATAAATAACGATACCGGGGTGTGAGTGTATGTGTGTGTGCGCGAGCGTGTGTGTGTGTGTGTGTGGGGGGGGGGGGTCGTCCATTTCTTGGGGCTTGAAGAAAAAGTTAACCGCCCCCCATCAATGTTTTAAAAAGTTGAGTGACCCCTCACCCAATAAAGCAAAAGTCCTCTACATAGTCATTGCAAGTTTGGACAATTGCCAAAAGAAAATATTAAAAACAAAAGCAAAAAAAAAAACAAAAAAAAAACAAAAAACAAAAAACCGTGGCGTGATAAAAAAAGATCAGCGACCTCCCCAAAAAGAATCAGAAAAGTTGGACGAAACACATACACACATTTTTGGACGACTCGTTCCCTAAGAATACACTGGCGCTTGTCACGAAAACGACTGAAAATATAGTTCTTGTTTATTATTTTTACTAGCTGTTTACCCGGCGTTGCTCGGGTTGAAACAGATGAGATCCGGAATACATTAAATGCTCCTCCCTCCCCATCCTTCTTCCTGTCCCACATCCCTCGAACCAGTTCTCGTCAGTATACACGTCTGTGACAGATTAAATACACCTCCATCACTGTCCTCTACCATCGTCCGTATTCGTCCCACATCAAGGCTACTCGTCCCATACGCATCCTCACCCCCACCCCCAGAAATACTCGGCCGTCTTTGAATTCTCCCGAACACATTGTTAAAACATTTAATTTTATCTCGAGGATCTTCATAATGTCAGTTATGATACGCAGTGTCTTTGCCTCTACTTACTGCCACCGGTTTCATTTATCTTTAAATGGGTTTATTTCTAAAAAAAATCGCAAAGACAATCGTAATTTAAGTTGAAAAAAAGGAGTTGAATTTAAATAATGCACGGCTTTTAGTTGTCCACCGTTTGGGACGATTAAGGTTAGAGATAGGGTTAGAGTCAGGATTAGGGTTAGAGCGAGGGCCATACACACACTACATGTATGTGGTAATGCTTAATCCCTCTAATAATCCTCCCTCATGCTACTCCTACCTCTGGTAAACACGTGCATAACATTAAATGTGAATCTCAATCACCCCCTTTCTGCTGCTACTCGGGTTGTTTTTGATGAGATCTGGAACATATAAAATGCTCCTCCCTGCCTCACCACCAGCCATGTCCGCCCCCCCCCCAACCTCACCATATGGACACACACACACACTTTCTGCCAACACCCCTCCTCAAAACAGGTCCGGAGCAGATAAAATGCACGTCCATTACCATCACCACCCTCCCCAGTTCCCTCGTTGTATGACTGTACGTGTGACGTGCAACGTTGACATATAAAAACGTTTAACGTATTACGTACCTTTAGCAAACATGGCCCTGTAAACAACCTTTCTAAAAATTCTTTTTTCTTGTTTTTATCATTAATACCAATTTATTTAGTTTGAAATGTGACATTATAACGACCACCAAAATGTCCTGATTGTGCATACATAATTTGGAGTGTGTACGTCTTGTGGTTAAAAAGCCTTTTGTGACACAAAAACCGCCTCTTCCTTTATATCTATATATATTTTTAGTACCTGTTACTCAATTTAGTGTAGTTTTCAAGGATTGTTGTAATTCATTTGAACTTTTTATTTATTTTTTATTTTTTTTTACTAAATTTACGTAGGCAACGTTTTTCATAGAATGAGGTACGTTTAAAGTACGCATAACGCACGGGTAACGTTAGCTGTAGCAAAGAAAGACGTTCCGCTTATCTACTTACGAATAGTTTAACGTGTAACGTACTACGTATGACGTATATGCAGAGGAAACCCGCACGTTTAACGTTTTATTTACACAAACATGGCCCTGTAATGAGCATGGCATCTATTTATTTTGAAAATAATTCGTAAATTGTTCGTAGCAGGGACGTGTACAGGTAACATAATCTTATTCTGTGCACCCACTGGGTTATGAAGAATGATTTGCCAAAGTTTCGTGGTATTTGGAAATGTTTGATTGTACAAGTAAAACAGCAACATATCTCTCAATAAATTGATCCTGTGATTGACTCCATGCCAATGCCAATGGTCAAAATTGCAAAACAAAAGTTTAGATTCTAGCTTGCCTCGTTGGTGTGCGGTAGAAATTTCATTTGCACAATCTGTGGAGTAATGTTAGGTTTGGGAAGTGCAACTATTTTCTATTAACATGTCTCGCTGGTATCAAATGTTATGGATTTCGATGATACAAAACATGAAACACAACAATCAGTTCTTCACGATATACTGCATTGTTCTGAATTATCGAATTATGTAAGCTACGATAGTTACGTCAACGACGTAACGCACATCGTTGCATGCACGTTTTAACGTAACGACGTAAAATCTCCACTTTTTAACTGTCTAGCTTACCTGAAGTAAAGCGATATGGGCACATTCCACCTTGCGGGCGTGTTGCCGCAAGGCGTCTGGAGGTCTGCGGCGTCTACGGCGTTTTCCGTGGCATGGACAAAAGTACAGTTGTGGGCACATACGCACGGGCACATACGGCACTAGGAATGTTTTTATTGAGGTGACAGTGAGTGAGTTCAACATGCATCAAACGTGGGTTGTACTCGCGTACAACTTACGTTATACGCACAGTGTGCTGACTAAAGTGCGGCATTCTTACGTGGATGGTACAGAGAACGAACGGCGCCAGTGCTGTATTTGTGCCTACACCGTCTAAATGCGTCTAAATCCGCTGTGATTATGCCACGATTAGGGTAGGGTCTCCGCACTGCCTCCTTACGGTCAGACCATGACGTAGGATGGTCGTAGAAGAAGTTTGGCAAGCCAAACTTCTTCTTGGCCACCGTACTGCTTTGAAAAAAAGTATGTTTGCCGCACTGCATACGTACGGACCCTCACCGTTTCTATGCGTTTTTAGTCGTAGACTGGCTGTAGACCCCCCCTTGCGGTGGAATGTGCCCCTCGCTTAAGACCACTGTTCTTTACATGTCACAGACGACTAAGTGGCAAAACCCACAGCAACGGTTGCAAATCTGCCGTACGGCGATAAACCCAGAGTGACGGATCATATTATTTGACGTGCGGCTGCCGTACGGCTCTGGAATTAGTACAACAAAATCGTAATATTTGCATCAGAATATAAGTACTGAAATGAGCTGTATACTGGTTTTCTTTTCACAGTATCAATCTTAAAATGTCCAAGATTACTAAGCGTAAGCGTAATTTAATACTGGTGATGTTGGAAATCATGAAAGCAGATATTGAATGGAAGACTAGAATGGTAAATATGATACTGAAAACAAGCAAGCGTGAACATCGGTAATGGTAGCATAATATTTTACATAGTAAAGGATTATCTAGTAGAGGATTAATTATAGGTGTGCTAAGGTGAGTTGCCGTAAGGTTCTATTTGATGCCAATCCGTCAGTTTGGGTTTTGCCCAATAGAAAAGTTACTAAAGCAATCCACACGACACTGTACGGCACCGTAAGACGCCATACGGTCCGTTCGTGTCAATAGTACGGAAAGCGGAAATAATCAAAATACGACTAGTCAGGGTGCCAATGCAGATATTTTAGCCTAACCGCGACTTGGTCGATAAAGTTTTTTTATGATTGATTTTACATCCTTGGGACCTCATTATTTTGCATATCTGGCGGATATCCTTGAGGCTTTTAAGAAATTCAAGATGGCGTCCAAGATGGCTGCCACACAATTAGAAATCATAATTTTTGAACTATTAGACACAGAATATAAAGTAATACCACTTTTTCAATAGTGTTTGACATCAGCAGTTCATTTCTGATGTTGTTTTTATGATCTGAGGTCACAGATCCAAAATGGCCGCTAAGATGGCTGCCATTTAATGAGAAATCATAACTTCTGAAATATTTATCGTAAAATAGCAAGTAATACCATTTTCTCAATAGTAATGTGACGATCCGTCACGCCACACATGTAAACAAAACGGGCGATATTATAAGAAAACAATAATAGAGAAAAAAGCAATAATGTAACAAGCTTCAAAATAATTATCTGGGTTCAGTATCTGTGATATTTGAACATGATTGTTAAATTTAATGAAATTAACGAGTCTCTAGCAAGAATAAATAAAAGTTTGAGATGTTTTGACAAGCAAAAATCATATGTGACTCCATGACAGCTAGTCCATCGGAAATGGTAAATTATTGCGCAAGTGATGCGACCCAAATTATATAACAGCTAATATCTTAAATAAAGCCAAGAAACACTGATTTACACTAAAAAGAGACAATATTGAATAAAACAATCAACTATATGTCACATCTGGCGAACAGACACCTCCTAAAAGCTCTGTTCCAATCCGATGTCTTCGGAACAAGTCCTGGAAGGTGGAAGGATACAGCCAAAGTACCGCTCAAATTTCGGTATAAAAGCAGGGCGAATCGAGCAGTCACCAGCAATGGGGAGCAGCAGAGCAGCGCTGCGGGTACAAGTCCGCGGCGGAGAAGACGGAGGCTGGCCAAGAAGACGAGGGACAAGCCCAGAAGCAGTGGAAAGCCGAAAATAGAAGAGTAGCAGTCTCCAGCCAAGAAGAGGAGTTACAGGAAAGTGGAGCCCGGCTGCAGAAGAGGACAAGTTCCAGGTGTGAGGAGCAGCTAGAACTGACGCAGAATCCCAGTTCTGAGGAGCAGCCAGAACTGACGCAGGATACCAGTTCTGAAGAGCAGCAAGAATTGGCGCAGGATCCCAATTCTTAGGAGCAGCTGGACCGAAGAAAGAAGCAAGAAGTCCTGCACAAGTGCCAGGTCTAGGGTAGACCCAACGAAGAAGCAAGAAGTCCTGCACAAGTGCCAGGTCTAGCGTAGACCCAACGAAGCACAAGTGCCAGGTCTAGGGTAGACCCAACGAAGAAGCAAGACGTCCTGCACAATTGCCAGGTCTAGGGTAGACCCAACGAGGAAGCAAGAAGTCCTGCACAAGTGCCAGGTCTAGGGTAGACCCAACGAGGAAGCAAGAAGTCCTGCACAAGTGCCAGGTCTAGGGTAGACCCAACGAAGAAGCAAGAAGTCCTGCACAAGTGCCCAGTCTAAGTAAGACCCAACAACAAAGATTGCTAGCAGTGTGAGGACTAGAAGCAAGTTGGCATCCCCGAGAAAGCATCAGGTTGAGAGCCGAGGTGTTGTCCATGAGAAGTACTGCCACTGCGGGTGTAGACCTGAACGATCACTGCCGAAGACATTATTCTGTTTAAATATCACAAACAGGACTTTACGTTGATTTTATGATTTTGCTTGTATTAAGTGAGTTTGCAATTAATAAAATAAATATAAGCAGTTATTGATCTCTATATTTATTTCCCTAGGTACACACACATAAGTAAAAAGGGGATTCGCCACAGTAATTAGACCAGCAGTTCATTCGAATTATGTTTTCATGATTTGAGGTCACAGATCTAAGATGGCCGCCAAAATGGCCGCCTCTCAATGAGAATTCGTTACTTTTGAACTAATTGAAGTTGTACTGTGGCTACCATCTTTGCCACCATTTAATTGGAATTCAAAATTCAAAAGTTAAGCTAAACTGAGTTTCAAGTATTTTTGTATTATATGAAGACCTCTTCAGGAGAAAAAACTAAGTTTAACTTAACTTTTGAATTTTGAATTTCAATTAATGGTGGAAAAACGGTAGCCACAGCATGAGAAGAACCACCTACAAACAAATGATTAATCTTAGTAATTTATGTGATTTGGAATATCAAGTAATACAACTTTCTAAATATTTTTTGTACATCAGCATTCTAAAACATTAAGGTGCCATGATGGACTGACTCCATTCTGTTTGCTGCCAGCGTTTCTGGGTAAAGGGCCATAATTTCCAGCTGTTTGTAGTCTGGCGGTGCGACGCTCATTGGGACCGTTTGCACCCTGAGGAACAGGATTTCTTGGCCCTGAGATGCTGTCAGGAATAACTTTTTGTGGTTCACAATAAACCCAATCGCCTCGAGCATGAGACAGTGTGCGGCCTTCATGATGAGGCCGGATTGGATTCTGGTTCATTAGAAGTAAGTTGTCCATGTAGATGACCAGATGTATCCCTACCATGTGCAAGAAGCTCAATACCAGTTTGAGCAGCTTGGTGGACGCATGGCACTGATGCCAGTCCAAAGGGAAGGCAAGTGAACTCATACAGATTGTTGCCACTGAAACCGTAAGAATTTCCTGTGTGCTTCGTGGATTGGAATGCACTACTAGGCGTCCTTCAAGTCGAGTTTCACGAAGAAGATCACTTTCATGAGCATGTTTTTCACTAAGGGCATGCCGTCCACATTGAAACGGGCATACTCTACCACTTGCTTCAGGTCATTGAGGTTGAAGATCGGCCTTAATATTCATTTTGTATGCTAGAACTGTAGTTAGGATGACTCTAGGCCTTCTTTGATTGACATTTGAACTTGATTCATAAGTATTTCTGCAACATTTTGTCCTGAATAATTCTTAAAAAACAATGTCTCAACCAAACCCAATAAGTGTGTCAATAAACCCTGTCGTGGGGTTGAAGCATCCTGGGTGATCAAATTAAATCTCCTTTTTTTAAGAAAATGGTTGAACCCTTCCATTGTGAATATGTAGTATAATTGAAACCAACACATTAACATAAATTTGTGTTAAAACAATATTATCTCAAAATTAACTGTTTATTAGAAAATTTATAAATACTAAAAAGTGTCTCAACCAGCCCCGCTCTCCCTAGTGTTCAATTATGGCGTGATACATACATTATAAAAGCGCACTATAGCTATCAATCATGACGTTTTAGACTGATTTAGAACGCTGTATTATCCTGTAAAATCTACAACGCCATATGTGTATGGCGTGGTATTTGAAGCATAAGACGCCGTAAACACGGCGTTTTATCTCAGAAAACGTCATGTTCAAAACACAAGACGTTGTATATTTTGATAATTTCCGTTTTCCGTACAATAGTCCCCAACTTCGTGCCAATTGCTGCAATGCATTTTACATGGGATAAAAATCCACAGTGAAATTCTGCCGTACGTCAGCGGATGGCTGCCGTATGGCAAATTTCTGGATCGCCTAGGGGGGTAATTGACACGAACGAGCCGTACGGCGTCTTACGGTGCCGTACGGCGTCGTATGGATTGCTTTAGTAACTTTTCTATTGGGCAAAACCCATCCTGACAGATTGGTCTCAAATAGAGCCTTACGGCAAATCACCTTAGCACACTTGTAATTAATCCTCTCCTAGTTATGCGTTTGATATGAATGTAGACTCGACCAGCCAGCCTCACTTTGACGGGGCCGTACGTTGGTCTGTGTTGCGCGAGACTAATATGAATGATAAACCATCGCACACATGACAAGGTTTCTATGTTTATAGTAACGTTTATGTTTGGCAGTGTTCATGTAGATCTCCTTCTATGTATAGTGATTTAGACAGACGATTTTCAACACCATCAGTAGTAAATTACGTTTACACTTAGTAATCTTTGTCATTTTAAATTTGATACTGTGAAAACAAAGCCAGTAGTCTATACAGTTCATTTCAAATTCAGTACTTATTCTAATGTAAATATTACGACTTTCTTAAGAAATCAGACGTGCTAATTCTAGCTGCCGTACGGCGGTCGTACGTCAACTTATATGATCCGTCACTGTGGGTTTATAATCGCCGTACGGAAGATTTGACGTACGGCAAACGTACGGCGAGCATCCATTGCTGTGGGTTTTGCCCCGTAGGCGATCGAGAAATCTGCCGTACGGCAGAGGTCCGCTGACGTACGGCGCCGTGCGGCAGAATTTCACTGAGTTTTATCCCATGTAAAATTCATTGGAGCAATCGCCACGAACTTCCCGTACGACTGCCTTTTGGCTGCCGTACGTCGTTATGGGTTTTACCCTTAATGTGGACGGGACATGTTTCAATCTTAAGCGAGCCAACAATTGAACTAACTCAAGCAATACACAAATTATTATTCTTAGCATTTATTTACAAGCAAGGACGTTTCAAGACATCATTATATCAAGTTCAAAATAAATTTGTAGATCAACATGTGGGGCTACACTGAACTAACGTATGAAAGTTTTGCGTCAAATATTGTTTGGTTTGGCAATCGCGATCGCAATTGTAGTAAAATGACAGTGAATAAAACTTAAGCATAAGGTTTATATAGCAAAAGTTAGCTAAAATCAAAATAACGTAATAAAACGTTTCACATAGAATACCCATTATAGCACACGGTAAGCTTATTAAGCATATAACTAACATTGTCAACTTTACAAATACACAACTGCACTCAACGTACTCATAACTGGAACTCATAACTGCTCCAGTTATCTTAACTTCCACTTTTCGAGTTTTAACAATTCTTATGTTACCCATGTTTACAATGTTGCACAATGTGCATATATATGCCCATTATATTCTAGCAGTATTTAAAACTAAGAGCTTTTACAATAAACCTAATTGTTATTCCAGTATTAAAATCTCTGTTTTAAAACTATCAAACATACGTACTGATTGATAATCAATTGGAATGCGCTGAGCATTTTGATATTAAAAGATAACGCTATATTGTTGCAAACATTACTCCGCAGTCCTGGTATAACAGATTGCTTGTGAAGTCCTTCTGTGCAAACGCTGATATGGGAGAGAGTCTGGAATGCTTTGCAATTGATGTTTTAACACCCCCCGCCTTAAATCATATGCACTGAAGAAATATATACGTAACACTATGCATGAATGAATGGTCTGATGCAAATGTGCAAGCTCATACTACATCAGTAATAGTCATATTATCACATTATTCTTTCCCTGCTAGGGTTCTCCATTATCATGCCCATCCACGTCGCTGTCTTGTGGTGGCTCTTCTGGCTTTCCCCTTGGTGTGTGGGTTGTGTCATTGGACATCTGAGAGTCCGTTGAGGGTTTACGTCTGAAATACAGGTCTTTTATGTCGACTCTACTTTCATCTTTCAACACTTGGATCGCAGCACTTGTCTCATCTGCCCGCTGAATGGTGTCCTTGTCAGTGCTTTCTGAGGCTTGTGGCTGCAGCTCCGTGCGAGCCTCAGTTGGAGGCGCTGAACTAGATTCATCAGACTCCTGTTCTGGTGGATCTTGACTTCGCAATAGTCCCTTATATTCTGGATGTTGTGGTTCGTTGTGTTCCGATGAGATTTGATAGGAATCTTCTTGGAGCTGATTTATCTCTTCAGGACTGTTTATGGCATTTGTCGGTCGACGGAGAATACTCTCATCTACCATTGGTTCATTCCGTATCATATATTTCGCAGACAGTTCCCTGCCTTCTTGGCTTATTGGCTGCCCGATGGTCTGTTTGGCTGCTGCCAGAGGGCGGTGGAACATAGACCAATCTGCAAAGGTATCTGACCCATCACTCGTCTCAGAACATGTAGCATGTGCAGGGTGCGGACGCGGAGTTGAAGGCTCAGTAGGTGGCAAGAGACTAGATCCCCAAGCGATTGGTAATGACGGTGCTTCATCAAGTGGCACGGTGTTTCGTCGTCCCATTTGCTATTTTTCTGGTTTTGATGGCTCTAAACTTTGTAGAGATGTGCGACGACCACTGGTGATGCTTTGCAATTTATCCCCAATTCTACAATTGTTTTTTGAATTACATGAAGTATCTGTGACTGATTTACCCTTCAAGGAAAATCTGCGAAACTTAGTAGCTGGATAATGACCTGGAGCTTTCATGCTGCGATAAACTTTCCCCCCAGTTGCACTGCAACCTTTATTTGGAAGAACCATTTGTTCGCGATTCTCCATTGGCAGACCAACCTTCTGCCCTGTATCGCCCATTGATAAACTTACCAACTGCTGTTGTTTTTTAGTTTGTGGTCTTACCAACTGTCCTGCATTCTCAATTGGTAAAGGCCGCATCACACGGCCACCTGTAGTTTCAGGGAATGCTGGTAGATTTTGACTTACCTCAGTTGAATAATCATTACTGGCTCTTGTGTGATGCTGAGGAACACTCAATCCTGGATCCACAGTTTGTGGATTGTTTGCCTGGTCTGGATTGGCGCTTAATTCACTAGCAGCCTCTTCTAGATTGCTTCCTTGTAGACTAGCCCCGTGATCCAGATTCTCAGTTAGGGCACCAGCTATTTGTTCTGGATTCCCAGATTGTGGATTTGCTCCATGGTCTGGATTGTTGTTGGACTGCTGGTCCGTCTTGGGAGTCGTTTGTCCCTCTTTTGCTGTCGTCTCTCAAGGGCATCTGCTTAAATGTAATTACACTTTGAGACACAAACAGGTCTGGAAAAGTCAATTATAATGTCAAATACTCTATCGGATAATAATGTTACTTAGTTACTTACTAAATGTTTCGTTGTTATGGAAAGAAATATAAAAAAGATGGATTCGTGTGTGTGTGTGTGTGGGGGGGGGGGGGGTTGATGTCAAATATAATTGATATGAGTAGTTGATATCAACCCGCAAACAATTCTTCTTCTTCTTCCATAAAACTCGCTCCTTCAATCCTGAAGATTATGCAAGTGAGGTGTGTTGCGCTAACGCATGGGTAAAAACAAACCAAGGTGTAGTATTTTACATGGTGTAGGATAAAAAACATGCTGGGTGCTTAGTGTCCAGCAACCAGAGACTTGAACACCTCCAGTGATGGTGCCACCACGGCGTTTGACGGCAACGAGTTCCAATCTCTAATTGTGCGTGGGAAGGAGTATTTGTGATAATCCTTTGAGGAAGATGGTATTTGGAAGCACTGGTGGTTGTTTAGTCTGTTTGAGGCTCTGTGTGGTCTAGTTAGGCAATTGTCATTATCAATGGCAACGATGTTGTGCTGGATCTTGTATAGCATGTGGAGCCGGCTCTGACGTCTTCTCTCCTCAAGTGATGTCCATCGAAGATCTTGCAGCATCTCACCTACACTGGAGAGGTTGTATTGACGGTTCAGGACAAACCTCGGTGCACGCCTTTGAACTTTCTCCACCTCTTTGATGTCCTGGTCAGTGTATGGGGACGCACTATGGTACTGAATGCTGTGGTTTTCAGCTCGGGGGAATTCATCTTCAGGTTCCGCCTTAGGAAACCCAGTGTTCTATTGGCCTTGGCTGTAATGCTTGATATGTGCCGTTTCCACTCTAGGTATTTTGCCTCTGTCACTGTTTCAAGGACATGTCCGTGAAGTACATAGGTAGTGTTCAGTGGTGATTTCTTCCTATTTATTCGTAGGACCTGGCACTTCTGTGGGTGAAAAGCCATTTTCCACCTAGCCTCCCAATCTGCTAGCTTGTCTAAGTCTTGCTGCAGCACTTGTCGGTCAGCATCAGACTGAATTGTTAGATAAGCTAACGTATCATCCGCGAAGAGTCTAACCTTGGAGCTCAAGTTCTCATGGATGTCATTGATATAGTATAGAAAGAGACAAGGGCCTACTACAGAGCCTTGCGGGACGCCAGACCGGACTGGAGCGCTGTACGACGATTCACCATCAATTATTTGTATGTCATTGATCATTACAATTACCCCATTCAATGGTTCCGAAGATACACATTAATTGGATGCAGCGGCTACTTTGTTGGGAGTAACCTATCGTATGCAGACCCTCTCTGCACAGATCATGGTGATTAAATATGTAATGCTCTGCTATATTGAAGACTGACGTTGCAACTATAGTCAGCGAACATCGCATCATGTAATCCGTTCGGAACTTGTGCAACCAGCAATAGTCAGACAGCGTGGCACACAAAAGGTAAGTAAAGCAATCGATTGGAAAGAATTTATTTATCTAAAACCACAACTCAGATAATTCACGAGAATTTATCAAAACATATTAAGTTAGGACAGCTATCTAGTATGTGTTGGACATGCACGCTTAGGTGGTGTGTACAATATAAGGGAAAATCAAGACACCCGTTCGTATAAAGTTTATTACACATAAAAGCACGAAAAAAATGTATATCACAGTGATGACAATCAACCACGACATTGAACCTATATTGAATGGAGTGGGATATAAAAAACATCTACATATATACACTGCACAGATTCTTACATTTACCTTTGGGTAAATTATGTACTAAGATTTCTTACCCAGATTTACCCAACTACAGCATCCTCGATCTATGTGTGTGTTTACAACTTTTCATTGGTTCTACTGAAACACAGAACATAGGCTTGTCCTAAAAGGCTGCACACTGACCAAACTTAAACACAGTGTTAAACGGATGCTTTTTAATGGACCCACACAGAGTTTACAGCTGATTGTAGCTAAAACCCCTGTTGCATGTCCCATTCATGAAAATGTGTTAGGTATAAGCAATGTTTTAAAAGAGTGGGACATTTCGAAAAATATTGTTCAGTTGTATGGTACATAGACGTGGATAGATGCGCATAACACTGAAAATAATTATAATCTAACAAACGCACTAATAATAACGTTGATTTTAACAGAATCTTTAGAAGTGTATTTTAGTACCCGGTATATTGATGTGATGAATAATGCATGATTTACTTTGACGAATCTATTTACTGCACAATAAAATTGCCATTTGTATACACTTATATTGATATTACTATGTATATTAGACACAACGGAATACAGGCACTTGTCATGAAAAAACCCTGATAAAGTCAATTCAATATTACTATGATTAGTACTTTATTATTATTGCTTATACTGTAAATTTATGAGGAACATTATGGTGCTAATACATTGTTTTTAGCTGTAGTGTAATCGGTACTTGTTGCGCCACTTCAGAAGCTTAGAAAGAGCTGAAGCAAAGCCTTGTGTTCACTTTGTTTGCATGTCACTAACTACCTAACTGACTATGTATGTATGTCTCTGGATAAACTAGAGTATCTATTGATGAACCGATTTTGTTTAAACTTAACATAACTATGTGATATTACGCGAAATCGATGTGATTCGATTTTGCGCACTTTGCTTCCCCCAGGGTCACTCTTACATCTTGTGAAATAGGTTTGCTAATGCTTTTAAGAAAACATCCAAACTTGGTACAATGCTTACATGTCCACTAAACATCTTCTGTTTTCAATTTTGGCACTTTGTCAATCAGAGTTTACCTTCTAGAGAGACATTTTAATTATTTTTAGTTTTAGTTTTGCACTATAGCTTCAATACTGTTCAAAACATGACGATCAAATTGGCATAATGGGTGTATTAGATGAACATGGTCAGAGAGCGCAACTTCACCATACTAATGTCAACTCAAGGGCAATAAATATTTACGTTAACCATGTTTAGAAAGCACCTGCAATCCAATAACAAGAACCTACATGCAGATAGGGTGAATGACGCATCAAAAGACTTTTTTGCTTTAGTGCTTTGATTGCAAAGTAAACATCTTTATTGCCCATAAGTCAACGTTGTTCTTGCGACGCTGTGCTCTCTGAGTACCTTTGATCTAGTTGACCATGTACTTTTTAGTAGTTCTACCATATAAATAAATATAAATTATGATGTTACATGTTATTGGCTCTTACCATGCACATAAAATGAATAAAAAATTATTATCACAATGGCAAGCTCAACAAGGCACGTGTATAAGGTTGGTTGTCTACAATTGCACCGCTTCATTATGGTAATCACAGTTTCCGAAGATTTTATTTTTGTTTTAGAGAGCAAGAATCTCAATGACAGTATATGGCGTACATGGATAACATTTCGCACATCAATCCTCAACCTTACTGCTCAAAATGCCAGAGGCTTTTCATAATTCCCTTCTAGTCTGTCATAGACCGGCACACTACGGTCTATATCAGCGGGGTTGATGGCGTCATAGGTGGCATTGCCCTTCGCCAAGTCTGCTGCCATGTTGTCTCTGCTGGCCCCGCTGTTCTCATACTGCACCTCTAGCTGTTTTCTGGCGTGTGGGTGGCGCGCCAGGAGGCGACGCTGGTACACAAGGCCCACCACCACAAGCACGATTATGATAACCAGCAGGACGGCTACAGCGATGCCGAGACTCAGTACAGTGGTAGACTGGGCAAGCACCGCAGGATCTAAAGTGCAAACATGTCAGTTCAAGGCATCATGTAAATTGGTATTTAGTACATGCTATAATGAATTTGCTTTGCAGTATTTGCAGGCCGATTATGACTTCTATGATTTTCTTTCAAACTGCAGTTTAAAAAATTAGATAGTATTACAATCAGGCTGCAGACGTCACTGCACTGTGATAGACCGCTAGTTTGGAGCTTGGAGCTTCCACGTTCAGTTGATGGATATGCTTTGGGAAGTGTATGAGATCTAGGTGTTGTCGTCTCTTCGTGGACATAGAACAGTTACATTGTACATGCCGGCGGGTGTCCGTGCTTTGGGTACTAAGCTAAGGTCCCTCGCATTTGGTAGGCCACCCCTAATCTACCATTACAGCAAATGATTATCTGGTAATTAATTAAGAGGGAAGCCTAATACATTTTCATCAATTAGGGAAAAAATTCTCAGAGTCATGATTTTTACATCACTCATTTACAAAAAATAGCCCCACCACATAAACAATTTTATTTTTCAAAAAAATTTTTTTTTAAATATTTTTTAAACACAAAATGTTCAGAAATATAGGCGTATCTTTAGGTACATAAATAGAAACCGTCAGCCACGCGTCACTTCTGTAAATTCTGTGGATCTATCTTAGATTATTTATCAACGTCGCCCCAGCCTTCTTTTTTTCATTTTGTGACCTTGTATTCAAGCATTTGATGAAAATTTTCTAACATCCATATTTGAGATTGTGTTTTCTTCTGTCATGAACGATATTACAATAGGTACAAGATTTTACCAAGTTTATGCCATAATCCAATGTTGTCAATCCATTTTTAAAGTGTTGACACAACAAAGATGTTTATTCCATTGATTGCTCTTTATATGTTAAACAAAGTTAAAGATATGTGCTTATTCCTTGAATCAACTTATCATGATGTATATAATTTTGCTATATGTTTTATCAGTATGATGTGATGTTTTTTCTGGAGCCTACCAAAAGTAGTCCTAATCTCCTTCATGAATATTCACACACATAATGAACTACTAATGAGCTGGGAAAGGCCATTTTGTAATATCTGTCATAAAAGCTAGAGTCATATTTGAAATTACTATTTTTGCATTAAAAGGATATATTTCAAAATTCTAAGGCTGGGACGATTTAAAGAAATATCTCCTCTGTACAAGAGATGTGTTTCTATCTAATGACACACTATCAGTAGTTCAGTATATGTACCTAAACATGTGGTCATTATTTTACAAAAAATGCCTTTCAAAAACATTTAATTTTTTTTTCACTTTTGAAAAAAATTGAGAAAATTTTAAATCATATTATA
>CM032666.1:19746000-19838928 GCA_019095985.1 Streblospio benedicti | reverse complement strand
AATTATTATTAGAAACAATCAATCATCGACAAATATAATATATAAGCGTTCTCAAATAATTATGGAGATTACATATTAATATAGATATAAATCTAGATATAAATCATAGATATAGATATAAATTTAGATATAAATCGATTTCGGGGTCCACCTTTACCTATGGAAGTGGAAGTGGACAAAAGCATGGGGAGCTATTTCATTGAACCATCCCTCTATGAATCACGTCTCCCTTCATGTATTTTATCTCCCGTATTTATTGAATACTTGTGGCATGAGTGATTTGGGGGAATACAAAGTCCAACTCCAGGAGGATTAAATATAGGAATGTAAAAATTTAAAATTATTTTGTCAAATATATTTATATACTGTAATAGCACACATCGAGATGCTTTTCTTTAGATAATTATGTCTCAGAAACTACCCAGAAGAGGTGTCATTATCTTGATATATTTTATAGGATTTTTTTCAGAGTTTCACACAATACTTTTTTTCAAATTGCAAATTGAATTGCGACATGGCAGCGACTTGTTTTTGCATTGTAATATATATATATATATATATATATATATATATATATATATATATATATATATATATATATATATATATATATATATATATAGGGACGAACCATATATATTTATATATACACAAATATATATATATATATATACATATTTTATATTTTTATTATATATATATATATATATATACATAATTTTTATATATATATATATATATATATATATATATATATATCACTAAAAATATTGTCACAAATATTTTCTATAGTATTAAATAAATTATTATCTATCAGTGGGTAAAGTTTTGTTATAATTCAATGATCATAATGTTTTTCTAAAAGACGTGTTCTCAAGATCCTCTACCTCTACTTGTAATTACACGTATGTTAATGTAGGGTGCACACTGCACAGGGCGGCTGAATGGGAATGTAAAATTTTAAAATTATTTTGTCAAATATGATTTTTTGTTACTACACTAATGGTCAAGACACATAAGCAGTAACAGGTGCATAGTAAGTATTTAACACAACTGCGTTTTGCAAGTTCTCGCCAATGTTTGAGAAACTAATCGTAAGTGCTCGTGTATAGCGCAAATTGGGCTTAAAATCCAAGATGTCAGCGCCCATTAAAACGCATGAAAAATAAAGAAAAAATATTTTTCTAATGTTTTTCTAGACGCAAACCTTTACACCACATATCAAAAATGGACTCTATTACAGTAGTAATTGAGCAACAAGATGTGACTAAAATTTATAAGATATTTAAACAAATATTGGCTAATCACATGCCCAAAGATGACACATTTGTCGAAAAATTGCTGTCATTTTTTCAAAACTCCATTGCTGAGGAATGTGAGTGTTTTAGAATTACTTATTATCATATATTCTATGTTTGAGTGAAATTTTAGCGGTTACATTGATGATTGGTTAACGTCAATGACACATGACATCAGTTGTCTCCATAGGCGATAATATGTGCAATAATGGGAAAAAATCTTATTATTAAAAGATATAAAACACCTGTTTTTGTATGTGGCAGCAGTAAATATGTGAACACTGGCACAGACTACTATAATTATCCCACGTTGATTGACTCTTGGAATGATAAAATCAATATACAGATTAAATTCTGCCTTGATATCCAGCGAAATGTAGTAATGATGGTCATTTATATCAAGAGCAACATGATCAAATGTTGTGAAATGACTATTCTCACAGACATTTTGAAAAAATGACAGAGTTTATATGATCTGTGAAATTTTTCTCAACATTTACTCTGACATAAAAAAATAAAATGGAAGCTATGTCGATGCAGTGGTAGGAGCTTGCTTGACAGAACAGTGAGAGTAGCATTGAATTAACAAGCAAACTTGGGAAAAATACCGTTATTCATAGAATCACAGACCTTAACACGGCTGGAACATAAGACCTTCCAAAAATTTCTGTCCTCAGGTGGGATTCGTACCCACGACATCTGGGTTGAGATGATAACTGACCAAGTATGTAGACTGGGGGTTACAGAGGCAACGGTTTGTCCATGTAACCTTATAACTGCCCGCTGCTTGGGATGATGGTATCATTTTGGTCTCATAACCTTGGGGTCATGAGTTCGAGTCCCGTTAGGGCCACTTGATATAGTAAAATGGAAGATTTCTCTTCAGCTATGTCAATTCAGTGGTAGGAGCTTGCTTGGCAGAACAGTGAGAGTAGAATTGAATTCACAAGCAAACTTGGGAAAAATATATGTACAGTTATTCATATATATTTAATTATTCTTTTTACTATATTTACAGGTGGTGCAGCAGCTGAGGGAATATTGAGTGGCACACATGTGTTTGACTGTCTCCGTACATGTACCACTTCGTCAGGCATATGTCCAGACTCGCTTTCATTCTTCTACAAGCTCACAAGCGTACTAGCTCCACACCATGTTGAGAAGCTACTCCAGCAAGTTCAACTTGAGATGCTGCTCCAGCGAGTGTCAGAATCAGAGTTTGCTCAGGATGCGTCCACTCGGTGTGCGTGGGTGTGGTGTGTGCGTGCACTATGCCGGACAAAGGTGGGGTGCGACTTTGTCCTGGTGCGACCTTTCTTGGCTCAGCACACACTTTCACTGACTCGCGACACTAGCATGTTTGTAGCAACTGCAGCCCGGGAGCTTGTAGCTTTTGTTATCATGGAGACAACTGACCTTGACAATCATAATGTGGTGCAATATGTGGAGTATGTCATCAGTGCATTAAAATCTGGTGATCCAGAATCACGTGAGTGGGACTCAGCAATAGATATTGTACGTATTATTGGTGAAAGAGATAAGGTGCGGGTGATCACACTTGTTTCACAAAATGACTTGCTGGATCATCTGGTCACTGTCAAAGCATTCTCACAGAGCCGTAACACATGTCTATCTTTGCAAACAATTCTCGATAAATTACCTATGGATATAGTAGTTCCACGCTGCACATCGTTATGTGATCTCCTTAAGAAGAAAGGCTGTTTGGTGGAAGCCATAGAAATGGCTGCTTGGACAATTCAGAGATGTGAGTCTGGAGAGCACCATGATCAGTTGGTTGCTTTGGTAACACAGCCACTTCTCTCTGTAAATACGTTGACTCTGACAAAGCCACCAATGAGAGTGCAATTGGCTGCTATCAATGCAGTGACAGAGGTGGTGAGCAAGATTTCTTTGTCAGCACTGCTAACATTCCTTCAGAGGTGTGTGTCACATGACAGAGACAACTCGGAGTCGTCATCATCTCGGCTTATTCAGGCTACATTAAAAGCATGCAGTACCATTGTGGAAAAGCAGCCTGTGGGTGAAGACGTGAGGAAGCAGATACTGAAAACAGCTATAGATTCTTTGACTGACACCAATGCACCATATATGCAGGTAGCCTCAGCCCTCGGTCTTCTAAGGCAGTTGTACACTAGTCTTGCTCAACAAATACAAACCAAGGAAGAACCAAAAAATATAGAATTGGATGAGAGAAATCTCAGTGAATATGTAACTGAAGTATCTTTGGCCATTTCACGGCTGCTGTGTGCGGGAAGCTGGGAAGTGAGGGATGAGGCTGCATCCTTTGTGAGCTCCGTGGTGCCTACACTTTCTGACCTTGGTGCATTGCCATTGCTCTTGGCTGGAGGACTCACCAACCATGTTTGTCAGGCAATGAGGGATAGAGAGAGCTACGTGAGAGCGTCTGCCATTGTTGCCATGGTGGCACTGGTCAAGGCAGGAAGCATAGACTCCGGGACATACACAGCCTTCTGCAACACTCTGATTAACATAGCCTCGTGTGATGGGGAGATTTTTGCACGTCGGGCTGCAGTTGCAGCACTCAGTGACATGTATGACCTTGTGTCTGAGGAGAACAGCAATGAGGTGATGGAGGTTATGTCAAAGGTTGCCGGAGATAGTGATTGGGAAGTGAAAATGTCTGCTGTTAGTTTCTGGGAAAAAGTGGTGAAACAGAGGCTACACTGTGACAACTTGGAAGCATCTTTAAAAGGGCTTTTATCTGTGGGCTGCTTCAATGCATTGGTCACAATGTCCTCTGACCCAGATACTAAAGTAAGACTGGCAACAGGCCAACTGCTTGCCACGATGAAAGAGAAGATGGTAGGTTTGATTGTGGCTGCTCAGGAAGATATTGGAAACAAGTGTGACAATATCAGCAATGACATTGGAGAGTCAGTGGACATATATGTAACAAGTGATGCTAAAAATGGAGGTGATGGAATAACTGAGAGTTGTGACTCTGTTAAGATGAGAACAGACGCTATTAGTGGTGAACAAATCGTATCTGAATCTCAACTTCATCACACAAAACAGTCTAATCATTCACACGCAAATGGGGAAGCAGTATCAAAATCTCCATGTCAGAAGTCAGACAGGTTGACGCTTTCTCAGTTCTGTGTGTGGTTAGGTAACCTAGATGTTGGTGCTTTGTGTGAGGAGGCTTCACTCAGTATTGACAAATATGCGGGAAATCCGCATTCTCTCATTGAGGATGTTTTGCGTGCAGTGTGTGAGGATATTATGGATGGGGAAGAAGATAATGCCGCTTCTGTTGACTGCTACTGAATGCACCATGTTATGTGCATGATATACGGTTGTATGTGTCCTTATATTCAAGCTAAATTTTCCAAATAATTGATATATTTTCTAGGATTTTTTTTTCAAATGTCAAACCAATTATAGTTAATGCGTAATAAAGATACCAATAACATAATGCTTATCTTCTTGTTATTGTTTTAAATTTCGAAATTAAGTTAAGCATATTTATTATTTTTTTCAGTACATTAATTTGTAAAATATATATTTTGTAAAGCAGTCCATATGAAAAAATAGCCCCCAAGATTTTAATTTTAATTTTATTGAAGACTTCAAATTGACGAGAGAAAAAATTATGCAGTATATTTCTGTAATTTTCATTAGGCAACAGGCCTGTACGTAACCTTTTTAACAGATTGTGCTGTGGGCAACCAGCATTCTATTTTTGGATGCCATAACCCTATATTATAATGTTAACCTTACTAACGCTTTAAATTTGAAGCATATATGAAAACATCATGATGATTATAAACATACATGGTATTTCCATTTTTATTAATAATGTGTTGAAAATTGATAATCCATACAACAAAAATATTTTTTTTTAGAATAGGTTGCCCCACAGGGGAACCACTTTGGAACTATTGGTTGCCCTGATTTTGAAATGGTTGTCTGGGGCGGCCGAACAACCTTTAACGTACAGGCTTGGGCAATTGTAGAATTATTACAGAAACATAAATACTCCAAACTCCATAAATATGTTATTTGTGTAGGTGAATTATTTTGACACTGAATAATAACATCCAAATATTTCAAAGATTTTATTTACTGTACATGAAGTTAAGCAACCAAACAAACTCCATCATCTATATTTGATAGCTTAAAGTTTACATAATACTACCAAAAAATGAATTACATGAAGATTATAAAATATTCCTATCAAAACTATACCAATGAACCACATTTACTGTACTTGTACACAATGGGGTTTTCCCGATATGAAATCACAGTTTCAGCATATATAGAATTGGTACATGTAGTATTGCACATGCAGCTTTCTATATTGCACAATAACAGTTGTACAATAATGTACGTAAATTGACAAACAAGTTAGTTTGTAGTCAGACAAAACTTCAATTTAAATCAAAGTCAGCAACATCATTATCTGTATACGTTTAAACATCTGTTTTCAATATATATGAAAAAATATTTTTTACATTTTTTTCTTCAATATACCAAATATACTAGTAGTTGTGTCCACAAACACTGATGCTGGTGCCTGTGATATGAATAAAAGGACCTCCCAACTACCAAAATACCAGATACACATACATGTTTATTATTTAAGCTGTCAAACAATCACTAGTATAAGTAGAGAACAATTTCTTATATGATGAAGATGCTACAAACCCATAATTAAACAGTTCAGAGTTTTAATTATTCATTCATGCAAGAATCTTAAAGCCAGTTAAGTTGAGTTTAATGCTTAACATGAGCAAATAATCATTGGATTCATTTTCTTTCACAGTACATTTCAAAATAATTACATCAAGTTTGACTGAGTTTAATATTTTACTTAAAAAAAAAAAAAATAGTTGGCATACGAAAATATCCAACCATATGTACAACACATACAATGTAAAAAAACATTTATCTCACGTTATTATAACATGTTTACTCATACAATGAAAATGACCCTTACTTTACCAATATCATGATGAGACTCATGATGAGTTAGAAATTGTTCCAAATATTAGCAATATCCTCACCTAGTGACTGTCATGCAATACATGGCCAGACTTCATAAACTAATGTGGTGAGACAATGATGTAAATTGATATAATTGTTTTGGCAACACGTGGAATATATAGAAAATTTTGTAAAAATAAAGCACTCAATGATTTTCATAGACTTTGAAATATCTACTATATGTTCGGCAACTCATGATGTCGACTAATAATCAGAAAGTCACTTTGCTTTGCTGTCATGTTTTGAATTCTTTTCATTGACTTTACAATCATATATTTTGGCAACAGAAGACCTTTTTAGATAATCAAAAGAAAAACAGAAACAAAAACAAAAAAGAGGATCGATTCTATTTACTAAACAACATTTGAATAATTGAAAAATCTTATCTATGAATATACCTGTGTTCCGTAACAAATTATTTGTTATGAAAAATAATAGATGACAACATGTTAACTTCACCAAAAATTGAATGTAATAAAAGTCATTATGATAAAAAACCCATTTTACTAGGCATATTGATTAGAAACTTGGTCCATCCACATTAATTTGGACATGCTCTTGTTGAAAGTGAATTGTATGTTTTGACACATGTTCAAATTTCACTAATTACACTAGAATGAGACAAGGACAAGGATTGATATTTTGAAATCTAACACTGTCTTCATATAAAAATAGCACATGAATAAAAACAATAATATTTAGTCATCACTTTGATATATCTTGATTCTTGTTGCATGAGTACAGTATATTATTTTTTAATCACACAAATAAATCTATTAAACACAGTTTTTTCAGATGATAGACCAAAGTTGAGGTTTGTCATTCTGAGTGCCATATAATGATATATTCATTTATTCATGTACACATATACTTTATATACTGATTCGCATTCTATAATCTGATTATCTTATGTAATGACTGGTATATCCACTATTTATAAATATGTGTTTCATAAATTTCCAGGCTTAAATTTTAATATAAATACATACAATGAAATCATCATGAAAAGTTTTATCAGCATCAATGCGGTGGGAGGAGGGTGCTTACAGGGGTCAAGAAATACCACATTCCTCTTTTGTTTTATTTCTAACAACCCTCTTTAGTGAATTTATCCCTCTTATTTAATTTTTCAGCCTTTTATACACTTCAGTCCTTTTGTTTTTTATTTCCTATATGTTTGTACATGTTCCTTACATTTTTTCTATCTCTCTACGTCCTAGCTGCTCATACTAAACGCCATCCCCTATAAATTCAAATTACATAACCACATTGTACTGGACATCTTTATGCTAATAACAAGATCTACTTTCCTTGAATGCGTTCATCATGTAACAAAATCTACTTGTTCTATGACCGCACTAGAGAGCAGGATAATTATATGTATAGCTAGAGATCAATTACAATATATTTTCGAAGTTGTGAAGCTGCATATAAATTGATGGCTATTTGTTTTCAAATATTTTCACAGGTACAACACAATTATTTTCTGTACAATAAGTTATCCGTAGCATGAGGCATAATAATTCGATGTAGTTAGAGATAAGTACTATGAAACACAAAAACTTGTGCTATACTGATTCAACCAAGTTGTACCCTTGTGTGCCATGTTCTGTACTTTTTCGTGACCAGTGTTAATTAATATAAAGTCTCTATCATTTGATAACACATCTTCCTACATCTAACTAACAGTTGAGAATTTTTGCAATTGACCTTAATTTATTGTTCTTACAATTTCTATTAATCCTCTCACCAAATATCACCTTAGTCTTAAAATCTATAAAATTCCATAGAACAATAATAACCATGAAGTTCTATAATAACAGTCGCAAAATGTGTATACCCCAATAAATATTACAATGAGTTCTCAGCACCCTGCCTAAATAAACAAGAAAATAAATCAACAAAAACGAGACGCTACACCATCCACTTCACCTCTAACACCCATGAAGCCATCGCACCATCACAAGGACACAGATCACCAAGGCAACAGTCGCTCTGGTGCTGGAGTCTGTCCCCCTCGCCGCCACACCGCCACTGTACGGCCAATGCTCCCCTCCATACTCAGCCGCCGTGCCAAACCTCCACGGCGAAGGTGCCGTCGTCGGCAGACTGCCTCCGTCCGCGGCATCCCTCCGCTTACTGTCACACTCGGACGCCCACCAGCGCTCGTACAGCGTCTGCATGCGTCCAGACATGCGGAGGTGCGCGATCTGCGCATCGATGAGCGGACGGAGTGGGTCGCCGCGCTGCATGGCAAGCGCGTATTCGCGCGCGGCGAGCAGTGGGGCGGTGGTGTACAGGTCGCAGGGCCGGCGCGATGCCGCGTACTGCGCCGCGGGCAAGTCCAGCAGGAAGGCGTAGTCCTCGCGCCGTGCCCGCTGCACGCCCTCCTGCACCGAGGACACAAATGCCGATGGCCAGAAGGTGTTGATGCGCGACCAGAGCGCTCTGTGAGCCGGGTCGGTGGATGTGCGCAGGAGACGCTCGGTGGGCGAGCCGCGGATCACGCCGTACTGGTAGTCGGAGGACAGCAGCTCCTCTAGAGACCTAATGCGAGTGCGCGTCCGGCGCTTTGAGCTTTTCCGTCTTTTGCGATGATGTCGGTGCTGCTCTGTTTTGTTGTTACTGTTCGTGTATTCGTCAGATTGATAATGCAGCTTGTCGTAGGCTTGAAGAGGTTGAGCGTTATGATGGTTGGTGTTGCGAGGCTGTCGTTTTTTGCGCGGTTTTTGTATGACCGCGGCGGATCTGAGCGTCATGAAGGGCTCAGTAAAGTCGACTCCAGCGGCCGCCATGTCGTCATGGTGAACAGTGAGCGCGCCCACAGCCAGGTCAGCTTCCTAAAACACATACACTATTACAATTCAATAGGGTTTTGTTGTACATATTATGCCTACTCCGGCTTTGATTCTACTCTTAGTCATATCTTTAATGGCGTTGGAATAAGTTATTTTGTTGAAGTTACATTTTCAGTTTGATCCTGTTGATGAAAATGAAATAATAAATTTTGAATATTGAAACACACACCACACGACTCCCCGGAATCAGGACATGCTGAAAGAAATTTAGCTGCTCCCTAAATGTGCCATTAATATAGACATTGTGAACAGGCCCACCTCAAAATCTTTCCTGCGTATCTCGCCAATCATTCCACAATGCACCCACCTTGCGGTGTATCTCGCCGATCATGCCCTGCCACGTGCCGTTCTCGGCCCGCCCGCTCTCACGCCCGTCCCGCGCCAGCCGGATCTCGTAGTCGAAGCCGACGGTGCCGGAGATGGCGAGCAGCATGTCCGCCAGGAAGCCCTCGAACCGGTCCTAGTGGGACAGAAATCTCGAGGTCTCAGAATCACCAGTTTCAAAGATGTTTTGTTACATGTCTACGTGTAAGATGTAAATTCTCATTGGTATCACAGTTAGTGCATTTGCAATGTGAAAGAAGATACGTTAGTGTTATGCACGTCGTGGTGTATGTACATGTATTTGGTGCAAGATACTTACCTTGCCTGTGAGGAACACACCGTGCTCCTTCAGCATCATATACGGAGGCTCCTGCAAAATATTACATGCTTGTAGGATACAATGTAATTCAATTACGCATGATTAAGCTATAATCGTATTGTACGACCAATGAGGTAATGATCATGGTAGAATGCTTATGGTTCTCATGCCAATATATTGTCTCATAGCTAGCTATTCAGTGCTACTATCTACATATAGGTACAAATTATGTATGATTCATTTGATTGCAAGTCAGACTAGGTAAGGACAGTCTATTGATGGAGTTTGCATTGTGATTGTGTGTCACTTTGAAGAAGCACGATTCATAAAAAATATATATAAATTATATATTCATTATATTATAACATTTATCACCAAAATAATTTATCAAATACAATGACACAAAATATTATTCACAAAAGAGAAGAAAAAGAAAACAACAACAAACAAACAAACAAACAAAACTTGACCTTTCGTAGAGAGTGTTGTTAACTCTTTCTTTCTATATTGGTCTTTATTACAGAAAGATACCTTTGTAGTCAAATAAGACCCAGTAGTATCTCAGAAGCCCCTAAATTTAGCTAGCTATTTTGAATCGTATTATATAATGCTCGTGAAAATGCAGCTTCTAGGTATACCATACGTAATAGAAATTGAACAAAGCAGGTCAATATATATATAATCTATAAATCTCCCGCTTTCTCATATATAACTGAGCTATATCCACAAATACCAGAGGCAGATCCAGATTCGCCCCTCTCCCAAATGACATTACTTTTAGCATCTGCACGCGTGTATCTTTACGTGTACAGACTTCACGGATTTTTTCTGCTGCATCTTACCCACACCTATATTACGGAAGCTTGTGATCTGCAACTGGTTACTCACGCACGCTGTACTCACCAGGAGCGTGGTGACCACGAGCCTCCTGCTGGCCGGCCACTCGGTGGGGGGCAGGGTGCGATTCTCATCAACCGCTGAAACACAACAAAGTACTGGTTGTCAGAAGATGCTTCCCCTGTGCTTATTTTTTATATAGGTCTATGTTTTGTCATTTACATGTGAAATATATCTACTATTTAGGACTAAATCGGAAAAAAATGGCAATTAATGATATTTTAAAAGATTTGTGACTTTCTAATTCGACGCAGGAGCAGGCTATTAAGAGCAATTGAATGACAGCGTCACTATAAGAAAACCGCAAATCTTGCTTATGATCGCTCTATGAAAACATCAGAATGCCGAACACGATGGCACTCACACACGTACATTGCAGACACACGTTCACCTGAAGCATGACTCCGTAGGCCTCCGTGATACCGTTACAATTTGATATATTTACCACACGCTCATGTGCACATTGTACAATGTACACGCATTTAAATCACACATGATATCATTTTTCACATGCATCCCGTGTTTTGCTGCGCTGGTGCATGTCCGCTGTTTGATGCCGCCGGGTACCGCGCATTTATCCCGCTCTCCCGCCTGATAACGGCCGAGAGCAAAGTCGTGTACCGAGTGGTTTATGTCATAACCTAGGTACGGACACAAAGTGGAAAACATACCACAGTGTATGCTAGTGTGAAGCGTGGGGTGGTGGCAAAAAGGTCAAGGAGTATTTGCATTTATGTGTGGCGAATGTTTTGAGTTATAAAGTGTCAATTTGTATTTTAAAAGTGCAAATAGCTCAGGCAAGCAAGGGACCGCGTCAGGCGCCGACAACGCCCAGTATGTGCTAGTACCTGTGAGACCGAAGATGTCCATCGAGGACAAAGTAATACAATCATTTTGCAGCTAAATTAGTCCATTCGCAGAATGAACCAGGATGGTGACGTTCAGACAGAGCATACCCCACTTTCACGTAGACATTTATGTATTGATATGATGTAGTATAACGCTTCGCGTGTTTTTTCTTCAATCGAAACCCATTGAATTACTAATTCGCTTCCCCTTTCCTTACTTTCGGAAGCCGTTTCTGCTAGTGTAAATGGCGTATTGAAAGTCCTCTACATGATATTAGTCGTGCCCGTAAAGCCACGTCTGCCCCATTCCTCACCCACCAAGTGGTGTCGTCTGCGGCCGCCTGAGTCACGCTGCCGCCACCAGGGGCCAATACGCGAGTGCCGTTGCCACGTGCCCGGATGTTATTGGATTTGGGGTGTTAACGCCGGGACATGTTATTACATTTGTGCTTTTCAAACACTTTCGCTTTCCAATGTCCTGTTTATACTTGCGATATGGACTGTTTTAGTACACAATTCATGTATCCTTTGTTGGTGAAACTGAGCGACCAGCAAACCGGTTAACAATCCACAAAGGTTTAAAGAGAATTATGACTGTTAGGATGCCGTAGGGCCTTGGATATGTCCCAAAGGGTTGGTTCTATACATTCGTTTGGTTCCCATAGTGAACTGAGTGCAAGTAAATTAATTATCATTTTCTTTTGAAAAGAGGATTGTTTACTTCCAGAAGGATGAGAATGCCTGATCGTTGATATGATAGCACAATTGATAATAGGCCGACTTGTCTCGCTGTGAAAACGTGTGATGAAAATTCAATTTATTGAGCTCTATACCATGAGCAAATAATGTCAATCGGTGTTTGTATTACCTTTTACATTGTAAAACCCCTACCATTCAACTATAAATGCAATTGATCACACAATTAAGGGGAGGATCAAATATTATCAGAGGAAGTGTGCCAATGATATGAGAGTTTAGAAGGGTTGGTCTATTATAGGGAGAGGTTGCCACCCAGTTTTGTCGAAAGAAGGTTGAGTTGCCCGTGTAGTTTTCACGATAAGGGCACACTAGGTGAAGAATATACGTTGGGAGCAACAATCACACATTTTAGACTCCATGATTTCGCTTTGCCCCTCTGAATCTGGTAACCCAAGATGGCGCAAGCGTTTTTTCCCAAACCCACATGCCACGTGGCCAAGCGCACGTGCGTCTTTTACTTCACGTGACGCTGAATATGACATCAAGTGGGTTCTTAGACGTACTGCAAGTCTTACCTCTATGCCATAAGTAGAAGTCGTGGGATAGTGGTTAAAGATCCTAACTTGGGACTTGCGTGTGGGGTCTTTGGCTGCCAAGAAATTGGCGGGAGGGGGGGGGGGGTTCATAGATATTTTGTCATCCCGAAATTGGGTGTCTTTCTGCCGAGCATACATGCGCAACCCGACTGTAGAAGCTTTACTGCGGTCACAGAATACACTCAATTATAAAGTATACTTGTTCATGTATACATCGTAAGTTTTGCTAACATCGTGTAGTACCATCATTGAATCAGCAAATTACTGACCCCCGACCACTTGCTCACCACCATCATATACGTGCTGTGTCATGTTGACATGTTTTCAAATCCGCTAATTGACTGTGTGCTGTGCAGGGCTGCGCCTCTTTACATGCCTGGACCATGAGGACGTTATGACGAGTGTGACTTATACACGGCATTGGGCATGACCTGTAGCTTTTCCCTCAACATCTCACTTTACATCTCAACTATGAAACGCGCAAGTTTCACATCTGTTCTCACTTCTGCTACTGACATGAGCAACAAAAATAAAAGGTTTTCTGGGGATTTAGGTGGCCGTTTAGATATGCCAACATTTAAGATGTTAAAATTATAGTGTTTATGGCCTATTTATTGCTCAGTTCCTGTGAGTACTCCAATGTTAGCATTTGTAAGAATTCTGTAAGAAAATTGAGTTTTTTAGCATGCCAGTTTTGTAAAATATGTGCACCTGGACCAACTTATGGAAATACTTAAAAATCAAGTCATTTTCAAAACATCATATATGTGTAAACTAGTTTTTATCCAAACACACAGACGCATTCACAAAGCTCACCATCCTCTAGAATCTGTATATTCTTTAATATCCGACAGCATTGAAAACACAATTACATAGTGTATTGTGACAACCTTGAATTATACTGTGTACAGACCTGCATTGACAAACACCAAGTGTAAAACCCATCAGCAAAGTGGTCCCAACACCATGTCAGGGATCTTACTACTTTTAGCCGTGCTAATCGCTTGCACTTTGCTGAATGTTGATCATCAATATGAGAGAAAAGTCGACAAACATTTGCTTTTATGCAAGATTGATGATATGTGTATCATATCTGGGTTTTCGTGGGGTAAGTCATATTTTGGTCCTTTTGGAAATTACAAAAAGTCATTAGAATCCGTGCGATGGCAATAAAAAGAGAGCATCTACGTCATCTGTTCGAAGTCTATGTTTACTCATCTTGCCACAGCAAGGTATCATCTATCAAATTTCATAGATATATGTAGAGAGACCACCTTTTCCAGATGAAAGATGATGTTTACTTTAATTGAGTGGTCTTACATGTATTAAACAGACAATCCTCTGCATGGCACAGCTCCATGTAAATAGAACACAGCGTATTATGAAAAGAAAATCTAAACCAATTTATAGAAATACATCAAAAGTCGTTAAAGCAATTAACAGTCATTCACTGCAACCAAATATAAATGTAATTAGAATTATTGAAGAGGTTTCCAATAATGATTGATGAAAATTAGAGACCGCAGCAAATTAAGTGATTATTCGAGTTTGTAACTTAGTAAATGTAGTTGAAGATGAAGTTATAACTGCTACACTAGTTGGAACACATCACAATGCTCTATCTGGCCATGTTTCTTGTATGTATTACTATAAATGCAAAGAATTTATTGGTACTGTGGGCTACTAGTACTGTACATGTACATCCACGATCAGTAGATACACTCCCCATTATCCATACAACAATCCAATCAAATATGTTGAATCCCAAGACTAAACCATGATCCATCATAAGCAAAACAATATACACTAATCAAGCACATTAATCATCAGAGTAATTAAAACCCGAGCAATATTTACGATTAAGGGGGATGCGACTCATCAGAAAAGGCCGCTGTTTAGTTTTCCCGGTCCCAATAACAAAATTGGTCGATGACAGATGGAAAATTAATGATGTAAGTTTATATGCTGTGAGGGGTATTAATTATCTCTATGGTAATTCCTCCTTTGTGCAAATCAGCTGTTTTTGTAGGTTTATTGGACGGTGCCGAGGGGATTGCGTACAGAAGGCAATATAGCACAGAACCGCCATGTGGGACTTTATGCACAATGCATTTTTCTAGTAGCCGTGGTGTGGATTTTTAGGGTTGGCGTATACCCTTGTTGAAGGACGCCGGCTGTGGTGTCTACATGCATGTTTCATTGCGTTGTGTGAGTCAGCAGGCGGAGAGAACCAGCAAGGATCGCTGTCAATACTGATGCATGTGAGTTTGCGCAAGATCCCCTGATAATGGTGAAATGCCGCAACTGATGCAGGAAATAATGCGCAGATACATCTCTGCAAATCGGTCCATTTTTGAGGTTTGATTTCTGAATGGTTATGCTGTAATCGTGCTGGACTCAATTTCTCATTTCTTTTCTTGGTATCTAACACTAATACTATTGTAGGGAAATGGGGCGATAGGAATATGGACTTTTAGTGTTTGATATTACAAAAAATAAAAAATGAAAATAAATAAAAATAAATAAATAAACTGAATAAAATTAGAATCTAATGAAAAAATGAAAAGCAAACTAAAATGCCTGCCATCTGCTATGAAATACATGTACATTGCCGCACGTAATGATGTCAATAGAAAGTCAATTCTGAAGAAAACAAAGTAATTAGGCTACTTGCATAGATATGTGTGGCCTAGAAAATGATACAGAGTAGGTCTACAAACTTTAAAAGCCTTTTAAATCCACGACCCTCGCTACCAGCACCAGAGCCCGCAAAACACACTCTTAAGCCCGACAGAAACCCCACTCGATTTGCGTAGTTGATGTTCAGTGAGTCATCGTGCACTATTGTCCCCGTATCGACAGGGAGACAGGGTTACAAGGCCATGGAGCCCCAAATTGATGGGGAGGTGCGAAAACAGAAGTGGCATCGCCTCGCTCGTGTTACACAGCCCGGGGGCTGTTATCCTGTGTGATGTGCTATATACCCCCTCAAGGATGACGCTTTTTCATCTACCAGCCTGTCTCATCTATTGCTGAATGCTGCCAACATCGCTGATTTGCCAATTATCATGCTCAGATGTGTCATTTTCGGGGTTATTTCGCTGGTGTCGGGGAACATTTGGGGAAGCGTTTTTAGGGACTGAGTTAGAATTGGGTAACTTTAGAGATATTTCAGTCAAGACACGGGCCATTATTTCGAAGTGGCTGCTATTAGATGGCTGACTATGAAGATGCTAATGGATAATGTATTATAGATGTGTGTATTTTTACACATCATGCATTGAAGGTATGGCACATTTGAAAAATAAAATAAATCTAAAACAGATTTAAAATGCAAATAAGAAATCTCACGTAGGGTGTGCAATTTGTTGATTTTCTTATCGCTGAATATAAATAAAATTCGTTTTTAAATGTCATAATGGTCATGATCATGTGTGGTCATTGCGATGTACCATCTACGCCAGACTATGGGTATAATGTAATGTTGACAAAGCCGACATCATACATTGTTTTAACTCAAGTTTTAGTGGTGCACTCGTGTTCTTCATTTTTTCACTACTGACGACCTCAAGAGTATGTTAGTAGCACATATATGTAGTTTTTCTACAACACAATGTAGGTCTAATATGCGTGCAGCAATTCACAGATGATGGGGGCTCAAATGTGGTGTACAATTCTATATGTAAAGCATCTAGTTGCATTAGTTGACAAATTCATGTTTGTGAAAGTAATGAATGAACAGTGAGAATTCATGAAAACATTCTAAATTCATGAAGACAATTTTAATGTCAGGACTTGAGAATAAAAGGTATAATTATAAACCATGACCAGTATTCAATGTCAAAATTGGTAAGTATAAAAGTCTACACTATACAATAATATCCAGGAGCAATAATCAAATTTCAACAAAAACGTATGTAACTTTGAGATGAGTAGTTTTCTATCGGTACCCTAGAATGCCCCATAATTCCCCAGCATGTCAACCCAAGATGGATGAGTCCATATAGCAGAGTTCTACGTGATGTCAGATCAGGGGTTTACATGTAAATTACCTACTTATTGATAGACACAGTCAAAACGGCACTTATAAGTTAATGTGTGTATACATGTTGTTTTGGCCTCGATCATGTATGTCTATGGGAGAGCATAAGATTGTAGGCAAAATTGTGTGTTTTTCATATCAGCTGATCAATACTATCTATTATAAAAATACCCTTGCACTTTAAATATACACACCACCAGTCAGTTATTCCTGATACCACATAAAACTATACATGATACAAAAGCTAGGCAAAATGACCCCACCTGACTTCTTATAATGTACAAAGATCACAAAAATAGCCATGTTAGGAGGCCAGCAGTTAAAGAAGGACGAGTACATCTGTGTTTATTCTGGCGAGGGATGTGTGTGCATGGTTAAGAGTGTCCTGAGTCATATCATCCCCGGGAAATTTTGAGTGCACCAGGTCTGGATAGGGGTGAGATAGAGTGGAGCTTAAACCACTTGCATACTTGATCCGCCACTGTATAAACATCTAGTTTTGCAAGCTTCACACAAACAAGATAAGAAAAAAAACATGTCATGTATGGATGCCCCCTTTTACTATGCACAGCTGCCGTTTTTTTCTTGTTAAGAATCGTTGATGTCTGTGGCCATCAATACGCGTTAACTATAGCAACGTGGCACGTCAATTATAAAGACATACGGCCAGCGACTAAACCAAGCGACAATGACATGTCAGGCCAAGGTCACACTTCAAATAATGAGCACGGAGGGGCACCAAGAGCATAACCACGCGCACGACTTAGCAAGTGTACATTTTATGAGATGGTTTCTCAAGGTAATTCGTTATAATGATGTCTAACCATTGGGGAAGATGAGATAGTGTGCGATAGCATAGGCAGCCCCCTGCAGCCCCACCCTTTCCCCACCAAAATACTTCATTTTCAGGTTTTTTTTTTCATGAAATCCCGTAAGTGCCCCCCTTATTTCTAAAAACCTGGATCTGCCTATGGGTAGAAAGAGGGTGCTTGTGTGTGTGCGGGGATGCGTGTCGACTTCGAAAGGAAACATCCTTCAAACTACCACAGAAAGGTTGACACCAGGTGCGTTGAGGAAGGCACCGGTAGTTAACAAATCATGAGGTCATTCACTTTACTGGTGGTCATAGTAATTTCTTGGCTTTTATTAGTGCTCATCCTAGCTATGTTATTGTCCAAACATTACATGTTTGTTTACATTGTCTAATAATAAGTACTTGTCAGCTGCAGCCGCCGAAACCGATCACTCTCCGTGACAGGTTGATATTGGCTGGCTCATGATAGGGTGATTTTGTGGTATGTACACATACTTCGTGATGCATTCATTTGCTCACATAAAACAGAGATGTGCGCCAGCGTATATGATAGGAAAGCTAACCAAGTGTTGGTTCAAGCGACCTGTGTAATTTGTAGTCATGTGAATGACATCATTAAAACAAGGAACAACTTACAAATTTGAAGAGCTGGGAACCACCGACTGACTCACAATTTTACCGATGTCTCTATGGAGTGGTCTAATAAGATTAAAGACCTCATCATAATCTAAGTATCTCAACCCTCCTGTTAACGAGAAAAAATACCCCTCCGGCAAACCTGTCGGACAGGGCTCAAGCAATTAACGACCCCACTTCTCCAATAACTCCTTAGGCTGAGCGGGAACCCTGACCCCATGCTGACCTGGTGTACGCGTTTCCTGGAAGTCGTACTCATACGACCGGGGCAACATCCGGATCTGAAGGACTCGTGTCTTGTGATTGACGGCCGGGTCTTTTGATGTGCTAATGTCGCCGCCGCCGTCTTTCATGCAGCACATTGGTATGTGTGCGTGTCTACACACGCACTTTCGTACATAATTCGTACATTATTCGTACATTATTATATATCCAGTCAAATATCAATAGCAGGTTTAGGGAAGGGCCACATATGCGTTTCCACAATATCAAGTCATGACTGGACTGAAGTTAAGTTGTTCCTCGGTGTACTCACGATACAGTTGAAGCGTATTCTAAAAGGTTAGTCTCTTTGCCATCTCTGTTGCCTTTGTGATAGCGTGCGTTGAACTAGAAACCGTGCCACAAAAGGTGTAATACTCGTAACTCATTACTGACCGCCTACTGGCATTGCATTTGGGCCAGTGAAGTTCACGTACTCAATTATACTAACAGTTATGCAGATTTCATTGCGTGCAGTATTTAACTGAGCTGAAAAACTCTGACGCTAACATAGCCATGTTTATTCACACTAAGATTGGTTCCATGAACTAGATTGGGATGAACCTTTCTATGACTCTTATGTGCAAGTGAGTAAGGTAATTTCATTTCATGCTCTTCATCAAGAACAGCACACAACAACGGAAGGACCCAATTCATGTGTGCCCTGTCTTAATGTTGCACCTAAACATACATAAATGCCATTCCTATTGTAGCTCACAAAATAACAATAGAGTGTGTTTTTCATGGACGTTGAGATTTCCCCCGAGACTTACTTTAATCAGGCTGCAGACACATTTCAGACTCTGAGACTATGTATATTTTTACACGTGTAACAATAGCCTGTCATGCTGTCTTGTTCAGCGGGGCTCCGCGAATATATGTGTCACACGTGGCTCGGAAACAAGCCGTGAGATGGGGCTGTGGGCAGTGGGCCGTTCTCTTAGGACTGTTCCCATATTCCGAAATAGAGTCATATTTAACTTCAACTACTACAGATGTATTGGCCATCTCTTTGTTGATATCAACTCTATTAGGGTGATCAACTCTATTGAAATCATTCTCGTGGCCTGGAACCTCTGTAAACTGACCACCGCGATCTTCAATACAGAAACCACTTCTCTATCGATACGACGTGCATTTAGTCTTGGGTCGTCGTAGCAGATATGCTATTGGTGGATAAGAAACACCTATATATCCACTTGCCGAGTCTTCCTGTCCAGCGGTTACACAGGACATCCATCTGCACCTGACCTCGCCCACTGCCGCCGCCGCCACCAGGCGTGACCCCATACATCTGACGTAATTGACACGTTATTGCACGGCGAGGACAACACCACTCCACGGATATAATCAGGCGACAAAACACACCAACATTTTCTGTATATTGGTACCTAGTGATTCTAGTGTTAGACCGTCCCGAATGTTATGATTAAATCTGTGGTGGTTGTGCACGTTGGGTATATCGTCTCATGACCATGACAGACTTTGTTTTAAAAGTTCAAACCATAGTCCCCAACATGTATTTCTCATATCCAATACGTACTATACATATTTGTCTTGTATCGCACGGCTACGTCTGGCGAGCGAATAATAGATTTAAAAAAGGCTGGTTACCTGTTATACTTGCACATCAAAAAGAGCATCCGTTACAAGCATGTGTGTATCAACCGTTCCATTGATTGACCCGCTAATGCCACTTGAAACACAAGAGGCCTCCTGTGTCAGAACACAGAGGCCCGACCACGAGATGGAATACAGTGCTAATGCGTGTACGGCCTATTACAGGCTCGTTCCAAGAAAGGCCTGGGTCCGTATATAGCCCATAACGAGCCATTAGGTAGAGTGTATGGCCCTGACGGCGGTCAGTGCTGGACTTCTGCTTTGTATTTCGCCCTTCATACAGTGGATGTGTATAGCGCATTATAAAATAGCATGTGCACAACAGAGGGAATGGTCGCAATCCAATTGTTTGAAAGTGGCACGTGCATTCCGCTTATTACAGTCTAGCGCATTGTAAGGTACATGGACATCTGATTTTAGAACAATATCTACATATAGGACTATACATAATTATTCCTGATAATACCACATGTATGTGTATTTGATAAGACAAGTGCTACAATCTACAACTAGGCTTAAGAATCCACAATAAAATAAAGCTTGCGCAATACCAAGACATCACTTTCTACGACAACCATGCTCTATCTCAGAAGCTTGTTTTATTCAGTAGACACCCCTTTTGGGGGTTGAGTCGCCGATAAAGATAGACGTTTACGGACTTGTTGATTTGTTGGGGTCTTGTGGATGGTCTGCAGGGAAAACTTACGGCTTTACTGGAACTATGCTTGTTCACAACTATGAAGGGTGCACAACATTGATGATTGATGCTATCAGACGATACCTCTTCACCAATTCGGTGTTCTGGTCATATCTATCTATAACAATTGATAGATGATACCTTTCTGTGGCAAGTTGATTATTACCTAACGGTAATCACAATACTTAAATTAGGATCAATATAAAACAACTTCAATATTCTATGTTACCAACCCCACAGTGTGCAGTCAATATGCCCTTATAGATGGGAATTACTTTTAAAAAAGAAGAAAAAAAAGAACAAAGAACACACACTCAGCTAAATAGCAATCAAACTTACAAAGATTTCGGCTTCGTGTAATAAATGAAAAAGCGCCGAGTAGGGCTTTGTTCAAGGCCTGTACTGAGCCCGCTATAAACCCCATACAGACCCTCGTAATAGCCTCTTTACAAAACTGGTATGAACAATAGATGGCATGCTATAAAATTCTTCAGACCCTTCATTTGGTTATCAGAGTGTGAAATTCTATGGTATGAGATGGTTACTATATTTGTTGTTGGAGCCATACGTTTTAAAGGAATATCAAGTTCTAATCACCTGTAACTCGTCTATTTTACAGTACATGTATAAACCTCAAACCTGTTTCTCTGTGGCCTCCAGTAACCTCACCTGAAACAGAAGAGAAAAAAGTTGAAGAAATCTATCACCTTTCTATCTATTGCAGATGAGAATCGAGAACGCTTATGTTAGAGAAAATGAGATTTTATGCATGACCCATTCACAGTCATTCGTATTACAATGCATACGGTCTTCATCTACAAACCCCAGAACTTTGCACGCATCGTCTGACATTATAGCTTGCACGGTGGAATCTAAGGTGGCTATCTTAAATGTTCGTCCAGTGGCAATGTATCATTTACTGCCATTGGGCAATGATTAATGCAACCACTGTACGATCATGAGTACATTATGCATACTATTTTTATCCACTCTATTAAACGCAAGAAACGAGACAAGACAACAAATAATCATCATACTTTTAACGATGCCCCTGGGCCAAAGATTAGCCATCAATATAATACACATAAGTGACTGGCGGCAGCCCAAGATGGATGGAGCTAATTGTGGTGACCTTTCTCCACTGTCAGGATGTGTGGCGAGCCCAGCTGGTCTAGAACCCGCTTCTGTGGATACATCTTTATTATTGTGAGTTATGCCCAGTTTGTTCACTGAGGTGTAACTAAGGCATGGCAAACAGTGCTGTCTGATTGGTCTTCTAGCTCTTGTGAGTGTAAAAGAGTAGAGTAAACCTTCTTGTCAGGATTGCTGGCTTTAATAATACTTGCAGATCACACAGTAAAACAATATGCAATGTAGTAGTGGTGTACTTATATATATATACAAAAAAGTTGTAATTATACACATATGCACTAGATACGCTGGTTTTTAAATTAAAAAGATGAACATGCATACAGTATGGGAAACAATCCAATTAGTCTTTGCGTGATGGCTTATGGTTTATAAACATGCGCAATTTGTCTAGAAATCCAGCAATGCTAGAGCTTTGTGGAATGTGTCCAGCTTGGTGAGGGTGAGTGTGAGAAATCACTCCTCCTTGTGGCTAGCTGGCATTGTGCTGTCATAACAACGGCTAGGAATGTGAATACCAATTTGTAGATCCCAGATTAGTGAATAATGTGATTGTAGATTTATGAAGTTTGCTCAACTGGGACGGTGCGGCAGACGGCAGCTAGCTGGGTTGTGTCCTTTCACTATCCAACTCGTCAAAAAGACGGATAACCACCAGTTTTAGCAAGTAAGCAAGCCAGTGAGCCATCTAATCAGTCAGTGAGCCATCTAATCAGTCAGTCAGTCAGTCAGTCAGTCAGTCAGTCAGTCAGTCAGTCAGTCAGTCAGTCAGTCAGTCAGTCAGTCAGTCAGTCAGTCAATCAGTCAGTCATATAGACCCAACACCAATTTACACAACTTACGTTTTGAGCAATGCATCATTTCACACCTGGATATATATCTTCTTTTGTGACACCGATGTTCCAAATGCAACAAACCCCAATTCAACAAAACTTGAACTGATTATTCTGCAGCCCAAATAGACTGTGAGATACGCAAAACCCCTCTTTGTGCTGCAGAATGCCGAGAGATGCAGCCGAAACTTCGCAACGGCTGGGGTTGCACATCAATCAGAGAGTCTATTGACAGCTGGCAGTTGATGCACAGACAGAGTAATTAATGGCAGTGAGTGTTACGCACCCATCTTCTAATGTGAAGAGACAGCCGGAATCAGGCACATGAAGCAAGATGGATGAGCCAAAACGTACAGCTCATGGTGGCATGTCTTAAATAGACTATATTATTAAGAGGTGCATTTGCTAGAAGTTTTATAAGACTGGACCAAATGATTATTGAAATACAAAACAATAACTGTGTCATCCATTGCGTTTTAAGCAAAACATTTGAGTGTTTTATAAGTTTAAAGACATTGATTGGGGCCGTACACATCAAAAGAAAAGCATTGATTAAAATGTTTTGAGAGAGAATGTAGTGCTACATTGTATGAATATGCATGTGCGTTGAGAATAAACTTAGGTCGCTATCTAACGCAGTGGTTGTGTAAAACACATGAAAGGGAGTAGAAGGGCAATGTTTTTTCTCAGATTCGAGGCATCTAAAAAGTACAAAAGATATTTTTAAGTCTAAAAAATAGCATGCTAATCGCAATTAATAACATCATGGAAGGCATTAAGAAGCTGTTCTATGTAACAAAATATAACTTGGCCTTTGCTTGAATCACCAAGCAGCAACCAGCTGATAGACAGTCGAGGATTAGGTGACAGCAAGAATAGAGATTCGCCACTGTTATAAGTGGTGGTTATGATGTGACGTGACACTCAGAGATAGAAAAATCCCACTCTGTCAGCTCTCATAGATGTAGCTGGGCAAAAACAGGTAGAGAAATTATCACTCATGATTACAGAAAAGCCTGTTTGAATTGGGCGGTGAGAAGGCTGTGAACAAGTCAGTTGTGACAATGGTGTTCATGTCATGGTAGCGATAGGCGGGAAAAGGATCATGGCACTCAATCGGGTAAGCCGCAAAAAGTCACGTGGTGTAGAACGATGGTTGATGGTCTTGTGGCCTTTCCCCTTGTAATATTGGTTTGAAATAAGCTTGTCATCTCGTTCATATTGATTGATGATCATAAAAAGAGGATAGAAAAATAAGCGAATGTTGTGATATGCTTTGACAAAGGGAAGAATGCAATATCTTGTCTGTCAAGCTGACAAATGAGGATATAATCGGTCATGAACAGAGACAGACACTGTCCGGAAATGCCTCTTTGGAGTGTTCAACAACCTCACCCATTCTAAATATAGGGCTCAGGCCTGTGTGCCAATCTACGATGTCATACTTGTTTGTGGATAATACATCAATGGTTAACAGGCAGGGACCTGAATAGTATTAGCCCCTCCCCCCTTTTTATTTTGTGAATATGTGTCAATCGCGCAACCATTCCTCAGAGCAGAATTTCATGTATGTTTTCACTCGACTCGGAAATCATAGCAATAGTTTGTCATATAAGACAAAATATATATGAAAATATCAGAAGATATACCCATGATCATGATTTACACAATGACAAGTCCGTTTGTAACACGATATGATAACAGTAGCAAAAAAGAAAAAAGGATTTCTGTGATTTGTAGGCCATCATAGACACAGATAAATTCCCCTCAAGTCTTCCGAAATACTCACGAGTGAAGACAGGCGAAAATGAGGCTGGAGTGAGATTTCTATACTGTATTTTTCAACGGCTCCATTACAGTTGGAAATGTGAGGTGCGACCTGGTGGTGTACATACACGGGTAGCAAGGCAGAGGAGGCGGTCACCTCCTCATATATGGCTTCGCCTCACTCTTCTCCTCACTCTTCAGATTCCGCCTCCTCGCTTTAAAATAGCTTTTACAGGTTTTCAGTATTCTTATTCACAAATTGTTATGTCTATTTCAATACCAAACAATTATTATCGTATCTTCATTATTACTTAGCGAGCTTGATATACTCATTCTGCACATCATATTATCAGTTATACGCTAAAGATTACTGTTGATTTCAAACATAATGGTCGTTGACAATGGAAAATTTTGATTGGAGTTGACATTATGTTTAAGTTTTTCTTAAAACTTCCCATACGTTATTAGCATCTTTTATTTGCTTGTGTGCACAGCATATTCATTGTGCATATAAACTAAATTTTACATCACATATCACGATACCGCAGAAAAATTGACAGCGATCATAACCTAAAATTAAAAAATTCGCCTCTCCGCTTTTTAAAGCTCTGCATACGGGCCTGCGATACGCATAAACCGACAAATGTAAACCATGCATGCACTCCTGTAGTCCATTTGATACGATAAATACTATGGATAAATATGTAAATGTGTATTATGACGGTAATGCGTTTGTTAACAATTGAGTGGTAACGTTACGGAAGTACGAAGTGATTTGAAGCGTGCGTTTTTAGGCTGGACCTCTTGCAGATCTTAACTAATCGTCTGAGCTTTTGAATTAGAAAAAGGTAACAACAAGCACACGTTCTGCAGATGGAAACCCTACATTCACACACAAAACAAAACAAAAAGAAATTACAACCCAGTCAATAAAACCAAAAACAACAAAGAAAACAAACAAAAAGACGATTCGCCTTCAGAGCATACGGTTGGTTGAATCAGTTTCCAGATCGCAATCACTACAGGGGGAGGCGAATGTATCTCTACTGCGAGTGCGCACGACTGCGGAGATGGTCATGGTGGTTTGGCATCAATGGCTTGATGACGGGCCTTATCTATCATGATGGATGGCGGCCCGGCTTCTTGTGGCTCACTGTGTGTATTGTTTAGACAGATGCTCAATTGGAAATAAAATGTACATATTCTTCAACACTAAAACAGGGTGAAGTTCATTGGGCTGTTCTGACAATTTCAAATCATTCCTAACGTAGCATGGTACATAGTATTTACACGTATACGTATGAAATTCTTATAAGTACAGAAAAGGTGTCTTCAGCTGACAATTGTTTTGTGTTTGACAGGCATCATTACCAAAGTGAATATTCCTAATTCTCTTTAAAAAGGATTGAATCCACTCACGCTAATAATAATAATATAACAGAGATGTTCCACATTCTAAATTCTATTGACCAACAAAGATTCGACGAGATAATAATGTTAAAGGATCTAGTTTCCCACAGAGACTCACAACGTGTATGTACATTCCTATAGAATATGAGTTATTGCCAATATACTCACACCTAGAACAATGTAAACACGCTCACGAAGGTATGTCAGAGAAGTTTCCCACATCCTTTTAAACAAATATTTCAGTCCTACATGTATGTGTGTTTTAAAACTAGCTTATCTACAAGGTTCACTTACTATAGGTCTTTACTATGCAGAATGTCTCTTTTTGATGGGCAATTGAAACGGACTGTAGCATTCCGCCGAGTACACATTAGTCATAGATCAGAGTTGTTATTAGGTATGATATGACAGAGGCCTCAGATGGACGGGAAAACGCGTTTTGTAGGCGCTCATCGTAAATGTGGCACGGACACTCGATTTAAATAATGTTTGTGGGCTTTATTTGATTATTAGCGCACATTCGAAGATGCTCATAATCATCACTAAATACAGTGAAATCCTAATTGCATGAGAATATACGCAGTTAGCAAATGCAGAGCATTCGATGCATCGTCAGTTTTACGTCTTTATACTTTGCACTGTCTTTACAAGTCCATATAGTATATTGCTGTGAAATATGACGACGTGTACAATGTCACTCCATTTGCTTTACGCACTTGGCCAGTGCTGCCACCTGGGTCACCTCATCATGCACCACTTAACTTGCAGCTATGGCGAATGCGTGACCGGAAGTGACCACTCTACCCACACTTGGCAAAGAAAATGGGATTGTTGTTGTTAACTCCATCCATTTCGTACATCATTCTATGTGGAGAGCGTGTGAACATTGGTCTTAGCCAGCGATGGCCATTTGTCAATGTAGAGAAACACGTCTTACAATATCACCCACGAGGACAGGGCATAGATCTATGTCACTCGGTCACGTCGGTTTTTAATTCTATGATTCATGACATAAGCTTCAGCTGATAAACTTATGAAGTTCACCACGGTTTTACATTGATTGAATGTCTTTTCCAAGTACATGTATGATGTTCAACAATTGAAATGCAGTTCACAGCATTTTAAATTGAAACGCACAACTTATTTAATGGTAGGATTTTTAACAAGGTACTCGAAGAAATATTCCATTATTGACCACAAGTTCCACAGAAAAGAGGGTGCCCAACTTAACATCTAACCCGCAATCCCGTCTTGTGTGTCGTGATCAATAATCACATTAGGCGCGCATCGCCGTCCCTGGTCACACTCACCCTGAACTCTCACAACCAACATACAGTCCATGAACCCATTCATCGTAATGGCACGTATTGCATGATCATGGTGTTGAGCTGTTTTCCATTGTTCTGAAGTAACACATTTACAGTTGCACGCTTTTGATTCGAACTTGAAGAGATAAAATTGAGATTTCCAGCTGCTAATTTACCGTTATGATCGCTGGGGTAAGCAACCAAGTGTGTCTATTCATATATGTGATAGTACGCTTGCCATTGTACAATTGACACTGTATGCAACATTGCAACCATCATAAGATGACCCAGGATGAGAAGTAACACTTGTGACATTCAAAATCAAATTAGGGTTTGATCTGCCGTCCTGCCTGTATTAGCAGGGTCATTCCATGGCCAAGAGACAGCCGGTTGCATGCCGGGGATGAATTAGAGGCATATGGGACCCAATTTGTAGACAGCGTGCATGTCTCACAAAACAGCAGATGCGCGGCCGACTATGGTTTCTGTGCATCTGGACAGTCATGACTCGGTTTATGATGTTTGCGGCTTTCTGGGGCTCGCTGTGGTTTGTGAGTGCGCATGCGCTGTTTTGGATGAAATGGCAATAAAGGGAGCAATTTAGATACACGCAGGCTTATAGATGACATCTGCTTTTCTAAAAGGAAAACTGGATTTATGACTCACTGAATTCTAGCAGCAAGGCAATGTTTCAGCCCATGTTGTGCATTTTACGTGTTCACTGTGAGAACTGATTCTTGTAACTGGATTGCATAGGCAGATCCAGTGGCGCGGGGGGGAGGGGGGCAGCAGGGGCGCGCCCCCACTTCCCCCCACCAAAATACTTCATTTTCATAGGGGTTTTCATGAAATCCCATTAGTGCGCCCCCCTTTTCCTTACGTGCGCCCCCTTTCCCAAAACCTGGATCTGCCTATGGGATTGTGGCTCATTTACAATAACTAAAGTGCATTTTTCCTAAAGTGGAAAGACTGCGTACATTTTACATTTTCTTATCAGGAAATTCTTGTTATAAGTATGACATTAACTAGTATGATACGACGGACTCAGTTCTGTGTTGTAGGGCGGTGTGCACAATTGTTGGAGTGTGTTAAAAAAACTCCAATACGATATAGGAGCACAGACCTGCAATGAATTAAATAATCCTCGCGTTTATATTTACTGTTATAGTTAGATTATTGCTATATAAATAACTAAATCTGTACAGTTTCTTCGTACAGATCGTTCCCGTACAGATGAATTGTCACCATGTACATGGTTGTAGATAGAGGGTGGCGGAGCTCCCTTCCGACGAACTATTGGACGTGTAGTCACAACACCCACTCCCAATTTCATTAAATCAAGGCATCCTCGTATTTTAGACAATTTCTGTTCATTAAAGAATATTGTATTAAGTGTAAAGTATAAAATGGTGTTGGAGTTAAAATGTTCTACATCAAGTTCACCTTTCTCTGTCTACGCACTCGGTTACGCCTATCTAAAGCAACATTGGAAGAATTGATTGACAGAGGGAGGGATGAGCGTAATCAGAACATGGCGTCTTTGATGAAGCGAGAACGAGACTGTCAAACATCCGGGTTATCTGAGCCACGTGCTCAACAATGTAAACAGTACACAACGAAAGGTTAATCAAATTCCGCCGACAAGATCGCTCAAGCCATTTTTGGGTTTTTCATAGCTTAGCCTTTAAAATACAAATAAAAGAATTACCAATGCCAATGCATATATAGACTTTGACCATTTAAAATGGCTGTGAAATGTGTTTAATTAAAAGGCATATTGTTATATCATAAAGACTAGATAGTGTGGTAGTATGAGCAGTCAAGTGGGCACAGCATTGAAAGGAATTAGATAGCCTGTACTACACGAGTTGAACTTATAGGCTATACACAGCAAACGCCACATCTATTTCAACGAATGCCGATAAAACGCGATAAGGAAACGCGCATGGATAGGACGTACAAGAAGCACAATGTTAAATTGGTAATGCATATACGTACAATGTTTTGCTACCGGTACATTCTTTTGGCTTACGATAATATACCGCTGGCAATAACGTCCTCCGGTGATGTTGTTTTGATGAGAAAAATCTGTACGCAGTGAATCTATATTTACAATTCCTCCACGATCAGATGCACCCAAGCGTGACGTATGACCGTGACTAGCTGCCGCCAGTGACCATGAGACTGACCATTTCTACTGACCGTGCCACTGTATGACAGGATATAAGCATTCAACTTAAAATTTGAACTGACAAACAAGATTACAATTGACAAAGTCTGGCGTACAGGCACGCATAAGTCAAGATAAGAGATCGGTAAAATGTGACCAAGACATTTTACAACCATCAACCCCGACTTTTTACAATGGCGCCACATGCAAAGTATTTGCTGCATTGTCCATCCTGTATATGCTGACGTTCACTGACCACCGGCTATTGACTATCCAGCCCTGCAACCGAAGATATCAGGACAGTGCTGGAGATTACATATCTATAGCTTGTCAAAATATTGCAATTGGGCGGCTGTTTAATAGATCAGTGACTTAGTTTCAGCATTATTTATGACGGAATATTTTATATTAAAGGTCGCTGATAAGCCCAGAGGGGCAGGATATCATATATTTTACCATACTACTATGATAAATAAATCAATTCAAGCATTGAGACTTGTCCGTCCATAATGCGCACAAGAAATGTGTTACAGTAGTGTATTCGCAGTATAGTATGCATGAAACCAAGGTAAAGGGGTATGAACGCACTTGTTGCCACCGCCAACACCCTCTCTCCACCTTATGAATGACATAACGTTTTTCTTACGCCCTCCACCCACGTTTATTTCTCTACATGTTACGCACAACATCGTATCCTCTAAAGAGATGATCATTTGCAATGGTTTCCTGTCTGTGAATTTAATGTCATGCTATAATGATAAACGTCTGACTCGTTCACAGATTCTCACCTGTCATCGCTTAACCCACACCAGCATTTTCCCCCTCAACCTTCTGTTCTTATCGCCATTTTACTTTGGCGGCAATGGGAGTTGTTGATCAAGGCGAGCTTCAAGGAAGGGACATTGCAATTGCGTACGTGTATTGGGGTTTGATTTGGTAGAAAACTAAACATCTATACTTCAAACTGGAAACTTGACATTGGGCTTAAACTACAGTCAGATTAATGGCAAATAGAATAAACACAAAATAATGAGGTTGTTTGTAATGGAACTCCTTTGACTTGTTTTGAACACTATCCTGCTGACTATATAACAACGATTTCAACGATTTCAACAATGGCAGTTACAGCACCAATATTATTATGCTTTCAAACGATATCGTCTAAGAACAAACTGAGATCTATACATTTCAAAAAATAATAAAATCTCAGAAAATCTGGGAATGTATAATAGAACCTTCCGTTGCATAAACGCGTGTGTACGAACCATCCGTTGCAAGGAGACCATAGGACGAGTTCCACTACGTACAAATTTGAATTGGCACCGAGACAAAGATAGCAGAAAAAACACAACGTTCACGTGTCGTAGCTTTCACGAAGTGGCAGCCTCTGGCAGCGTAAGTTAAAACTTCACGATTTGTTGAATTCCCAATTCGTAGTGTATGACTGATTCAGAGTAGATTATGTCATTACAGTGTCAACAAAAAATATCCAAATCCTATTTTGCACGTCCACAATACAAGTGAAAATATGGAGAACAGGGTAGACGAGTAGTGCTGGCGAGGTCTTTCTGTAAACTTTTGTTTTGAACTCAGACTCTTCATTCAATCCTTGATAAAATGGCATTGCAAGTTAAGAGTTAGTGAACCATAACCTTCGAGTACATTGGAGAGACACACACCAGAAGGATCACAATAAGCGTCCATTAGTTGAAACATAGAACACGTTTCCTGTGAAACATTCAACCACGGCATCAACACGCATTACCTGAAAATCTACAAGACCTTGAGTTTCTGGTGGTCTCGTGGTGAAGTTATTTTATTGGTATAGACAGAGGCATCCCCCTCCCCTCCTGACGACCTACAAGTGGCAGTTGAGCTGAGTTCAAGTGGTTTGCTCACTGATGACGGTGAAGAGCCGTGTCTGCGGCGGTGGTCCGGCCGTCTTGCTGCAGGCTGGGGCAGGGGCGAGGAGGGGTGCAATTTCAACAAATAGAAATGCATATTACTATTCAGCCTGATTTTATAACCACAATTGAAGAATTCAGCAGTCCTCGTCAAAAATACTCATAAAACTACAGCCAAACACCCAGAACAGACAAAAACAGCCAAGCAAAAAAAGTAACAGCATTTCTTTCACATTTAATTGCATACGACAGACGGGGATAAAACTAAAACGTATGCTTGAGGTATGAACGGTTTCGTCAAGGTCAATCGTATTCTTGGCTAATTATACATTATCCGCAAAGTTCAAGAGTGAGCCGGTCCTGGTGATAAATACATTATCCAAACAGCGTTCGGTGCCGACTTTCCCGCCAAAATGGCAGACGAAAACGCCTCCTCCGAAAGGTACCGGATTCGCCACATACGTCAGGCGGCAACCGTGGCAAAAGAGAATATATTCACGCTCCTTGGGTTGTCTAACGACTTTTTTGTAATAGGTTGAAATGCTTTGTACGCGTTACCTTAGACTAATACCAGACAAATAGCTGGAACATTTGAAATGTGCTGTGGGTGTTGATGAAACTGATCTGTTGGTGATAGAGGTCACTGCAAAAACATTTGGGTTAAGTCACCACTATACAACCAGGAGCAGTTTGATAATAGCCCTCTAACTCGAGATACTACATATGGGAGAAGTAAGAAGCTTTTTTTTCACAAGACCAGGACACCCAGTACACATCAGACAATGCTATCAATAACTGACCGTTAAAACTGCTGAATTAAGACGCATGGGTCACCTTTATATTAGTAAGAATGGCGTTTGCATGGTAAATACACCCACTCTCATCTAAGTATGCTGGGGCCCAGGTTCAGAAGCATTATTGGAAAGCTGGTGAGTATTCATTCCGCTTGAGTCAATCCAGACATGCTCTGAACCTGTCCGCATTAATTCAACAAGCACCTGTTAAATAGGCACGGATTATACACAATCACAACACCGGAACAAGCCGCCATTGTTGACCTAATTAATTGACGGCTTTCAACGTGCGCAGTGAGGGAGAACATGCGGTCCACGCGTGTTTTGGCAGCACCACTTCCGGAACCAAACACATTGACAATTGCCAGACGACTGTTAATGGCTTTATCTGTTTTTGTTTGTGATCCAATTGTCTTTGTTTCGTATTCTGCGTGCATCAGTCGATTACATGGTTTGCCACGTAAAATGCAATAATGGAGGGGTCAATTGAATTTCTGCAATAGGGTTATGTTCCGCACAATGCTGTAGTGATTATAGCATAGCATGGATTTGGGTCAATGGATGCGGTTTTTATCTAACACTATATTGCGGCCCTGGTGTTTCCAATGACATGTAACAATAATATGTAGTAGACATACATCAAAGTAGATGAATGGTTTTTGCGTACGAGTATATCAGTTACTAGTAAGGAATTTGTAGCATTTATTATGCGGCCACATAGATTGAGAGTACAAATAGAAACCACTCCAGTAATCATCACTGATGAGACTTTCATTTCTGTTAAGTACTCTCAATTATAAAGCGAACAGATAAATCTAGTTGAGTAACTCTACAAACCAAAACACGTTATCAATGATATCAAATCACAGCCACTTCAAAAAGACTCAGCACGAACCCAGAACTAGATTACACTATAAAACAATGAAATAGATTTTTACATCGGCTCTAATGTGGTTGAGTATGTGGTACTCGCCGACGGCCGTTTTCCGCCTGTCTGCGCGGGGTAAGCGTCGCGCCAGTCAGATGCGCCCTGCCGCTCGCCAGGAACGTACAACGTAACATCAAGGAGCGCGCGACGTGCGTGCAGTGTCACGTGACGTCGTAATCCACGGCTCAGCGCACTCCGCGGGTTGTGAGCCTCGCTGTGAGATCAAGGGTGATCACCCCGCACCCTTATCCCACTATAAGAGTCCAACATCTTTTCCGAGGGTTCACTTCTTTATGAATACGGCTGATTCCATAGTGTAGTGATGACCTCCAACTATTAGACGCTATTGCTTTTCTAATAGCTCTTGCACGCCAAGCCCGCCCACAAAGCAAATAAACATGATTTTCAACCACAAAACACCCAGCAGGAGAGGAATATAATATAAATGTAATAAAAATTGAAACTTTCCTCTGTGATTACAGGCATCATGTACCCATCTGAGCACACATTTTACGATCAACCGAAATAATTATGCGTTTTTTTCTTGTAAATTTAGAGAAATAAGTCATCATTTAGGGTACGAAAAGGAAGCAATAAGTTTACATTAAACTGAACATAACTTCAAATGATGCAAATGTTCACTGAAGTTAATGCTCCTGTGTAAGCAGACACTTCAAGCTACTTAAAATGAAGAACATCTAGTGCACTGCTCTTTCAAACATATTTTGCACCTGTAACTTGTAATATCTTTGCCCAAAACCTGATCTTAAGAGAGATATAGTGTTCAAGGTACACGGGAGATACAAGAATGTTCAACTTTTGCTGGAATTGGTTAACTTCAACGTGGTTTCAGCGACCAGAAAGAATGCGTTTACTTCTAAAAGTCACGTACATTAAAAACGAATCAAACGCACGATATAGTTGCTGAATGTGCGAAGCTACCTTAATGAAACCCTTCAAAGAATGTAAATGATATATATCTCGGGAAGATATGTATACCATAACTTAATTCATGATTTTTCATCGTTTTTCTTCATTTTTCCAATTTCCCTCATGACTGCAAACGCTGAGAAAATTTATTGCAAATTTGACCACCTGTTTTGTTTTGAATGATCATAATACAAGTAAGAAGTGCAACTCAAGAAACGAAACTCGGGCAGACCTGCTCACTGTAAACCCCCATATACAATACCCCAGTGACAGTAACAGGCGCGTGTGCATGCGTGCGTGTGTGCGTGAGTGGGTTTACCCGGCCTGACACCCTAATCGGTCTCATCTGTAGTCATTCTTACCAGGCCCCCGGCCCGCTGTTTTTTAATGTCTATGTGTTTGGTTGTTGACCCAACACAAATCATTATAGTCTACATAGAAAACGCATTCGTGTGTATTTCCCACCGTCTGGGAGTTCACAAATATTGTTGACGATGCTGCCGACTCGGCGAGCCGTGACGACACTGTTTTGATGGCCGATTCGCCATACACCTCGTCGTTTGATCGACCAAGCATGCAGATGTCCTGGTTTTGTAAACATACTGGGACGGTCGATTATATTTACTTACTATTATTTCAGATGTGATGTGCATAATCGGTACCATTGTAATGTATTAAAGCACAGGTTCTCATTGGTGAATAGGCCTATACACAACTTGTGAACTGACACCACAGACATTTGCTGGCACGTGCAAGGAAGGTTTTTAGGTCTCACTACCTATGTAAGGAAAACGTTCATAGTTGAAGGTAAACTATCAGTTGAATAAATTGCACGTTACGCTTAAGATGTACGACCAAGCAGAAAAATTCTTAATATCCTATCTTCCGTGTGATGTCCACAATAATATGTGGGCAATTTGCGTTAGCAGGGCCTTGTATACATGTATATAGCAAGAATCACATGAAAGTTAACTGGATGCAAGATGCAAGCTGATATTCATTAGAATAACATTCGTCTAACCACAAAATGTAAAATAGATTGTTGGAACTGTGAACATGACAATTTAAGTCATCAAGATGAGACTGTAAAACTACACCTAAAATAAAAGTAAAAACAACCACTCTGTAAACAATAACTGCATGCCACGACCGTGTGTGTAACCCTAACACTCTGCTACAAATACAGCAGCAATCTGATATCAACTTATTATGTCTCTTGTTAAAACAACCCGTTTTATTTGAAATCTAAGCTGCCAGTGTGAAAATTGCAATTTGCAACTGTACACTTCAATTTAGAATGGAAACTTGTGTGTTACATCTTGCAAAAACAGTAGACTTTGTGTCTGTGCTGACTGTATGCTTGTACAAATGTATTACATTTCCTATAAAATACAGTTAAATGCGGTGAAAAACCACACACGTGAGAGCTGTTTTAAGAAGGCACATTAAAACCAATTTGGTCCACTTTCACATCAACAATATTCTTGTGGAATTCGTGAGTAGAATTCAGACTTCGGTCCCTATATAATGCTGATAAACCCTTGACAAAATCCCCTTCAATAAAAATGCAAGATCTATGCGTGGAATACCCTCCACTGTCCACACCCCTTGCAAACAATCGATTTTTCATGAATGACAAATGAGAGCGTGGTTTCCACATTCTGAACCCCGCTGCCCCAAGCTGTATCTGAGGACATTCTGTATCTGCCACTGTATTCGACCCCAGTGAAACCCACAACTATGTTTAAATACATGGTAAGCCAGGACAGGAGTGTACAAATAACAATTGACACCAGAACATCTAATACCCCCGTCTAATATTCCTCCACCATCCCGGTAGAGGTGGTCTCACTATCCATTCCTCCGCACACACACAGCCGTATCTAGTGCCCGTGCAACACGATACCACCCATGTTATCCCGCAGTCCACAAGCCACTGCCTCGCCGCTAATTACCGATGCACTTCAGCAAGGATAACATTCCACCGACCACGCAAATAGCCGCGTATTGCACAACAACCCTAATCACACCTGCACGCACACTGACCGCACACCTCAAGTGACCAGCGCAGATGAGCGTCATTATGAGGTCCGCACTGATTACTGGCGCATTCACAATTATCAAGTGTCTGCCTTGATTACTGTGCGCGTGATTGATGACACAGGAGACACGCCCGGCGGGTGTCGTATGGTGCTTGCTGTACGTAATGCACGACTGACGTGCCACTGTGAGGTGGGTTCGGCGTTGGGTTGCTAGGAAAAGAAGCACAACATGTGATGGTGTTCACGTCAGTGCTGGTGTTTACCTGGTCAGGGTGGACAGGAGGGTCTGGTTACCATTTATATGACGTCATGGCACTACCACGCAATGTCAAGCCTAATACGCTGTCATACTATATCGTGGTGGACGAATTGTGGGTGAGCTTGTATAATGATGACGCCGCTAAATCTTGTAACCTTAACATGGCTGAGTAACACATGCAACAGACCAGCATAAAACAAGCCAACCGTACGCCTGTGTACACATATATGTACCCCCGTTTCATATATAGGCCGCCTGTGTCAAGATGTGGCCTGTAGGTCAGCTCATGTTCAGGCAATGCTACTGAAAACCTCAGGCACACCACCATGGCACCTAACACCAGAGGGTAGATCTGTATGACTTGTAAAGGTGCATAGTCTGTACCATGGGATGTAGCTTGCTAATATCAATTAGAAACTAAACAGTTTTATCAAAACCTCCCTCCTTCTTTACACAACAGGGTCAGTCAAAGTTTTATTGTAAAGTGCATGCACTTGTGGTGGTGTAAAGATGTGATATAAACAGAATATTATTGCTGAAGTTATTTCTTCCACTTCTTTTACCTCACATCTATTGTAAGGTAATGAGGCATCCGCCCTAAATATACACACAGCTGTTTCAGCAAATCTTATGCAATTCCCGGACAAAGAGCTCGTACACGTGGACCACACCATGGTGTGATTCTAGCGAGGACCACCCCGGGGACCGTGTTAGTCTAGCGGGCGATCATATTTGTTTACCCACAGCTTAAATTGCAGAATGACTATTGGGCATGTGGTTACAGTACAACATACCCGTCTGGGATCTTTGTGGTGGTGACTAGGTGAAGGCAAATACACGAAATAACATTTTGCAATTCATGTGAATCTAATATATGAAAGTTCAGCTGCTATACATGGGACATTTTGATGAATTTTATACTTTATCTCCCAGCTTCAATAAACATTTACGAGTGTGGGTGGACACGACATGACTATTGCATTTACATCTAGAGTGTATTTTAGTCTGTTGACATTTATATAAAACCACCACTACAAAGTATGCTTGAGAACAAATGCTATGAGCACGATGAGTGAGATGCCACACCGTGTCTTTGCTGTACACTGTTGTCCAAATGTGTCACGAGCACATGCGGGGAGAAAACTGAAGTGTTATGGCTTATGTTACACTGTTTGTTAGAGTGGATGTATAATTACACCGTGTGGCGGACCACCCAGATTGACCAGCAGGGTGCATAAATGAGTCAGGTGATTAGTTCCGACAGAAAATAGTCCCCCACGTGGTTGTGTTATTGTCTTCATACGTCAACATGCCACTATGCCACACTCAATACCCGACGGTCTATTGTGATAACAGCAAGAACGAGGATTTGATCCATAATTGGCCATCTATATCACAACCACTCTTCACTATGTCAACTTACTGCTGTGTGCTTGCGAACAATATATACCACTACACTACTGATCTCAGTTGGAGTACTTAGAAATGAGTCCACCAAAACATACACATACCAAGGATGGTCATGGTTACTCGACCCCTCTATAGACCTCCATAGCAGTTTTCTATCAGATAACATCTTGAACATTACCAAACGTCGTACTGCCGAGTAGTATGGCCACTCATACTATCAAAGACAACAAAATTAGCTGTAACTATGGAATCTGCGGTTTCCAAGTTATGCTCATGGTTGAGATGAAACCAGCATACACTATAAAGTTACCAAGAGAGACATAGATAAATCTGTTCAAATGATGCCATCGGTTTACACGTTTTCACACAACTTATACCTACATTGCGGTTAATAAGTCCTCTTCATATGTGTAATGAACATTGACAGTATTTTGTCTGGCCCTGTCACAAGTTCCAGGAAAAAGAGGCACTTAGAGGTTCACCAGACGACATATCTGTTGACTGATGCACACTCATTATGGTGGTGAGTCAGTGGAAGCAGGTGACCAGCTCTGTTATTGGGAACTAACAGCTTATAACTGTATCAACAATATATATCTGAAAACAAATGAATTCTGCAACTTGAAGACAATTTAGTAGTTAGAACTGTGTCCAACCGGCATTCCATTCTATGAACCGTGACCAGTGCCGGGCAGTACGGAACTCTCATCTGTCGTCTCTCTGGTTCCTAGTAGTATAGTCTCTTTACACGAGGGCTTGGACAGGAAACAGTATTTTAGAGGTGGTATACTTGAGGAGGAGCTCTTAAATGAAGGTTATACTGCATAACTATACTTCTATAGTAGACCAAATAACAGCAAGTGGCAAGTGTTTAACGACAGCATAAAGTAAAGGTTTGTTTGCTGCAAACCGCCAAGTGGACACGGAAGTGAAGCCTCCCGGAAACCGCAACGATCAGGCAAATAATGGCAGCTCTCTTAAAAAAGCAGCACACAAACAAACTTTGTGACATTTCCTCGATATTCGCTGTCAATGTGTTCTGTTTATTGTGGCCATTAAGCCGACTACCTCTGACCACCCACCACTAGCGTAATGATCATTACGGGCCTGTTGCGACCGCGGCTCTTCTCGGGGAAGCAGCGAGCGTCTGTTGGTCTGGGTGGCGGTCGCTTGTGCACACAGACGTTGTCATGATGCGGTCTTCTCCTATCATTGACACATAGATCATTGCTTGAACAAGGAGCCACGGGTATGGTTTGAATGATTTTACACTGATAAGCTTCTACGCTAATGAGATGGCATGGAAATTTATGTTGCTTGTAAAAGTGTTAAATAGAGCCATATTGTACTAATTTTTGAGGCAAATAGAATGTCAGATTTCCGGCATCATTCTGATATCACAACTACGGGGTCATGTGTTCGAAACCTGCCAGGGCCACTTGGTATAATATATCTAGTTCGATGGGCGATTGTCTCCAGCTATCGTGGCTAGACTATATCACTATATTGTGTTACCCGTAGGACGTTTTTTGCAGTAGAGACATGAGATAAATCACTGGAATCAAAACTTTTATAATATGTCCATAGTGGTCTATTAGATCATGAGCAGCGGACTAATGATTGCAATATTTTTCGTAAATATTTGCCATTTGAGTTGAACGTAGTATGAACGGTCATATACCGTGTGCACTGCACACATGGAGCCATAGCCACACTTTTCCTATGTATGAACACAAGGTACCAATAAAAGTGTTGTAAACATCCAGTTTTCATTAAGCACAGGCGTCCGCTAATTAGTTGCACAGTCCTAATTACTGGGTCAGCTGTTTTAAGGAGAGCCAAATGAGCAGTGTATCAGGTCAGTGTGAGTGCATGTGGTCACCCCAGGTGGAATACACTTGTGAAAACATCATCATTTCCCTTTGCATCTGCTTTATCTTGAATTTCAATAGTTACAGCGTTGATATGATTATTGGGAACAGTATTATCGTTTCTATAACTACGTGTTATAATTAAATCATCTTAGTGATAATGAGTTAGAATGCTACAGATCAGCTTCAGCATGTTCAGACAAATGTTTTGTTCACGTCACAGTTATGACATGACGGCCCGTGTGTCACTGTGTTTAGTTACCGCTGTGTAAGATACGAATATTCTCACATCCATGAGGTTGCCTACTTCTGTACTATATTTGCCAGATGAAAGATTATTGTCTGACGCGCCAGTGCAATGCAGGAATATCACACAAAACCAAGCACTATTTAAAGAGTATGAAAATATAAGTTTGTAGATTAAAAATTGGCGATAATTATGAAGGGTAATTCTATAACAAAAAAGAGCAATCAGAGTTTTAACCACACAAATAACATATTTACAATATGAGAACTACAATTCAAGTCCTGTAAAATAACAGACTGTAAAACTATCTACTATGAGTAACAGTGGCTTGAGATTCACCAAATATTATGATTCTCATGACAACTCAAATTAAAAGTTCACCATAACGTCCTCTTCAGGAAAGGTCAATCTAGCAATTGATAAAAAGACAACAAAACACAAACATATTTTATTAATCTAATAATTATTAATTTTCATTAAAATGCACAAACCATGCAAATTTCACAGCAACAACTACATTGTACTTTGTTCAATGTAATGTGCCGCTTTCGAACTACACCCCATTCTATTTTTGTACTGCACTGTAGTAACACACTGTCGTATCCATCACATCTTTAAAACAAGATATGCCAAGTTTAACTAAAATACACAACAATTAAAATTTGTAAAGAGAATATTTCTTTTTTTATGCCAAGTTTAACTAAAATACACATACAGTTTTAAAATTTTTTTCACCACTTGTTCAACGTGACAGAGCTTGTTTGTGTTGGGGGGTGGATTTTTTGTTAGGTTGTCCTGAACAACGTAATGTCTGTTCAGCAGTTCTGGACTGAACTGTCCAGTAAAACTGTCCAAATTTATCCTATAACATCTTTGAAAATATTAAACAATTATTGCCAAGTTTAACTAAAATACACAACAATTAAAAGTTTATATTTACTTGGATCAAACGTTAGTAGTTCTCAGCTTGGTGGAAGGATTACCAGAACAACGTAATGTCGAGCCTGTTGAACGAAAGCCTTCAAATCAACTAGTCATGTGCCACTAGTCTTTTCGCTGTAAACTGGATCAAAGTGTTCAAAGTGCGTCCTCAGTTGACTTATGGGCAATTAATATATATATTGAAATAATGTATACTTTACAATCAAGAAACTGAATTTGAGGAGAAAAACAACAGAATGAATCAGAATCAATATATCCAGCAAAAAATATTTGTGTTGCCATACAATAGTACTGAATAACAACATGATAATCAATATCTGTTTCAAATCCAATAAATACGAAATACGAAATACGAAATACTTTATTGACATTAATATTCACCACAGTGTGGTTCATTAATATAGAGTACAAAAAGTGTGGACAGCAAAGTAAAACCCATAACAAATTCATGAAACAAATTTTTTTTTGTTCACATCACAGCTATGCCATGACAGTCATGTGTCACTATGGTATCTTCGCGCTGTGTAATGTGTGATCACGGTCACAACTATATAGTTGATTTACCGGTATGAATTCATCAGCCCTCCTTAAACAGAGACGGGGGCCGTTTCAAACCTACCAAACACAATGTGAGACAACGTGCTGAACCCTAAGCCACAGTGTAAACTGTAAGGTGGCACCAGCGATCTACAGCAGGTATATATGTATTCATTTTATCTTGCTTTGATGTTGTTATTACATCATTGAATCCAGTAAAATTTCAAAATTGCCCATAGCATGGGTTGTAACCTCATAGGCAGATTCCAGGTTTGGGGGGGTGAGGGACATACATACATACCCTCATTTCATAGATACAAATACTTCATTTTCATAGTTGATTTTTCATGAAATCCGTAGAGACGGGGTGTCCCCCTGTGAGACAATTTTTCTTAAGTGGGAGGCCCCCTGAAATTCTGAAATTCCGTATGATCTGTTATTACATCACTATAGTAAGGGTGTAAGCTGGATACTAGTATTGGTTTTCAATAAAGTATCCAGACATAATAGGCTCAAGTTACCGTGTACTCTAGTACGCCTATATACTTTATTATATACTTAGTTACTCATTCTACAAGTACTACTAGATGACTATATTTGTCCCCTGCGACAGTGCAATGCTGGAGTATCACCCCCAAACACACACGTTTTTCAACAATATATCTTAACTGTTGATAGCAACAAATATGAGGGGCAATACTATACGGAAAAAGAATTTTCAGTATTTTAAGCACAAAAATAATCTATTTACACTATGAGAACTATCATTCAAATACTGTAAAGATAACAAAATTTAAAACGATCTAATATGAGTAACAGTGGCTTGAGATTCATCTAATATTATAATTCTCATGACAATTTAAATTTAAAAGTTCACCATAACGTCCTCTTTAGGAACTGTCAACGTGGCAATGGGCAAAAAGACAGCATCCAAACACGGATAGATTTTATTAACCTGTTAATTATTTCTTTTAATTAAACTACACAAACCATGACAATAAATCACAGCAACATCTATTTTCTTCAATGAAGTGCCATTTTCGAACTACACCACATTCTATCTTTATACAGCATGTAAAAGTTTGTTAACTCGATTAATTTACATGCCCGAACGCAATGCACGTAGTACACAGCATAATTGCAATACACGTCCTTAGATGCAACGGTCACATATTGCATTAATAAATCATCCGCCGTCAATTCCTCAACAAGTCAAGTTTCCGCCTCGAGTAATCTGAAGGCTTTCACTGCGCATGCGCCTCTCGGGCATCCGGGTCATTTGTAGAATCAGTCATCCGTGACGCGTGATTTATGACGTCATCAGCAGCTATGTTGAGCCGCCGGCTGTAAAAATGTAGCTCCGCAGACGGCATACCCGTGGGTTGTTGCAACGATATAATTGATGGCTTATTCCATAGCATTTGCAGTAGTTATACTCATTTTCCCTTATAAATCCGTCCATAGTAACAATTAATGTGCAGATATTTGGATAAATCACCTCTGTGTGCAAATCTACTTATAAAAGCACGGAAACCCCGCCGGGATATCTCACAACTATAGATATTGTAGTGTATATTTAAAAAATGAACATCGACTTGCAAATGCAGTGTGAATGATAAACCCGTGAAACCGACGATGTCGAAATCCACACTACACACGAATTATGAGACACCAGATTATTAGCATCTCGTGGGACACTTTTTGTTCTCAACACTTTGCACAGCGTGTAATAGGCCTACAGTGTGGTAGTGCATTGGGATCATCGCCTGTCCTGTAGTATGTATGTGAATTGCAACGTACCGCTGTGTAACCAGGTACAGGATACACTTGCTCAGCACCAATCAACCCATCGAACGGGAAATCGGCGACAGAATCACATTTATGAAGTTATTGCAATATTCAGCTTGTTTACATGCCAGTAAAAAATTATTTTACAAAAGCTATGGGCTGTAATGGCATAAAAAGAAAACTGCCATGAGTGTATGAGTTTGCAAATAATTAATCGAGCAGGCGCAAGCAAAATAGTCATGATCAAGTAGCATGGGACTTTAAACTTATTATACATTGTTGAAATGTGAAAATCTAAATAAACCATTATATTATAGGAGTAGCCAATGTTCAAGCATTTTACAATAACCAGTTCTGCATGTAGTTCCAGAGCCACAGTAACCTCGCGAAAGGTGCAACTGTATGATATATCACTGAGTGATATGTGTGTATCAATGATTCCCTAGAACTGCCGGCGGCGGCGGCGAGGGGCTGTGTATGACGCATGGCGACATCTGGCGGCAATCAGCGCGATGAGAACCAGCAGAGGCAGAGTGGTTTGCGTTAAGATAATGATGTTCTCGGTGTGCTAGCAGCATGACTATACATATACTAGACAACAAACTCACATGTAGCATTTTGCTTTGTTGTGCAAAAAGTGGGTCTTTCCAATCAAGATGTGGGATAAATGGTCTATCAAGTTTGCATTGCCATTACGGAGACGGTTCTCACGCTGTGAACAAAGTCACGACCTTGTGCAGTTTCTCTGAGGTCGCTTTGTATTCATTATGATACAGCTTCACTTCAGTCTTTACCATGGCTTCAATACGAGTAATGAATTAAGTTGGTGATGCATAAGAGGCCTATAGTTTAGTTTGAGTACACCACTGCCATAATCCTACTGCTTATATATACCATATATGCATGGACACGATCTATGCGTATTAATTATAAATACATGTACTTTGTTGTTTTGGGAAAAAAGTGCAATCACCATACCATTGGCAATTTGCAACACTAAGATAGTGATGGGTGCAGGAGGCAGAGTAAAAGAAACTTTGAACCCTACTTGAGGAACTGACGACGTAGAATAGCAAATACTACACCATATACTATCCAGGGAGTTTGCTGAGCACATAATAGTTACACGTTCCGGCATCATAGTTTCAATACATCAATGCATATTAGTAAACTTTGTCAGAAAATGCATGACATTAAGTATAGCTACCTACATGTACATCCCAAAATCGCGTCACAGCTACACAGACAGGCCGCTATAATGGACGGTTCTCATCTACCACGAGAAAAACCAGACCCAAGTGAATCAGAGAAATACACGGAAAATATGTGTGGCCAGTTATTTGTGTGTCTATGAGGTTATTAGTGGTCTGGGTGTGAGTGGGATCAGAAACCTCATGATGATGACACCCAAAGCGGTATTGGTTGGTTCTGATTTGAACGCTATGACAAATTCATAGGATTTTATGGTTTTGTGGTGAAGACTTCGTATTCCAGTTAACCGCTCCCTAGATGTGAAGTCTGCTGCAGCACTTCAAGGTTCAGGGTGGATTTAAGTTTAATGTAACACTCGCATTTTTCTTGTGAGCAAATGTTGTATATGGCACGCATTTCACGAGTATCACACGTCCATCATCTACCCACTTCTGTCCCCACTCACCCAGCTGGCTGAGGCAGCTACCAACAAAGCCACTCGATTGTGACGCGAACACCAAGACAGTTACGAGGAGGTGCTATCTTACAGACGTGTTTATAGGCCGCAAAAGGCTGCGATACGATCGTCAGTGCGCGTCTGTAAACGGATTATCACCATGAATTGGAACTTTGCCAATGCATTATCGAACAGATTGAGAGTGTTGGCAGAGCTTGACGATTCGATGGTGGCACAATCAACTAGATGAACAACGAGATAAATATTATGATACATGTACTTGAGCATGCATATAGTTTAAATGCCCGTAGAGGACACACGCGTGCATATATATTCTGCTGTACACATCATATTTAACTGTTGCTGTTATCGTCTTCTAATACAAAATGCTTTTATTCAAAGCCTTGCTACTGTGAAAACAGTCAGGCTGGGAAGATTCTTCTGCCACGTGCGGTCTGAATGGAGTAATAATTACTTACTGATGACCACGAGTGAGACTCCCTCAGCCCAATTATGAGCTTTGTGTTCTTATCAGTCTATTGGAGAGACTACATATAGATAAAGTAATCTGTTTTATAAAGAAATAGACGTAACTCTTTAAAAGGTGCCTTCCTGTTTTTGTGGCATTCAGTTCTTCATTTATCTCAATAGATTGGTCAAATACTTTAAAAACATCATTTGCTCACGTATTGTAAGGATAAAGTTCACAGTCTCATTCATTGACAAGCGGTGATGTTGAAATATCGCACAAATGGAATGCACTAGATAAGACTTGAAATTCCTCCGCCATATGGTCAAATCACAGCCGCGTCCATCAACGTCCGCCGAACAAGTGGCTCTATTTTTCACGCCAACTCTGACAGCGGTACTCCTTAACATTCGGCCGGTGTTTACAGGAAAAACAACAAGGTGACAAGAACGTAAAATAACATTTTCTATCGACGACGCCTCAAGAAAATTGCCGTCCACCTCTCAACGACGGAGGTCTATTGCAATCTTTACTGTCTTGAGACGTACAGGCAACTCCGGAATCTAAAGGCCAATAGAGAAGTTTAGAGATGATACTATATGTACAATTGTGGGGGATGCAATTTTTGCTTAAAAAATAAGGATAATATTTCAATATTTCATAATAAAGCTGCAGACGATATCACGAATTTTGATCCTACAACGATAGTGTCTACTTTGCCAAGTGAATAGGAGCCTGCACCTGAAACCAGACGATTGTTGCCTCGAGTCCAGACTTTACAGTTGGCACTTCTGGTGGGTGTTGAGCAATCCCCACCTGCAGCACACTGAACCGTGGCATAACGATTTCAGGGTGGGTTTGGCGATTGAATGCTAATTAAATACTGCGATTGATTCTGTCTTGTAGCAACAAGTTAGTGATGTCTCACTATGTCTTGAGAAATCAAGTAGACCTACCATACAACTCGTCAATAAGGTGGCCATAGATGAAAAGGGGTTTGATCATGCTATAGCATACATATTTAGTTATGGGTGCCCAAGAAATTAAAAGTGAGGGGTCAGAAGTACAAAAGATAATCTTCTTACCTGCCCATTGCAAAGGGCTAACTGCGTTCATGTATTGCACTGGACAAAACTCACCTGAAAGAAAGAAAAAACTATGTGAAGCACGATAACTGGATTATTATTATTTTTCAATTTAATTCTTCGGATATATCCAACTATTTCGATTGCAATGCCAATGTAGTTAATATTGCACAGTGTGTCCAACAGAATATATTTTCCACCTGCAACAATAATGTAAAAAAGAAACCGACTAAAAACTACTAAATATAGAATTGTTTTCTAGTGAAGCCCTAATCAAATCGGGTATTGTTTGAATGCGTCTATAGGGCAAGTTCTCTTCATCATAATACTATAATTTATTGAAATTATGGGGGGAAAGTACATGTATATATGAACTAGTTTGTTCAGCGGAGTCCGCTTCTCACTGCATTTTGATAGCGTAGTTGACGTGTGTTTTTTGTTTACTTCTTGTGACTTACCTTATAAACTTATTTTGTATAACGTATGCATTGACTAATAAGCCCGCAGTAGATGAGCATGTGGAGATAGCAAATTGCCTAATATTCATTTTACATGTCTAATAGATAATCCTTTGCCTTCAGCTTTGAATTTATAGCTTGTGAAATGTCACCTGCAGTCCAACACAACGTCCCCTATTTGAAACGCCAATTGCGTGGTGATTGGTGAACAAATCAAACATGCGGAAAGAAGTTACATATCATCTTCAAACCGCTGCCCATGGACATTTCACAAAAGTAAAGAGAACTACTGGCAAAAATTTCAGCAGTTGGTAGTCGACTTCAGTTATTATCATATTGCTTAAGCAAGCAAAATTACAGTGGCAAAATATTTATGTTGCTAAGTGGTTCGTCATTAAGATTTGTGATAAACAAATATCAATACCGAGAAGCCAGTATGGCAAGGTTTGCTGATGTGTGGTGCTTTCTTCCAACCGGGCTAAGCGAATACTAATATCTTACGATTTTTTTTCGTTAGAAAGCATAGTAGTTATTCGAAAGATGCATATAGGCAAAGGGAGTAAGCTACCTACAAACGTCATTCAAATGCATCGTCAGTGACTTTTTTCTTCGTTTTTGAACATTGCACATCCCATTCAATCGAGCATCATGCGTTAATTATGCCCTATGATCGAACGCGAGTATATGTAAATTTGCGCGTGACCATGTTTTTAAACTAAAGAAATACGTTATAAATTAAGACAGGGGTGTGAGGTGCTCTACATGATATCATCAATGAAACAAGAGTTCGTGACATCTGATATATTTCTTACGTAAATGAAATAGATTTTTAAAAAACCCAGGGAGAATAGAAATAACGCCTGCAATGTGACGTTTGCTGCAGCCATCTTGCGTATTACGACACCGTGCTAATCTCGCGCAGGTCTGGTGCGCAATATCCGGTTTCCGGGACCCACCCGGAATTGGCAAACAATCCCGTGCGGTCTGACATCTCGTGAGATCTATGTAAACAAGATAAAGCAATTTACAAACAACAAAGACTATTACTTGTCAGAATAGCATTACCATCCAGACGAGAGCAAAGTCCGTCGGAACCCCCACACAATGCACCCCACCAAAAAACAAACCAAAACGCAAATAAACAACAGACAAACAAAACAAATCGGAAAAAAACAAAAAAAAAAACAAATACAAACAAGTGTGGCCTGTTACCCAAATGTAGAGATGCTAGAATTTTGTAGACAAAACCTTTTCAAAATTCTAGGTCAATTTCATTTCATTAAGACAAATTTCATATAGCCTGTTTACAGTATGTAAACTTTTTTTACAGTACGGAAAGCTGAAATTAAAAAAAATATAACACACACACACACGCACACACACACACACACACACACACACACACACACACACACACACACACACACACACACACACACACACACACACACACACACACACACACACACACACACACACACACACACACACACACACACACACACACACACTATAACATATCAATCTATGTGATGGAGGTTAACGTAACAATGAATAGCGAACTTTTTCAAAGCATTCCAACCATAAAATCTCTAGCAACTTTGCAAGGCATTCCACCTGTGTCTGTGCTCATAATCAGGACATTGTTTATTATATAAAAATAGACTAGACTTGCCAGCATACATATTGAGAATGATAATGCGATTACAAATATCTGTGCAGAAAGCTGTGCTTATCGCTCAAGTCCCGCAGAGAGGGGGAGTTTTTACTGCAAACGTCTGTGTAACACGTTCTCATATAAATCCATGTAGATGATGGAGTCAGGCAGGGATCGATCAAAAACACAGCACAGCGCCGCGTATAGGAGCACAACAAGCAGACGATTTTTGTAACTTTCCCGGCAGTCATCAATAATTCTTGGCACCTTAGTTGGGTAGTAATGGTCTTACCATTGAACATTTTAATAAGAGCCAATCTTTGTTCTATATTGTATTTTATTTTTGAAAACACAATGAACCAATTCTAGTGGTCATCATTTTCCTCACGGCATATCTAGTTTCAATTCATTGGAAGATGTTTCCATATTGGATTGTCGATTCCTCGATCCAATTGTTTTGGCATAGAGGTTTTTTTCTTATTTCTTATTTCTTGTTTGTTTATGCTTATCTGTCTTCAAAAAGTGTTACTCTAATGTCATTCAGACCATGACAGATACGGGGTTTCGGGAGAGTAAATCAGGGTTGGGGCGCAATTAAGGGTACAGTAAGCCGAAAACACAACCAAGGTTAGGTTTTGCCACCAGAAAACTGCGCAGTATAAAGATCATCATAATAGGGTATACCAGGAGACTGTTGGTTAAGTTTGTGCTACATCACGCTCTTTTTTCGTGGTCACTCATACTAGCAGCGGCCGATTAGGTCTACGCACCTCTATTACAACTAATGTGTCGGCGTGGACCTGTAATAAACACTATCGCCGTGCTGTAATGTCTCCCACGTTGCTAACTGAGGGCACTTTGCTAATGTGCGCACTGCGCATTATTTCCGTGCACAGTACACACACGGGCCACATTTCTAATCGTGGCCGTTTGCAGCCTTGATTAAGCATGTTTAGTATTTGCGCATGCGCGATGGTGGTAGTTATATAGGCTGCTAGGAAATAATGATGGAACCTTGTACCTATCAAAACGTAACTCATTGCAAAGTGCACTTGAAACTCTTGATCACGTTTATCCTGAAGCACCCACATCGTGGCATGATACAACCACGTGACATCCGCCATTGCGCCACTTAATCCTACAAAAAATAAAACTGTTTATTTTTCCCCTCAGCCCCCGCCCGGGGTACTCTATTCGTTTACTATAACACACCTGCAAACGTGCACTGTCTGGTCGTATAAACCAAACAGTCGTCAGTTCACTTGAGACATTACGTAAGAGGCTGATCCCTGCCAGATGCGCGTTTGAAGTCTCGGCTAACTCGCTTTGTTTACCGTCTTCTCTATCGTACAGTTTGATGTTCACGTTACGGCCAAGAGTTACTCGATTGCGTTCGGCAAAGAGCAGATGTGGAGGAATTATGTGTATGTGTGTATTTTTGCTTATTGTATAGAGGTGGTGCTATTAAGTGTTGGGATTTTATTGTAAGTTACAGATGGGGGTGTAGTTTTAAAGTTGCCGTTGTTGCCAATAACAGTACAGGTAAAATGTAAATGTAAATGTGGTGGTTTATAGTCATGATTCTTGTGCTCTCACGACTTTACATTCACATCAGGCCGCTGGCATTCTTATCACACCATATCTTTCTCAACTCCCCGGGGAGTATACAGCACAATTGCTGCCGTAGCGGCGCAGATGTGCTAATCATTCACATTTGCGTTCACTCGCCTCACCTGTACCTATTTAACGTGTAGGTACCACGGAGCAGTGTGCAACCTGTTAGAGGCAAGTTTGCTCAACACTTACCACCAGACCCGACCGGGAATCGAACTCACGACCTTCTGGTCACGAGTCCAACTCCCTATCCACTCGGCCACGGAAGCACATCATTATACAGTAGGATTATGGTAACCCGTGAGCACGTAACACGAAACACGTGTAACAGTACACTGCGAAAGTACATGTATAAAGTGTATCAAACACAATACTGACCAGGACAAGTTGGACTAAGATGTTCTCAATCCTCACCATCAACTCAAAACAAAGCAAACACAACACCGATGGCCCCACTTAGCTCCCATATAAACAACCCATAACTGCAATCCCAACAGAAAGGAGAATCATTATTATTTGTTTTGCCTCCATCAGAAAGTCCATTGGTCATAATAGCCTCATGAATGTTCTGTTCTGTGTTTATTATGAAAGGCTGATACTGCTGTATCTACTAACTGCTGGCATATGCGTGTCCAGTTGCTACATCTTATAAGTGTAGGCCTATGTGTAGTCGACTCTGTATAAATCATGTTCACTATATTTTCTAAGGTCAGTTTTGGAACATGTTACATTAATAGTACCCATTTAACTCGACATTAAAGGGACAAAACTCGAGCTATCATAATTCTTGAGTAATTGGAGAGATCTTATTGCTCTATAGTGAAGGGAATGTTTCTTTGTTCGGTTATTAATTCACCAGACCATCCAACAAGACCACCTCTTTAGAGAGACCATCTCTATTTTAGGATCATTTCTCACGGTACCAAATCGTTATAAACAGACCAATGAAAAACCTACACTCTTTTCAGACTACCTCAATGCAGTGTCTTGGGCGGGTTTAATTGAGAAGTTCTACTGTAATTAAACATCTCAGAATTCATGACAAACGGGCCCGACTGTATAAAGATACAGATTGCACAGCAAACCCTGCCGTGAGCATTACGCCGCATCCAGGAAACTTGAATGGTGCGCTTGCTCTTGTGCAGCAAACTATATATTTACTACTCTAGTATATTTCTTCATTTTAGAAGTCAAAGATGCATGTATTAAAGAATAAAGTGAATTCTTAAAAATGATGGCCATTAAAAAAAGGTTCTCATTTTTTTTCAAAGACACTGATATAGTTTTGAATGCTGGATGCGTAAACATACATCACCTTTGAAGTTTCGTCGGATAACTACATGCATCACATAGTTTTAAGATGTTAAAAATTAATCAATCCTCACAGTAAATGCGTAACATTCATCGTTGGAATAACATTTGCCAATCACTTACAAAATCACGGTCAATAACATTTTGAAAGTGCAAAGTCGCCATTTTAAGGAATGCGCCAGTATTAATCTGTGTCGGTGCAACTATGATTGGTGAGAAGTGGGGAGAAATATTAGATAAAACAAGACTCACAAATCACTTTAATGATTTCTTTCAGACTGTAGCGGCATAAGCTCTACTAACACACTTTCAATAGTCTTAGTCTATTTTTGCATCATTATACCGTGCATTTCTCAACACCGCTTATAACCATTATTTGTGCTGACCTAGGTGTGTGTGTGTGTGTGTGTGTGTGTGTGTGTGTGTGTGTGTGTGTGTGTGTGTGTGTGTGTGTGTGTGTGTGTGTGTGTGTGTGTGTGTGTGTGTGTGTGTGTGTGTGTGTGTGTGTGTGTGTTTGGAGGGGGGTGAGGATGGGGGGTGTCGCCACTTCCAAAATTGTCATGATTGTGACGAGGCCCAGCATCCACCCACCGGCGTTCGAGATTTTTGTTTCCTGGACGTGCTACCGAATTATGTTAGGATAGTAGATATACATACATGTATTGTTCGCGCCCGCGCACCCTGCTGAAGATAGCACTCTTATTTAGTAGGTACATTTGAAGTTACCCGTTTTTTAAATTAATATCTCAGCAGTCATAGAAATAAGAAACAGCTCTTTTAGATAACACATGACCGCTGAACTAGCCTCTGCAGGTGCCTACATCCGTCACTGTCACCCATTAAATCACTGTAGAGGCTAACTCTATTTCATATTCGCATCCAATATGTAAAGATGAATTAGTTTTACATATGAATCTACGTTCACGATGATTGTAGACTATATATTCGTATCACGCCTTCTATGAACACATAGAGAAACTAGGGATATTAAAAATCCTTGTAGTATAATGTCTATACTATATCATCCATTATTACGGAATCCTAGATTCATTCATACCACTTAAAAGTGTAGTTTGGCCAGACATATATCACTATATCGCATACTGACAGCTCTAAACTACCCATGTTAGTATGATGATATTATATTATGGCTTCTTGTCGTCTGCGAACATGCAATGCAGAGGAATCACTCAAAAACAGCTTCAAAATGAAATATGTGTATTAGACATAATTGACTGGGAGATGACTAAGTATATGTGTTATCATGATGTAAGAAAAAAAGTGATCGGAGTTACAAGCACAACCATCCATAGTACAATATAAAAATTAATATTCAAACTTTGTAGCAAAATTTATACTCAAAATACATTTTCTAATAGAATTCGTGACCGTAGGCTAACAAAGTAATTTTCATACCACAACAAATTAAATTTAACAGTTCAGCACAACGTCCTCTTATTGCACTGGGAATGGACAATATAATCGTGGCCAGGATACATGTATTTTCTCCATCAACCTAAAAACTCCCTATTTCCAGCCGCTTTGGGAAACCAGCATATTAGAGCCCTGTGAATGATTTCTACTGTTTGTGCGATTACCAGACTTGCTTTTCTGTGGATACATTCAAACATATCAAACATAGACAGATAAATTACACAAACATAAGCTAGGTGCCCCAATAAACTCTGTTCTTTTACATATACATTGTGTGTGGTGCAATATAAGGTAAACTAATTTGTAGTTACTCGGGTATAATTGTTGCATGTGCATTGTAGGTAGGTGTCCTGAACGTACACAACTGCCAGAAAACCACAACTGCACAGGACAGCATTATTTTCATTACAAATCAATTCACTGTTAAAGTAAAACAAATGGGCTACTCCTGTTTCAAACAACTACCAAAAACTGCAGCTGATTAAGTGGTGCAACATTCACAACAAGGTTTTTCCGTACTTGCAAGGTGCGAGCAGCGCTATTGATACGTAAAGTAACTATTTAGACAGTGCACTCAGCTGCTAATGGCAACAGCGATGCAATGTTAGGCAACGCTCCCCGCCAGGCAGACGAAAAAATCAACAACCGCTCTGTTATGAATGCAAACAGACGCCGCCTCGAGGTAGTTAAGGCCGTGACCACGCGCTGACCGCACGATGACCCCCCACTACTGGAGCTTAAATGGCTGAGCGGCGGCGGCAGGCTTTGATGTCAGAGGGATCTGGCCTGGTTGGGCTGATGTGAGGTAGCAGCTGTGCGTGTGATGGAGAAGGGAGGGGACTGGTGTGTGGAACAATAGGAGAGAGGTGGTTCAATAGCGGTTTTGGTGATGTGGCATTTTGTGTGATTTTGCATTTCACAGCAGCCCTCGCCTTGAGCTTCACTAGGGGGATCGTGCAACATGTGATCATAACGTCGGCTACGGTATATACAATCGTTTGTTTCTTAGTAAGGTGATTGGTTCCAGCCCCAAGCTTGATATAAGCAATAAGAGAACAGCAAAACCATCAAATTAGTGTTTTCTTTCATCAAGACTATTTTAGCTCTCGTCACGCTCGCTGATCCAGACACCAGGTGTCGGCGTCCTGTGATCTGGATCGCCACCCGCCGGGCTGTTTCACGGATCAAGGAAGAACACCGCCGACACCTCTGGGATACAGCGGCCGGCAGTGACCAGTGGTCAATATTTGGAGTATGAATATGATGAATACACCAATCTACGCAAGCGCGTACATAGTTCTTATCGTCTCCATAAAATGACGTGTGACTACTTTACGGCATGAATGATAAAATAATACAGTATTTAGCAAGATCAATTTTGTTGCAAATTTTCAGATACATTAATATAACACCTCTGTAATTGTAGTGTGTAATTGTTCTACAGCTACTGGCTAAAGTATCAGCTGTTGGCTGACATACGGCATTGTAACCGATTTCATTTAACAAACACAAAAATAAACAGTTTTCAACTCCATTACGGCGTTTGTAACAACACCTTTTCATCATGTTCATCGACATGCATTCCGTGTGTCCGCATACCATCATATCATATGCACCCTTGTCACTTCAAATATCGTTTTCACACAGAAGTCACTGGCCTCCCACTGACCCCTCCCTTTGAACTGACCAGTACACACCGAGGCACTGAGTGGTCACACACGGTCTACATCCTGCGATGCTGGTTTTTGGGAGACACTAGATATTGGTTCATTACTAGACCTTAAGAAATCCTATAGCTTGTCATTTAACGGCAATGTTCCTTCAAGATCTATACGGAGTCATAATATTCAATGCACATTTGATAGGTGTTTGTATTTCCGATCGAGCAATACTGCTCTCTTACAATGTACATTGTACATGCGTCCGTGTCTAGATTAGAGCTTATTTCAAAATGATCTATTGTCCAACGTGGAATTACTAGTCACAGAGTTAATCCCAGAGGTGTGCACACATTCAGGATACTCAGGGTTAATCCAAACCAGGCCTCTCTGGTCAGTCCACAGCAGTGTGACCAACTCACTTTGAACTCCAGACTCCGTGAAACGAACGATTTACATAATCATTCCCATGTTGCTAAAATAATGTTAGCATTTGCAAGTATCAAGTTATGCTAATTCTCTTATCAGATTTCATGTTGGGAGCCTGTGTGGTCAATGCGTGGTCAGTGTGTGATCAGTGAGTTCAAAGAAACAGACACGCAGTCCGACACCCAATGCCCGACCAGATACCACCCTGAGTGCCCGTTGTACTATTACATGGCTTTGAACACATAACCCACGGTTACATATGTCAAAAGCTGATGCTTATGTAGAATGATAGTTGGTGGTGTATTGTAACGTTTCCCGGCACAGCAGTCAGAACTCAAATTGAGTTAATCACTTAATCTGCAGGGATTAACGGACTTGCTCGTGTTGATAATCCATTTATCTAAATGGATCGACTGATATGTATCTCATATCTGAAGGCCATGTTGTATCTCTTATTGCACATTCATCAAGCCAAAAACCGGGAAATCAATGTTATAATGCTTGAGAAAATCATTCTCAGTACCTTTTTTTAACAAATGGTGATAATTACTAATAGCAACATCATACTAGAACTGAATCTTTGACGTAATCCATTCATATAACTGCTGCTTCGGCTCAAAAAATAGTTTAAGAATCAATATGTTCTAGCTAGCAAAGCGGTGAACATTCTTCTGTTAGTTCTAGAGTTTGTAGTCACGGTTGTTAGGTATGTACCTTTCCGCTTAATTTGATCCAATTTGCTTGAATCAAACCCAGACAAGTGATTAGTTCTAATAATAACAACTACATCTGATGCTATGCATGTTATGACCGTTTGAATATGTTAGAGGTAGCCGTAGCCTACGGTTAATATTTGACAGGGTAATTTGGTGTAACATTTGTACAAATGCACCAACATATACTATGCAAAACAGAGCAAAAATATAGCAAGTTTCCGAGAAAAACAAAACAAAAACAAAACAAACTTACTAATTAGTATATCGTGCGTTACATTTGGGTGTGGGTGTGTGTGTGTGTGTGTGGGGGGGGGGGTGCTGTGCGGGGCTGAGTTTGTGAATGTGTGCATATTTCAATCGTTCGCACGCCTCAACTCCTCGTGTAATAAGTCCTTACTGGCGGGTCATGTGAGCTGTACGGCTCTGGGTTTGCCGGCTTTGATGTTTTTCTCCAGGTTTTATGCCCAATTGGATCCAATTTGCTCCAATGTTGTAAGGTTAAAACCGTTACTTTTACCATCGACACATTTCAACCATTAAACTAGACTGCAGTGCAGTGGAATAGTTTTCAGACTACAAATACTATACACCACCAGTCCAGTATTAAAGTTGGGCGCGATATATTGAAGGCATTGCGATTTGCAAATTGTATTCATATAAGACATTTGTATTAATTCAGTTTAACTATTTTCAGTCAAATTAATCCCATAAACGTTCAAATAAAACGTACACGCGTTTGACAGATCTACAGTTTGTGGTGCGAAACAGAAATATGGAAGAAACAATGTTACGAAAGCATGGGCCTATACTGTAGGTCCGTGCTGACTGTTTATTTTGCACATACAGAAGGTGCGAGTGAGCCGTCCAACTATCGCGGAGGACGCGGGCGTGTTTATAGTCCGCAAATGAACACCGGGCATAGTGTAAACAGTCATACTTGGGTGAATACTTTAAAAATAGAAGGAAGTAAATCAAAATGCTTGTCATTTTAGCACCCAGCAAAACCAGGGGCACACCACTATAGTTCTTCAGCATTATATTGCCACAGAACTGGGGTGTTATTACATTATATTGCCACAGATCTGGGGTGCATTTTAGCAGCAGCCTACACTTGACAATCATCATAATAACATAACCACGGTACACATGATTGTTCAGTCTTGAGGTTTGATAGCCCTCTAGTCCTCACACCGCCTGACCATTTGACCATTATGTGGTCCGCACCAGTTGCCTACATTTCTGGTACCGCCACACCCCAATATAGCATCCACACGGCGGGCGTCTACCGAGGAGGTGATCAGTGATCACCCACGGGGACTGGAGAGTGCGTGCAGTGAGACAGGTGAGAGCGTCATGTGCACGTAACACGTACTGGTACAAAGAAATCATCCCAGTCTCCATTTTGTCTTGTTAGTAATAGGTATGAAGTTTAGACATTCATACATACATAATTATTTATTTTAAACAGGATAATAGTTCAATTATTGAGCTTTCAACAGGAACTTCTGTCTTGATCACAATGACGTCACGAGTCATCACTGTACGCGCGGGAAAGTCCCCAGCTGCGTGGCGCACCCTCATGGGTCAGCACGTTGGTCCATATGTCCGGTAGTATATGTCTCCCCTCCACCCCCGCCGAACTCTGTCTCCAACCCGAACTCCGTAAGAAGCCCCTAGTTGTGATACCCTATGTCAAGGGTGTTTCAGAACACATTAGAAGGGTGATGAGTAAGTTTAAGGTTTAAGGTTTAAGGTTCAAGTGTTCTTCAAACCAGTGAACACATTGAGACAGTTGTTGGTGAGACGTAAGGAACCCTTAGACAAAGAAAGAGTGATAGGCCAGTGTATCAGATCAAGTGTAATGACTGTGATGCTTCATATTTGGAAGAAACGGAGAGATCTGTAAAGACGCGGTTTTTAGAACATAGACGCCCCCCCCAGTTCCACGAGCTCAGAAGTGTCGCGCCACATCCAATTGACCAACAAGGTCATGGTATCTCACTGGATGAGACAAAGATTTTGTGTGTTGAACCCAAGTATTTTAAAAGTGGAGTCAAGGAAGCCATTCAGATCAGAAAACCAAAGCCATCTCTGAACAGGGACGCAGCTGGGAACTTTCCCGCACGTACAGTGACGACTGGCGACGTCATTGTGATCAAGACAGGAGTTCCTGTTGAAAGCTCAATGTAATTAATTGGACTATTATCCGGTTTGAAATAAATAATTATGTGTGTATATCTATCAAATCCAGGATAAATGAACCTCCATCAAACGGTACGAAGTTTGTTGTTTGTGTGCTTTTTGTTTGCCTTTTTGTTTGTTTGTTTGGTTGGTTGGTTGATTGGTTGGTCACTGTCATCAAGACACCCATCGTCGGTTTTCACGGCTTGATCACTCACACTGCCTTAAAGTCATTGTTCATACCAACTGCGTATATAGTCGTGAGATATGACGATGCAAGCCACCCAACACCAGACAAATTGTAAAGAGTGTACTGATATACACGAAAATATAAAATCACACCAGTTATGTGGGTCAGCAATATAGGCCAATCCAATACGTGGGATCCACGCCTTCACCGCTGTGAGGAGAGATGACTCTGGCTCCAGTAGGAGTGCTACTCCACCCTCAGAATGTCACTACCAACTGTAATGTGATGTCTGATAACTGATGTCGATGAAAATACTAAAAAAGATCGCTCAATATTTATATATCCTATCCTAGACCATTTCTGTTTGGAATACATATTTAAACTCCACATAATCATTCCAAAATAGTGACTCACAACGTGTGCAGTTCAAAGGGAAATCTAATATCCTTACAATGACACACACCTGACAGTTATTCTTGACAAGTCAACAACTACAGTCCATAATCAAAATAGAATGGCCCACTTATATGTGACCTAGTTGACAGTACTAACCATTGCCACACCGTGTGCCTTTGACCCTTTAATAGTTCACAGCAATGTGACAGCCAGCCCGATACTGCTAATGCGCTCAGTATGTGCAGGCTCTACAAATGTTATCAAAGCGTGAAGGGCCAAAGCACCTTGTCACCCAGAGGTCTGATCCAGGTAACTTCTTCAAGATGAAATGGGCTTTGCCGGGTGATAAGGTTTTTGACATCAGCTGCCGTTGCGCTGTTTGTCTAGAAAACAGGTTTGAGGTTGTCGGCTGCAAGTATCAATGCTAAATGCCAGTCCCAGAATTTGTTTACGTACTTTCGCAGAATAAAGGTAGGTATAGATAGGGACGCAGTGGAATGTTTTTTTATGAACACACGCCAATAATGTATGCACAATTCCACAGTATCTAAGATGACATTTCCGGGAGTGTGGATCCTCCACGGAGTTTTAAATTGACACTGGGCATGAATGTGTGAGTCATTTCAGCCTCAAATAGGTCCATAGACATGCACACAAAATTATCCGACTCACCCCAAAACAGCCATGCTGCCACTTGGTCCACTTCCCAGCAACCAACACTTGACCCATACGGGTCACATGGCCAGGTATGAGATTGACCTTTCACTCATACACAGGAAAACCACAAATCTCGTCTGCGACTGAGGTTTGTGCGGTTTGGTGAGGCACTAATCTGACACCAAAGCAAAACGAGGCAATCCTGTGTTGTATGGCTTGTATTTATTGTACAATGCTGGTCCGGAATGACGCTAAATTATTGCCTAATATTCTGTATCGACAGTTTCAAATAGTCCTATCGGTGAAAATGCAGGTTAAATAAGATACAAAAACAACTATCACTACACATAAACCAATGTTTTAAAAGTATGTACATTATCTAATTCTGGTTTCTGCCAACTACTGTACACGTCCTGCTTGTCGGTACCAACCGCAGCTGACGGTCATCATTCGCATGACCACCCACACTGACCTCTGTGTTGACCCCAGTGTGGCTGTGTCCAATCAGAAGTGGACTGGCAATATAACCTCTGGAATGTTGTAAATACAACATGTCACCAGAGAAATTTACACATGGTGTACGCCCACTCATGTTATGTATGGAGAGTTGTTTAGTGTTCTGTGTGTTACTATATTCGATTGTCACTGATACAGGACAGGTCTACAAAAGGCTTCTCTAATATTAACAATATTTTACAATACTTTATAAATCGTTCACAATTGATATTGCCCGAGTATTTGAATTTTGATTTAAAAATAGGTTGAAACATTATCTTCAGGTCTACACAAGGTTTCTCTATTATTTACAATGATTTACAATACTTTATAAATCTTTCGCAATTGATATTGCCCGAGCATTTGAATTTTGAATTCAAAAATAGGTTGAAACATTATCTTCAAATTTGATATGATACTTTGGCTGTTAATATTACTGTTTTCACAAATTGATACTTCAGTTGACTGAAACTATTCCATTACACGAGTATACTTGAGAGTTCATATCAAATTGGTATCAAACATATACTCAGAAATTCTGCACCAGGTAATACAGTATTGGAATTGTGAGACGCGACCCTTTGACCTTCGGGTGTGTCTGGTGGACGATGTTGATCCCAGGGACAGAAACACTCATGTCCACTAGAATCTACCCCGCAGAGCCGCTGTGCGCATGTGGAGGTTGAGGTTACTTTTTTATGATGATGGTGAACGATCAGTTCAAGACTGCATAATCTTCAGAGTGCATAGATGAATAATGGAATAGGTATCATCATAGTTGTAACATGTTCAATTTGTAGATTTATAGATTTTTGTAAAGTATTTCTATTTAAAGTTATGTAAATGCTTTGGTGATAGCCAACTATAAGCATGTATGTATTGGTATATGAATAATACTGCAAAAGATGATGGCACTATGTTGTAGGTCTAATTGTAAAAACTGAGTGTAATACACGGACATACAGTAGAATTTGAAAATAATTTTGTCAAACAATGTGCGTGTGGCCCGAAGGTATGAATATAGTTTGACATGTTCAAGATAAAACGGAGTCCACAAATTAATGATGACACCGCCACTTGTCAGGTGACACTCTGACCTTTGACATACATTTTCCAGAGGTCATTTGTCACACTCCAAATGCAACAGACGACAATTCTTATCATCAGCGAATCAAATGTAAAGAATCTGTGTTTTGTTTGGGCACATATTTAATGTTTCACATTTCTCAAATCAACTTCATATGTTATCAACTCAATATATGTGAGTATCATATTTATCGTATCGAATAACCTGAATTATTAAACACGCAGACGAAAAATAAAAGCTGTTTAAAGTGTCATGTTCTGCAATATAACGTCTGCTTGTTGGACGATAATTTGATAAATGCGAATATTCGAGTATAAAAATGAAGTCACATCAAATCACGCTCCATGAAAAAGGAAACATGCCAGTGAAATCCTGTCGCATGACCTCAATAATCCAAAGGTCACAACCAGACCATTTTCACAGTCGCCATTTTGCTTTGAAGCATGTCAACCAGGACCAAGGATTTTATTGAAGCATGTCACCTCGAGACCCTGTCCATTATAACTATCCATAAACAGCTAGCACCCACCATTTGTATGCGACGAGACAGGTGAACCCAGCCATGAAGTTCGGGTGTTCGATTCAGGCCAGTGGCTGCCACTGTTATACACATGATGTGATGAAAGATTGCATCGTTAAGTTGAGCTTAAGAGTCGTCTATTTTTTCAGATAAGTTTGAGCATGGCAATAAAGACACAATGGATGTAATTGGAGGTGTAAACCTACTCCTAGATGGATGTATTACCATTACACGCTCGCCAGTGAAATTAAAATGAGAGAGGAAAAAAAAACGGACCACCACTTCTAACAAATGATGTCTGGATCGGAGAACCAGTAATCTTTTTATTGTCGTTTCTTATCTATAACCATCAGTGTCTTCATTGTAAAAGCGTAAACATGGTCTTTACAGGTACACTTAGCTGTAATACAATCCACCAAATCATTTGTAAATCGTCAAATTTGTGATTTAGTCTCAAAAGGTCAGAGGCCAATGGTGAAATTTGTGCTTCCCACACACTACACCGCACATTCTTCATTCTTTCATTCTTTTTATGTAACATTATAATTTAATCTGATTCACATGTATCTATATATGTGTGTGTGTGTGTGTGTGTGTGTGTGTGTGTGTGTGTGTGTGTGTGTGTGTGTGTGTGTGTGTGTGTGTGTGTGTGTGTGTGTGTGTGTGTGTGTGTGTGTGTGTGTGTGTGTGTGTGTGTGTGTGTGTGTGTGTGTGTGTGTGTGTGTGTGTGTGTGTGTGTGTGTGTGTGTGTGGCAATGTCAGGGGCTCTGGTGTAAAAAAGTGCAATGTTATATGGGTTCAAACAAAACATAAAAACAAAAGCTATTTCATAAATGGAAAATAGTTCCTAAAGACATTGGAAAAGGGTTCCTGACATCATGACACAAAATCTCAATGAATATGTTACAAAGATCTCTATCCAAAAGGGTCGATCAATTGATCTCAATGAATTGAAATGTATCTCAATTTCAATGAATTGGAAAAAAGTTCCTCTAAAGGTAAGATAGGCCCTCTGTACATGTACATGTCATCTGTAGGTGTAAAGTAATGAAAAAAGTAAATTACCATGTCATGATGATGTACATGCATTATGTAAAGTATGGGGCTCTGCCAGTGAATGTAATTCAAGAAAAAAAAACTGAGCAAACTTTAACTATGTCATTTAATAGGAAATAAATAACACCCTCAGCTTTATATAAAAGACCACTTTAGAAAACTGATCCCAAAGCGTTAATACAAGTATCATAGCAAGATTGCAGTACAACAAACTGTACAATCAGTATCTCATCACACACCGTACACATTTATTACCAACTTTCATACTTTTATTACAAATGGTACATTTCTTTTCTAAAAGTATGCACTTCAATTCTTACACAATGTCGGCTGATACATGCTTTAGTGTACACTTAAAACATAAAAGTGACACTTAGATCTATGTTAAGTGTTCACTAACAGCTGTTCAAGATGTACAATTATTGATACAAAAATGTACACCCAGTTCGTATCAATATGGACTGTTTCATGTTTTACTCAGAGTTCACAAATAAAAATACCAATAGCATCATCACACCCAATTTATAGAAAGCACATCTTTCAGTGATAGGTAGTAATTAAAACCATAGACTTGTAAGCTACATTTTTTCAAGAAATGAAAATAATCAATTTCAACTGACAATGAAAGTTGCATTTAGAAGTTTGACACAGACATTTGGTCACTGCTGTTGCTACACAATTGAATACAAAACCTAATATAGGTCAGTATAAACAGTTTCTCAATAAAAAACCATCTTCAAACACATAAACGCCTATAAACTGATATTAGAATGTATCATTTCCCACTTACTACACAACTCAATTGTCCATTAGGGTATTTATGCATTTATATTTGAATGTCAGTACTGTCCATCACCGAGGAAAATAATGACATTCTATACCATCACTTAGTGTGGCCCACCAAGGATCTAGGTGACAATGAATGCTTGATCTCCCGGGATGACAGTCAATATACTGATGCATAATAATCACCTGCCTGGATAGTATAATAATGGTCCAGTTATGAGCATGCAGTATTGACCACCGTAGTGATGGTTACACCTTTGAGAACTGCCCCCCCCCACCCCTCCCCCACCCCACACACACTATGACGTATAATGGGAGTGATTAATTTGAATACAAATACTTATTTGGTGTTACATGTATATCAACGTAATGAGCAAATGGCATGTTCTTTAAGCAGTATAGCAATTTACATATTGAAGGTAAATAATTATGTTGAATGGCAACTCAAGACCGATAGGCGCACTTATGGGTGGGTGTGCAACCATATTTTTGTCAAATTTATTGTAAGTTTAACCCATATAACCCATCCTATTGAAGAAAATTATATAAATGAAATGCATGCACATAGACTTCAGGGTGATTAAAACAGTCTAAATCTAACAAAAGGCACATCTGGCAAGGATTTGACCACTAATAAATTTGCATGACACAAAAAATAACAGTTTTAAATTTGTATCTGACTGTGATAGATTACTCTCCTGATAATACTATAATAGCGCAAAATAATATAAGGCAATGCTAATAATAGACTATTCTGTGATGAATCATGGACTTTTCCTATTACACTGAGATGGTTTATTTTGCTAGGCACAAGTATTGAAAAGTATCAATGAAAAACTTGTGATGGCTCATTGGCCCATCAGAAAGATAGCCCATTGAGTCAGCCATGATAAACAGACCAGCACACATCCGGGTAGGTGTTTGCAGTCTGAATAGGGCTATACAGTGACTCAGGGACTATTGCGTCTTTCTCCCTTTTTGGGGTTAACTTGCCCGTATGAATTATTAGGCATCTCAAATGTGTGCTTCAAAAATGGCATTTATATCATGGATTTTCGAAGGCACATTTAAATAAACCTCTCATTTATCATAAGAGTCATGATTTAAAATATGATGTAGCCTACTGTATTCTGTTTTAGAAGTTCATTGAGATCTAGAGTTGTCACTCCAACATAACAGATTGTGAGTCATTGATGTTCTCCCACACAACCCATATTTCAAATGTAGAGGAATATATTTGTCCACAGATGCTCACAATCCATTTGATATCCTGTAATGTGGTTGAGGTATTTTGAGTTGTTTTGCTCTATACAATATTGTGGTTTGTACACAGTAATCACATTGCCAATTGATTGTTACAGGTGCAAAAGAATACCTTTCATGATCATTGAACCAAGCTACAATCTACACATACATTACAACTGACACAAACTATACCCAAATCAGTATGTCTGCATCAAACACACTCATTCGTCAACAAACCTATTACACTAATCAATAAAATACTCCAGTATAAAAACCATTATGCTATCACACAGTACAAATCCCATCTAATACACACAGACCGCCATATCATTGTCACACTTTTGGCGTGTTGGGGTGTGAGATCTCTAGCGGGTGTCTCATACCATTCGTCTTGTTCTTATTATCCTTGAGTGCCCGGCACAAAGTCAGAGATTGAAAGTTAAAACTTGGCACGACAATGGATGAAGCATCCGTCTCCTCAAAGTCTTGCTCATCCTGATCCTGCATGTCCTGCTGATCCTCGATGCATCCAGAGTCTCTCCTGGATGATTCAACAATGTCCTCAAGGATCTTAAGCTCATTGGGATGTGGAAGCATCACCGGCCCCGGTGAATGCGACCGCATGGATGAAGTGGGTGATAATAAGGGACTGAGTGGCTGAAACGTTGTCATGCAGCGCAGCTCAGAACTCGAATGTCCGTACGAGTATGTGGCTGAGTATGTTCCATCCTCGGAGGTACTCTGTACAGAGGACGATGAGGCATGATGCCCGTCTCTCTCACGGTACGGAGGAGGCTCCTCCACCGGGAACTCTGTGAGGTTCCGCGAGAAGCGCAATGATGCAGCTGCTGCAACCACTGGTGAGTTGACATTGGTGTTCTCCAATAGGAGGATGTCCGAACTGTCGCCGAGTGTGGTGGACATGTTGGTGAGGTGGTGGTGTGGGATCGGAGGACCGCCAATAGGACAGCCACATGCCAGCGTATCCGGTGAACTGTCCAGTGCTGCTGTTGCGCGGTGGCAGCGGCGGCATGTTCGCGACTCCACTGTCCGAGACCCTGGTGACCTCGAGCGCTTCACACGCTTGTAACCAGGACAACAGCGACACACAAAACATGACACGATGACTATGACAATGATGGTGACTGCGGCAGAGGCACCGGCGATCAGTGGGATGTGCCTGTCATATGTGACTGGTTCGAGCGCTGCTGGCTCCTCACAGCAGAAGCGCTTGGTGGCACTGCCACAGCAGTACTGCTCATCGGGACCGCCCCACTTTGGGCAGTCAAAGCCAGTGTTCCAGATTCCATACTCATCAGAGAAGCCGGGGCAGTGGGCCACTCCTCGGCTTTGTTTGTTCTTGTTCTTGTTGCGGTGTTTCCTGTCTGCTTTCAACGCACTGCTGCCTTGTATCTCCCTCACCTCTTGGGGAGGTTTTAGTTCGCGATCTCCTGAAGGCATGGTGAGGCTGTGTTTTAATGTGGTTATAACATTGCTGGTCTTAGGGGTCAGTTTTGTTTATCTTTTATGTTATTTTGTTCAACTGATAATACTCAACTTTCCATACTTATTATGAGTATGATCCTTAACCAATGTAAGGTCACCAACAGGGTCCACGTTAGTTATTCTAACACTTGAGAAAAAAGTATGTTGACGAGTTTACTGGCTTGCACCAACACCTATCCAATAATCTGTGAGAAATCTAGCCTTATTTCCTTCTATATGATCACTCACTCACATCATCAACCTATATTTATCTTTATTGCTGCTGTTGCTCTATCTTTATTGCTCTGTTTTATAACCATTTCATGGCAACCCTAGTTTAATATCCATCATTGTTTTGATTCTTATGTTTATACAGGATATTAGTGGGTTATATAATATTTGACTTAATAATACTTTTAAAAGCAGACTTTTAAAAGTAATATACTTAAGTATATTCGGATATTATATAAAATTATCCATCAATAATTCTATATTGTTTGTCTTAAGATTATAAGCAAACTAGATTGAGATATCTTAATGAAATATATCCTTGATTCACATGATCTTGATACACGAATCCCTTGTGGCAATCAATTCTTATTAAATGGCGGAGAGGTCTCCCAAAAGTCTATTTAAGCCGTGAATTTCCCATGCATCCTTGATATATCCTTATAAACTGGATCAGCATTGCGATGTTTGAGCAGCAATTATGACATTTCAAGAAATTGATGCAGTATACAATTTTCAACACCATCAATCTTCAAACATCTATTCAAAAATGTGGCATCTAAGTTCAGGCGTTTTTCCCTTTATTTGTTTAATATAAAGCAAAACACTCAAATCAAAGTTTGCTTACTATTGGAGTCTTATGTCAAATGCTAAAAGCAATCTAATTCTGCAAAGAGCTATTTTTCAACATCCCAACGTGAAGTGTTTATTTGACGTCATGGTAAATCATAATCACTGTGCTTGTGTCTGGTTCTATTGTGTAGGTGGTCTTTTCCGCCGTCTGTTGGGCTTATTGTGGGTTTGTACAAAGGAGTCTGCCAATATTGCAAGATAAGCTACGTACTTTTGTCTATCCTCTTCCAATTTTTAATGTTAATTAGTATCATGTGACATCATAACCAGTCAGCAAAGTTTCTTCGTGGATGGGTGCAAACAAGCCGCTATGTTGTTTGTGCAGATCTGCAAAAATAGAAAGTAAAATACCTGATGATCAGAAATATAGTCCATAAAACTACAAACTCTCATGACAATGTCAGGCTGGAAATGGCAGTGACTTATTAAATATAGAAACACTATCAATTTTCACCAGTCTATTGAAGTTGAGGATGGTCTCAAACCTGCTGTAAAAAGTAAGAAAAAATTTACCTGATACTTCAGCGATGTTCTGATACAGAGAAATGTCACTATATGTGTCTAATACCGTGATTTGATGGTATTACTTTGAATAGAATATGGTGCGACAGTTTTCTAATAAACACTGATTTTTATTAATATTTGAAATAGCAATGTTGCTGTTGCGATGCCAATTGACAAGCTAGTATATGTTATGATGGCAAAGCCTTTCTAATAATATTTTAGCGTCTTCACATATTTTTCTTTAAAAAACTAAAGAAATATTGAAATACGCATCCTGCTCAGCCATCAAAGAGAAACTATTGTCTGTGACCATGGCACACACACCGAAGACGGTGCGGATAATTATCATTGAGGTATACACACAAGGCAAAATAGTATACTACATCACATCGGGTATAAAATACATACCAGCTAAAAGTAACAAAAAAACAAAACACTAACACGATCAAAAATAAAAACCAATGTAGTGCATTACCACATGGCCCCGAGTACTACAAACAAGCTGATAAAGAATAATTTCGTTTATGCCCGTGCACAGTTTCTCTTTCATTAGCGGGAAGCATCAAATTCCGTCTGCTTATTGCTACAATCACTTCCGGTTCCGACACGCGCCACCATTACACATCCACTTCCGGGCTAGTCATGATCAACAGGCCCAGTCTGAGTCCACATTATAGACAAGTTGCATATGAGACTGCACGTGCCAGACTACTCCATTTTTTGCAACAGCAAAAATATCAAATGATCAGGGAAGATTAATGAGGTTAATGCTTAGTTCTCAGATTTCTTTATTTTTCCAGGAGATAATGGTATGGTGTTTGAAACACATCTATTAGACGTGTTAGTGAACATTTGTGTTACTAACCCTTTTCAATATTCACAGATTACTGCCGCATGCTTACATCTGCCAATTGCATTGTCATTTGTTGCATGTAGTGCCCACCTGTATACTACATGCATATACTATCGCGGTCATTCATAGCAACGCAGGGACGACTGCCCATCAATGCAAGTCCATGACCTCGCGGTGAACACCTGTCCATGACGGACGCCATTCGTATTCCTTCTTTTGGTGTCTATGACAAAACAATGCTATAACATACACTCTAAGAATGCCACACAATATAGTGGTTATGGAAGAAGAAGGGACATTATGTAGGTGTCTTTATCATGGCGGCATGTGTGGACACTGCTGAATGGTGGTGACCAGTGGTCCATTGTGGGGTGATGACGGAAACATCGAACATTGCCAGTATAGACAACAACAGCTTGTTTGATTATTAGATAGGTTCCCTATCCATTCACAACTGCACCTCAAGGCCACTTTTGCTTTTAGATGCTCTGTCCCAATCACCTGCTTGGATTCATCTATACATAAAGGAAAGTCATTGTGGCTGAATACAATGGTGTGATCTTGAAGTTCTACTCATACACTCATATACTGTACACCATATAAACTATGAAACGATAACCATAAATCTTGTATGCTATAAATCATTCAGACAACTCCAACCCATTATTACATTTTGCAAGTCTATGTGTAGTCACTCCTCAAATCAAATCCAGACATTACTACAAATGCACGCAGTAGCTGAGAGGTACAAAGCAACAATTGTGTGTCCCAAATGTCATTACTGTTCAAGTGTGTAGGGTGGAGTCGGCAGTCCTCCGCACCCAGGCACACATGACCCCATTACTTTATTGCATTACACCGAGTGGTCTGCTCTTTTATAGGATTACATTATGCAGTATGAATGTCAGCAAATGGTTTGTCAATATAAATTAGCTTATAAGTCACCATAAAATCCAACCAAAACCCATGTCACCTGTATGCTTTATGGCAGGAATATGAATTTTGGATGACTGTATTATTTCAGGTGTAGGTTTTATGTGTCTTATACCATGGACCATTGACTCTGACTGACTGCCGTTGGACGACAAAATCAGTAGTGCACAAGAAAATAAGTCATATACTGATGAGGGAACTAATTTCATACCTCGCAACAACAAAGTCTTTCAGCTATATGCAGATGTATTAATAGACTTCCATCAATTCATGTCAATTAATCCGAACTCAACTCTTTTACACAGCGTAATATGACAAGCTTTCTCATAAAGCATACTCAAATACCAATTGAGATTTGAACCGTGATCGGTTGCTATCTGCATCCAGAATATTAACCACAACAAGCCACAACTTTTACGCATATATTGCCGATGTATCAACTAGTATCAGGTGCATTGAAAAGGCGCGTCTTCACCTGCAATCACCACTAATCCTGTGTTATTACATCCTTCATCTTTAACATACTCAAGCTTGAAATGCCACTACCCAGCAGAGATATATCCAAGCTACCATACATCATAGCATGTGGATAATGAATGAATTGTCTGTTAACGTATTTATGAGCGCGCTAGAGCATACGTGAATCTATAAATGGCAGCACCTAGCCTCAAACTTTAGATAGTTGTTGTTTTCATCATCTTCAAGGTACCTGTACAGTGGCCAAATACTAAATTTATCTTCTTTCAGTTCTGTGTTAGTCTTTGATGCAACGCTTGCCTTATTGGAAGATGGTACTGTCATTTGTAAGGGTCATGATAGAATGTTTTAAAATCTTATGAAACAAAGACCACTAAACGATCTAGAGGTAGGGTCACCTAAAGCCATACAGTTTGTACACTACATACCCACCATTATTGACATCAATACATCATTCTAACCAAGGTTTTGTATTTATTGACAGGGCCTATCAGCAAAGAGGGAGACATTTTGCCCGCGGCTACGGTCCTATTACTGTCATTAGAGGGTATTTAGCCGCATTCACGATCAACAAAGCAATGTTTGTTCTAGGGAAGTTTTGATCAATAATTCAGCATTTGTAATAATGATTTGCATTTTATCTATATAATCAAGACACGTACAGACAATAAGAAATGGCCTATAGCTTGATTTTTGCTCCAATAGAGAATAAAAATACACGTTGTCCTTACTAGTGGAAAGTTATATCAACGGCCAACAATGTTCTTTGCACGGTTTTAGGGCTTAGGGCTATGTTTGTGTATCTATCTTCCCCATATCTATAAACAGCACTTATATAAATTAAAAACAAAATCCGTCTGAAAACACCGTTTAATAATACATGTAAAGCCGCCGGGTCTGCTATTATACACATGTTTAGAGGTAGTCTGCATTAAGAAATGAATCCACACCACAAAGCGCTTCTTGGCGCTAGCACCCGAGGATCCCACTTAGCTAATTCGAAATGCCTGCTCGTTTTCACTTCAACCTACACATGTTTGAATCATTACTATTTCAGTTGTACTGTAGTAAGTGGCGGCAGTTTACAATTTATCTTGATCATTATTCCAAGAACAAAAATCTCTGATGTGTAAGCAATCTTCAAACTGCATATACCACTCATCATTGCATCAAAACACCAATACTTGAATTTCTGTTCCTTGCAAAGATGTGCATTTTGCAGCACAGGGTCATCGCAGTTGCTTTAACCTAACTCAAACCACAGAAGAAGTGTAAAACTAGCCAAGTGCCGTGCTCCGTCCGTCATCCGGCGCGTCCATTATCCCCGCTATAACACGCTGTACGAGTTGTCGGGGTCGTGTGCACCTGTCGGCACCTGCCACTCTGCCGGGCCGGCACCCGTCAGCACCTACCGTCTGCTACACCGTGTTATCGCCGGGCGGCCTCATTAGAGGGTCCGGCGCAGACGACAGTTTTCAATATACATGTGTTCCTTGTTGATGTGACGCGGCCGGGCATTGGGAGGATTTATTGTAATGCTCACCAGTAATAAGAATTAAGGAAATTAAGGTTACGTGCACGTGGTGATGGCCATACATTATCAGTTACTAAGATGGCACAGCGATATATAAAATCTTCCATCTATACGACTATTACATTTTATCTATATCATAGTGTCGTCCGTATTTTCATGGCCATTTAATAGACTCCTCCAGCTTCAGCATTCTGCAAAACAGCCTCGTCTCAGTGTATTTACCACTCATTCTAATGGTCCAGCATTTGCTTCTCGTTTTATCGCTCGCTGATGTGGCGGACATAAGCAACATATGTTGAGTGTATCAACAACGTTTTACACTTACAACTGGCAGCTTTTAAACCACTAATGGTGTGTACTGCTACTAGCAATTAGATTCCAATAACATGGTTGTACACCCACAAGTAAATCCTCGGACGATGACATCACTTGAATTGAAGATAAAAGTGGCCGTGGCCACTTTAGTATCAGCATGTTAACATGTTATTTACTTAGTCCTTGTAGAAGTAATACCCATAATCTCTTTAAGCTGCAGCCCTCTTCTTTTGCTTTAACCCCAGAGCTGTTTTCTCTAAGTGTATTAGCTTGTATGAGCAGGGCTAAGATCAAGTGGCTCTTCAATGTATAACTCTGTAAGCGTTTGTTCTGAGCCCTGAGTTTATTTGTTGCGTGTAACTTGCATAAGAGTTGTAGGTACATCACAGCAGACGAGCCAAATAGTATCGCGTCTGTCCGTAGTTCGACCTGGTGTGCTTTGAGCACTCAAATAACATTGGGTGATGAATATCAAAGCTGCTGAGAATTACTGTGATATGGGTAAGTCAAAATATATATGCATTATGTACATTGATTAAATTGCTCTGATGAATTTAAATACACATTGTTTGGTCTGAACACGTGAACCTATACTGTAGTATGATCATAACTACCTACATTTCCAGCTTCATCAGTGTTGTAAATATACTCTTTCTACATCTGTCACATATAACTGGATTCTGAGATCCTCATCATAATCTGGATTACAATGGATCCAGAGGCTCCATTACCCACGGACACGTGTCCGGCAGACGGAGCCAGATTAGTGTGTGGGTCGGATGACGTCCTCCCGCTGCAGCCACCATTCTGGATACTCAGATCCAGACTATAATATGGAATGAGCATAGAAAATAGAAAGCTAAATTTAAGGAATATGAAGTTTAAAGCTGTGAATTGTACGCCGTGCAATGAACTGTTTTAACCTGTTCTCACGGTGATACGCATTCTTGCCAATCCCTTCCCCTTTCTGCATACCTTCATCGTGATTAAAAAGCTATGTTATTCTAACAATAGAAGCACAGATACAATTGAATTGATGAGGTTCATCACAATCGAGTGAGATGTCCATTACAATTAGTGTAAAGAGAACGCATCTTAACTAACATCAAAGCCACTTGGGGCTCCTCGTTTAGCATCAAGCATTGTGATCCGCCACAACATGTGTTGTGCATTGTGTGGAGCTAGATGAAGCTCCAGCTGTGTCTAGAATCTCGCTAGACATGTGATCCACTCTATAGAGCTAGCTCATCAGCTAGCAGAGTCTGTTCTCTATCCCTATTGTGATCGTATTATGTAGTGCATACGTACTTGAAGTGTCATACAATGTACATACTGAGCGTATTTTGTATTATATTTAGTCATCAATCTTTAGCAGATGTATTTGCATAATAACTACACTGCCAGGTCTATTGAATTTCATGAATCATACTTAATTAGCTAAATCCGTAGGAAATGTAAAACAGTAAATATATTGCACATCAATAGATATTATCATTTTGCATGCTCTAAGCTGGGTAAGGTATTTTGCGTCGTTCCAAAACCGATGTCTGTATATGAAATGCAAGAGGTTAACCGTATATATAAACTTTAGACAGTGTAGCATTTTGATTAGAAACCAAACACCTCTACCCCATCCCCTTTCACAAGAAGAAAGTCGTAGCAAACAAAATGTTAAATAGGCAGCTCTTACATGCATACAAGACCCAATCAAATACACATTAAAAAGGAAACATTTGTTACAGCAATTGTTACAATCTTGTGCTGCTTTTTTGCGCTCCCACTTGCCAGCGTATTAAGTGTCTCGGTAGCATGTGTTTCTGACACCATGTATAGGTCAGTGGAGAAAGGCCAGCTGGGAGGCGTGCGCTCCGATACCAGGGCTGGCAGCCACTCTCTAATCAACTATGACAGTACATCGGCGGTGGGTGTACAACTATTCCATCAAGCTGACGTGGTGGGTCGGCTACAGTGTCCACGATGTGATACCCTGTTGTGAGTCTATATGTAGAGAAGAGTGGATTAGGTGTAGGATATATACATTAGACTGGATGTTTGTATCATACGTCTAATTATGTCATTTGGACTCATTAACATCACAACCTTGTGGAAATTAACATGAAGTTATAGAGCAATCATCATTTGCCACGTGTATATATAATGTATGGGTTTCCTGCTGTTGTTTTGTTCTCATGTGCTAATTGCATTCTTTACGATCATCATACTTGCGTTGTCAGTACAACCCTACCCCCAAGATATATGTATCAAGCCACACGAATATACAATGCTGTATATACCTTTCCAAGTACAGACTTCTACCTGTAGTCATATTGACTTATAATCAGGGAAACATCGCAGACGTATTATAGGTTGTGTGTGCGTGTGTGTAATTGAACACGTGTACTCAATCAGAAATAAAAATCTCACTACACAACAAGCATCATCACTACGAGTTAATCGGACAAGAGTAATCATGTATCCGATCATAGCCGAGAAGTGAACTAGACGTTATCATGCTGCTGCAAATCACAGCCAAATGCCGTGAAATTAAATTTTATGGTGCAAAGTGATGGGGCATATTCCCGGAAGTGACAGGCGGCGGCAAGTTTTGGCGAGCCTCAGATAGGAGCCGTGTTTGTGTATAATTATAACTTATAAAGCGTATGCACGTGTTAACATGGAGTAGGCCCCTACATTTTTCAGTCTCATTTAGTGTTTTTTTTTCGCAATTGCTGGCTTGTACTTGCTGCACTGTGTCAAAATAAAGGACTCATAGGCAGATTCTAGGGGGCGCACGGGACGCGCGCTCCCCTCCCCCACCCTTCTCCCACTAAAATACTTCATTTTCATAGTTTTTTTACACGTCCGCCATCCATCGCGCGTACAAAACCAATGCAATCCCTTAAGTGCCCCCCCCCTTTTCCCAAAACATGGATCTGTCATTGCATTCTAAACCTACACAGTTTACAGCGCGCACCATGCCGTGTGTGTTATTATGACGTGAACATTCTCATCCCACACCCAGTGTGTGCATACAAATAGCGTACAAAGTGTACACAGTATCAAGCTACCTGGTAATCTCTTTATCTCAGTCTTAATCTCTCCCTCTCCCATCTTCTAATGCCAACTATCTGCCTGCTAAATGTTTACACGCCGGCTGTTTAGACTTGCTTCAGGAATGCGTTGCATTGCATTCTCAGTCTTACAACAAACATTAAAATTTTGTGAATTTTATGTTTGCTTGATTGTCTGCCATTTTGATAATGTACCACTTGAAATTTTACAAATTCTAATCATCAACAAATGCTGTGAGGCATGTAATATGTTCCAAATGTGTATCTACATCGCAGTATTACTTGGTTCATCCTCCAGAAACGTGACAATTATTCACAAGTTATTCGTTCATACACTTCAGTGATTACAGATGTTTACGGTTTGTTATATTTGTAAAAATGCTGCAAATTGATGAAACAGCTGTTTGGCATTTATAACTCAAGATTAATAAGCACCTCATTGTTCCCAAAAATCTGCACTCATCATCATACACGTTGTTAACCCATTGAAACCTGTAAAGAGCATTTGCTTCTAAGAATTGTAATATTGGCACAAGACTCCGAAAAAACAAAGAATGTTGTATTTTACCAAATGCCATCTTCATTATGACCACTGTTTAAACCATGCGAGATTCCTCAGCAATAATTGGAAAACTAATTGCAAAATTTGTCCCATTCATTAGTTTGGCATAATTACATTTCTGATTGAAATGATCCGGAAATGCTGCTATTCGAATGAATGTTTGAGACCGTTTGTTGGAAGCGATCGGCAGTACATGCGTGATTCTGTTTGAACACAGTTCGATATTATTTGCAATTACTTAATTAAGTAAGTAAGGTAAGTCAGTGCATTGCAAAATTACCATTATTTCAATTAAAGACCAATACCACAAAAACACAACAAGACACAAAAATACACATACAACCATCTTGACATTTGACTATGCAATCGTTTTTGACACAGAACCAGTTTGATAGCTTTTGGTAAACTAAGTGAATATTTCAATGTATCAGAACAGCGATTATGTATATTCCCCAAGCATAATAGTATAAATGACCAGATATACATGCAATACATAATAGTATCCACTGAAAATGAAAATAGGTTAAAGAGAAATACAATTGTTGTGGGGTAATACAGTGGTCAAATGCAATTTTAATCTATTATTTAGGACCATATATTTAGAAAAATAGTTTGCAACAAACCATAGTACTTAATTATAATGTAAATTAAATTTATCATATATTGAAAAAGGCTCATCGAAAACATTAGAATGTGAAGCCAAGGTACCCATTTAAATGTTAAATAAATCAAACTACTGTTTATCCCTAAAATGCAATGACTCAACTCATACTCACTCTAATCACTCTGCAGCCTCTCCCGGTTGATTGCTCAACTCATTACATCACTTCCCGCAACACTCTAAACCCGCACGCCGGCGGATTATCTCTTAATTCCGTGGATTTATGTGGGATTATCCGGCTTGATTTGATGAGTTGATCAAAAGGTTACGTCAACAATCAAGTGATGGCTTCAGTATTTTAGCTGTTTTAGGGTACACATGAACGTTGTGCATTGATGCGTAACGTAAAGGGTACTTTATACGCTTCACAGATTCTTACTCACTTTGCATTACCATGAGGCAGTGAATATTACATGTTCTAATATCCCTTGGGTGCATTATTCCTCTAGTAGTTACAAATTAATCCATATAATTGATTACTCTATTGGAAAGTATATAAAGTATATTCCTACACATCCTAAGCCAAGTTTTTGAATGCGTAATGATGATCGGTAGAAGCTTTCGTAATGATTTCATGTAAAAATATAATCATTTTACACGCAAATGTCTGCACAATCCAGCATTGCGTCTGACTTATCCACTGTATGCCGTAGAACCTTGTCAGAACCGACTGGTAAATGTTATGAAATTGGTGAAATATCCGAGATAATGTTGCTATCCATCATAGCAGCAGATCCCATCAAAATGGAGTGACTGGATCGTACAGTCATTCGTATGTGCAGGTGTCATCAATCCTTAAACATGAGCAACATATATCCAGGTCTTTAGTTCAGATGTATCTGCAACATGGACTGGCCTAAAATGTGAGAAAAGAAACATATATTGAAGTGTATCAATTCGGTTGAATTGAATAGTATTTGATTGATGCTTACATATAGTTATATGTCTATAAACATGTATAGCTATTGGTATGTGTAGTAAATTGCATGTGGCTAATTTGTGGATAAACATGTAAAATGTTCTAAAGTAAACAAAAACGTTTTGTTCATGATTCTACAACCGATAATAAAATGAATGTAGTGCAATTTCACATACAGTAGGCCTAAGCATGTTCTCATTGTAAATGATCAACTGTTGACGAACAGGAACTTATTCCCATGAGTCCAGTATACACAGCTGACCACAAAGACACGCTCCAAATGCCTGATCAGATTGTGAAAAGATTCAGCCTCTCGTCTTTCCAAACTAAACCACTTTCCCACGTGCCTTTTTGTCGTGGACACTTAGCTACATCCCCTATCTATCAGTGCATCTTATGGTGAGTTTATAAAACTAACAGATCTAAAACAACCAACTTCACATTTCCCATAGTTCTCCTCGGCAATCAGACTTCGCCATCTTGTCACAACAACCACGTGCAAATGTAAACAAAAGGGATGTAATCCTCTTGAAATTGCCACAATCTTCGTCACTTATTGGCCTCTCAGAGGGAGCAGCACTGCTAATTCCGGTAATCTGTGCGCCAATCGCCGATAGGTTACGTAAGTCTATAGGCAATTATTGTGACAATTGTGCGCAAACCAAAATCCAATGATGCTACTTGACCTGAACGGACATCTCAATAGTGAATGTTCAACTCTTTCAGGCCAAGGCTACTTTTAGCAAATACTAATGAATAGCAACTGGGACTGTTGATTAACTATTCATCAGAAAATTGAGAAACACTAAAAAGTGTCCCAAACAGCCCCACTCTCTCCTATAATATTTCACGCATAAGATATTCGCCTCCTAACTCAATCCTTATTCCGCATATAAGCAACCATGATAACAGTCTATGCAACCGCTTATATGAAAAGAACAAGCACATCCTGTGAAAAATGAAGAATTCGCAGGTGTAAGAATATATCAACAATACAATGACAGTTCCAATAATCTAAACATGCATTTAAATCACTGATATCCTGCACCACGAACACCATATAAACCTCTCCCTATCACAAAACTAATGATTCACAAAATATTTAATTAGAATTCCAATGTCCCAGCGGCCCATAGCAGACTTCTCCGTGTTCCAATCAAAGAGCTTGCCATCGCATACAACTCAACTATAAACCAAAAGTTCCTCGTGGCTCTCTCACTTTTGCAATTCATATGTCAAATTCCTTCCCCAGCACACGAGACACAATCTATACACCCTACATCCTATCCCATCGTAAATAAAAATGGAACTTGTTCAACGTCATCCAATGCCTGGTTCAATCTCGCTAAATGATCTTACCAGTGATGTCTAAATTGCAAAACTTGAGTGGGTATGATTGTGCTCGATGCTTGAAAAAAAAAATAACGTGGCATTAGCGCTAATCCAACCAAGGATTGGAAATTTTAATGCTTTGAAAATAGACTTCATTGTAAAGTAATGATATGTGTTGTAAAGTCAACTGTATAGCTATCAATAAATCTATTCTGTGGAATCCAATTTCAGTGAGTGTTTACAAGTGCAGATGTGAAATAGAAACCTCCTGTAATTGAATTGCAGTTATAATCCTTGGAAATGTCAGATAAGTTCAAATCTATTTATTGAAATATCTAACATTCTGATTCAATATCATGAACAAATGTAATCTACATCATTAAAGATTCGGATAAGAATTCTAATCACCACTTCAATAGTCCTATCTAAATTCTATTTGATGTTATTGGTGTTCTGAGTGACAAATGTGATTCTAGATGTTTTACCCGATGCCACTCGAATCAAATAATACACTCCAGCCTTTTAAAGAAAACATTTATGTTTATATCCACACGTAATAATAAACAATACCTTTTGACAATAGTAAAGTTCACCAGTTGTATACAATCCCCGTTTACGGAGTCACAATCTCATATTCTTGCAGAGAATGTGTACTTTTACTAGTCCAATTTAACCTAATTGTAATTATATAAAAACGTGTTGTATACAAATTCTAAGGAAATTTTATTTTAGCACAGACAACATTAGTCCAGTCAATCATCAAGATAGTCCAAGACACTCAATTCGCACGCAACAACTGATCATGATCGTTCGACTAATCATGAATCGTGCTGAGCGAACGACGCCCGGAGCATCGCCACCAGCGAACGATGACCGCTCAGTCTACAGCTGTTTACATACAGTGAAACTTCACTAATTAATTTCTCAGTATTTGTAGGATGTTTTTATGCTATACGCGTAACCATCAACACGTGGCATATGTTTGTACAACATAACATTTTCAAACGAATGAAATAAAATGCCTGAGAATATGGCGGCAAAAACTAAGCACCATAAGTGTAGTATCCAGTAACATATTCTGAGTACATGGCAAAATGTACAAAAATTGTGTCCATTTAAATCAGAACCAAAGGTAATGCATGTTAATCCACGTAAATACGCCGGAGGTGTCATTTTTTTGTAACATGATCCCGAACATGACTCGAACTACACAGGTAAACATAAAGTATTGTCTAAAATATTGAAGTTGTGAATGTTTGTGTGCCATTTGTTTTTAAGAAAAGAAAGCTTAAAACCACAAACTTGTTGAATCACGACAGAGACGCGATTTGCCGCACCGGCGCACGCCTCACTGCGTATGCGTGATTAACCAAACTCATTAATGAACAAACATGGACGTCGCCCGGGGACTGCTCTTTAATCGTCTGCGGACGAATCAAAGGCGGCCGGGGACTACTTACAGCTGCGGACTTGTCACGTTTCACGACTCGGCCATTCGATCACCTTTATCAACTCTTTAACCTTCAGATAACGTTGGAACCAAGTGAAAACCTATAAATCTTAAGTGTCATTTAGTCATCTGAGGACTTGGCTTCTTCTCTGTTGGCTGCTTTATATAATGACTTGCCAATAAGACCACTTGTATCACAATAGTATAAACTTACTACTGCCGCTGCTGCGGTAGTGATAGCGGTATTTGTGGTTCACCTCGGGTGTTTTACGAATTAACAAGATGCTAAATTTGATAATTAGAAAAAAATATTCAACTGGCTTCCAGAAACGCTATCACAACTGCCGTCAGCCACGGATGATGGTTCAACAATGTGCAGTCAGTTTGCCTTGATCGGCGCCTTGATCCAGAACGGGCTAGTAGGTGGATTCTATAAGTCACACGTTAGTGGAAACTCACTCACAGCTCGTAAATTAGGTGGGTATGTGAAATGGACCATGCATCATGGTACTGAGTGAGTAGGCCTATATAGATTGTGGAACAAACTATACACCAGCGACATTCTAGACAATTGGAAGCAACAAACCTAGATCTGCGTTTGCTTTATAATTGCCATGCATTTAACAGCTGCATACTAAGTCATTCCAATTTTGTGACCATTAAGTGCATGCATACATGTACATATACATCATCGTTCAACGGTCGTATAAAATATCGCCGCACCCAAAAGTAAAGTGTAATGCAAGCTGGCCACCTTTCTTACGACTGTACAAGTGATGAACGTGAACCAAATGTCCTCCGCCCTCTTTACCGCGAAGATGATGTTGTGAGAGAAAGTGAACTACGAGGAATGAGCAACAATCGCACATAAGCGTGATGAGAGGAATGTCGTACGTCACAACACGCGCGGGACGCGGCTTTACGACATACTCATCATGTAGCAGCAGATATACCGGTAATCCCGTGTCAAAACACTCCTGCTACGCCCCTGCTCTTACTCTAACTGATCTTTTACTTCTGCACCTCCATATTCACCTTTTCTTCTCCCCCACCCCTTGTAGTGTAGTTCCTCATCAATCATGAGTCATGATTATCATGCCAAAAATATGAGAACACGTTATTTACCCACCCGTCAGACACAGTGGTGTTGACAGGCGATGTCAGTGATAAGTACCCCACCTAAAACACTGCAGTACTCCCGCGGGACTTCAGTATCAGTAAGAGTATCTCACATATCCGCCGGACCCGAAACTCGAGATAAGACAACACGAAGCGTCACATTTCAAAACGCAAAACAAACTGAGCGAATTCCCAGTTTTGCACGGTAATTTTCTGTTGTTTATCATTCTGCATTCCACCAGTCCCGGGCCAGTAATATGCATTCTCCATCATATATTTTGTATAATAAGAATATATTTCGCCTGGAGCTTGCGATGAGATGAATCATGCTTGAAAAAAGAGCTTATGTTTTGTAAGTTATTCGTAAAAATAAGAAAAAAATTCATGTAAAAATGTAGCAATCTTGGTTGATACATAGATAGAGTGCACTATAGTGTCACATGAAATATGCTTACAAGTCAACCATGTGTATGAGCAATAAAAGTGGGAGCTGATTCATTGAAACACGATCTTGCTGACGTTAAATTGACCGTAAAGCAATCCATCAGCACCTACGCGTATTTCCTGTTCCGGGTGCAAACGTGGTGGTCATTTGGTCACTTGATCCGTGCGGTTTGACCATAAAGCGACACAGCAGCCGGCGGGGGTTGGCAGGCGGACAGAGGGCGGTCTGTACGCGGCAGACACGGTCCGTATGGAGGGTGAGGGGCGAGCGTCATAGGTCACGTGATGTGGAGTTTTTTTTTATAGCTCTGCACATTGAGTTTGGTTATCATGAAGTTTGTGGTACAACTATACAATATAAATAGTCATTGCCAATTTTGCACATTGTTGCAGTTGAATCCCAACATACAGAATAATCCATTTTTCATAGTTTACTTTGTCGCCGATTGCCGAAAGGGTCATTGTTAGTGACAAAACAAACTGGCAAAACTTCTGATACAATTCAATATTTTTTCCACCAGGCCTTTCACTGGATTTCTACCATATAAATGTGTATAGAACATGTATCTATTATCTGAATGGTCAGTTGTTCTAGCCACGTGCCATTCTGATTCCAGCAAGATTATGCTAGGCAGACAGATCATGATGATTTCATCCAGTGATGGAATCTGAATCGGCAAGCTTCCAAAAAACATAATGTAAATGCGCCACACTACACAAAACATAACCACCCAAACCCCACAGGACGTATTATGCAACGCCATGGGGGAGGTTGATGCTAATATAGAGAAAACACTAGAAAGGATACTTCCAATCTGCCATACGATAGCCGCGGTGAACGCGGAATCCCCCACAGGGACTAAGGGGTCGCAATAAGGCGTAATAGCGTCATAGGCCAGGGTGTTATCATCAGCAATCTGGCAGCAAAAGATCCTTTCTTTATCTCTCTATCTTTCTTCCCATATTTTAGGCCCTTTGTTTCTAACACTTGGTCCCCCGGGGATGTGTTTGTCTGGACTTTGTTTTCGTAAGAAGTTTGTTGAGGAAACGATGATGGCCCCTAATCATCTTATTACAGGTTTTAAAAACAAATAAGCTCTTGTGACTGGGCAAATACATGTAAGTGGGGTTGTATACACTTGATGTTGACTTTTGTGTATGATAAAATCTTCAGTGTAATGTTGATATATTTTGCTACAAAACCACACGCACGCACCAGCTTCTCTTACTAATCTTGCACAGTCCACAACTTGGTATATCTGGTTAATCACTCAAGACTTGTAATGAAGACTTGTAATGAAGACTGCATGGGTGTGTGAGGAGTGCGTATGTTTCACTGTGCACGTGGGTGCGTGTTAACACGCGTCCGTGACCTACCATTCTGGATGCTCCTCTGTCAACGCGTCTAAGTACTTCATTGTAAGTGTCAAAACAAACTGGATAAACTTCTTATCATGTGACCATTCCACGTATTTCCCACCAAGCCTTTCACTGGATTTCTACATTATAAATATGTATACACCATACAGTATATCCATTATCTGACTGGTCAGTGGTTGTAGCCACGTGCCATTCCAGCAAGATTATGCTAGGCAGGGTGTCCGTAAGTCAGACGAGCTAGATAATTCTAGGCAGGGATCCTAGAGGCCAGCAGATAGCGGTATTTACGTACAAATTGCGCTGTCGAGGTAATGGCTCTGTGATGGTGCGAGGGCGGGACTGGACAGTGCATATCTCACAGCAGCGACCGCCGATATGCCATAGAACGGGACGTGATGGTTCATTACACGTCTGAAATAGCTTCATCAGTGATTGGTAGATCATCACATTTGCTGGTGCATTATATCAATTAGATTGGCATGTGCCAGCTACTGTCTAAAATGAACACATTTCTCGTGTGAATGCTACACACAAGTGTCATAATAGGAGGTGAATCGAGTTAAAAAATAAGTCTCCAACATTTAATTGGCGAACAGCAAAACCAGGTTTGTAGATACCCGTTCAAAATGTATAATCTTTGATTCACCATGCTCACAACCAAATCAACGTGCTGAACAAGGCATATGTTGTATCCATGAAAGTATGTTTCAACGTGCACCGGGCCACCTGCCCACCTCGGGCCGTCAGACCGCAGACGTATGTACACAGACCGCACAGCACCACACGTCACAGGCCTCACGTAATTAAACCATTGATTTGAGGGCCGGCTGTTCTTTTTGAAAGTTGACCATTGAACCCAAGGTATGTGCCAATAGAATTAGCAACTTGTCAGTGCGTGCACATCTGTATATGTGTACATTCTGCTGATTATTCGTGTACGGCAACTGGGACAGAATTTGCGTAAGAAAATTGTGTGTTGTCCATTAATACCTGCTAGAAGGCGGCTGTCTGTTGTAAGGGGTAAAGAAGTCTCGCATCCTTTCCACATCCCACTTAGTATATCTTCACATTGTATTGTGTATAAAACAGGCTAGCAAATTGATATAGTATTTGGACGATAAAACAAATTGGAGCTAATATTGTATAATCAAATACACGTATATATGTATTATACGCACCCTGCGGCTCTATCAGTGTGAGTTTGTACATACTCTTTAAACAAATGTCAATTGTAAACCATTTTGTATCTTAAGTATGCCTAATTCTATTTCACGATGACATTCCAAACCAATTAGTTTACAAAACTTTAACACAGCTCTCAATTAAAACAGCCTGTAGTTGACTCCTAAATCCTTGGATGTAATTTCACTAATTTATACCAGGTATTTTTACAGGTCGCTGCTTCAACCTTTGAAACTATACACCTGGATCCGGAAAAAAGTCCCAAACCACAAACACAGGTAATTAACTTGAGGTAATGAAGGCCACCAAGTGGACCAGCCAAGCTGGGAACGACCGCATGTTTTAATGAAGCTTGTACTCATGTGATTCAACACTGGTTGTTCTTTTAATCACTTAAATATGTGCGTAAATAATATGGCACACAAACGCAAAACAATAAAAGTAATGTGTAACTATGATCAACAATGGATCTTGATAAGTCATTATACACGTATGATGAAATTAAACTTTATTTATTTGTATACAGTTTAGTTTTTGTTACACTTTCAGTAGACATTTAAATTGTACATGAAACATTTTCACCACAGACATGCTGAGTTATTCGTGTGGTTGCCGAGCTATTTCACACCTCAACGGATCACCTGGCATCCATGTCATCACTGATCCACATTATACTTTTCTAAATTACGTGGAATGGTTCACGAGGTGTAATCATGGCTTCTAATTGAGATTGCTGACAAACTACTCCTGGTGCAGTAATTCGTGTAAAACATTTTTATGTCTAAGAATGATTTTCCATTTGAATATTGTTTGTATTAACGCTTGGCTACAACACACCAGCCCTGCACACCAGCCCATTGACCTACATCATAAATCAGCAGTTCAACACCCATTGAGCCATAAACAATTAGGTCAGACCCACGCACTTGTATCTCAGTGGACATACGTTTTATATACAGATGAAAAAAATGAAGCCCAATCAAACTGTACAAAAACACATAAAACATAACAGACGACACAGAGCACCTGCCAGCGCACCTGCCAGAGTGTCATTTACCGCCATTTTGCACCTTTAACTGGTAATTTAGCCACCAGACGGCATGGCGGTGGTGGAGATATGAATAAAGATGCGCCAATAAAATGCATGAGAACCTTTCTGGAATGTTTCCCCATTCCATTAAACACCTGTTTTTGTGTGGATCATATGGGGAGAATGCAGGGGGGGGGGGGGCAATTATCTGGATCAAGAATCCGTATCTGGGGAATGCATTATGAAAAGTATTATCTAGAAGAAGCATTCATGTATGTGTTAATCTTATAAATTATCTGTTGTAACAAAATCTTGCATGAGGTTTTCTCTATTTCCCTCTCGGGCTACTTCGACTTACATTATGAAATCAGGAGCCAGTTTTCGTAAATGTAAAGCGTCCCAAGATAAGACTACCATAATGGTCAACGCAATCGTAGGGGTCTATTGAAACACATACACTAGCGCTAACGCATATTAGCGCATACTTCATTGCGATTTTGTACGAAACCACCGGCCTTGAATTTGTATGTTATATTTTGGTAGATTCAAGTCACATCATTGACATCCGGGTTTCCCCGTTCGTGCCCAGTAAACCCCGCCGCGAGTCCCGATTTTAGACTGTCAATCACCATTTCCGGACTTTCATCACGTGTTTGTGTATCATTATTCAAACACCAGGATTCTGTTATCGATGTAATTATCACTAACACAACATCCTGGATTCACTCTGCATCATGGATTTCGTATCCCAAACCCCAACTGTTTCACCCACTGACCGTTCAAAGTGCATTATCAATCACTATAGCTTTGATGATTAGTTTGATCCATATCATACCACGATACCACAATACCCGCTTTCCATCAACTCAGCTTACTTATGCCATAAATCTGTAGCACGTCTCAGGAAATGCTGAGTTCATCCCCCCAATCTAATCAATCCTGTACACTACAATCCATATCGCCATCACCTGTCCATATCAAGTAGAAGCATAAATCCCCACCTGACTACCCCATTAACACTACTGCCCACATTTCATAACACGCCCTAATCGTATCCCATTACCCGTGCTAATCCCCTGATGATCCAGCCCAGTACACCCAGGGGCCTGTCACCTCCCCAACAACATGCCAACAGCTGCAAAAAATTGCACCTTATCTCAGCCCTGGGCTGGAGGGTATTATACTGGCCATAATGCTGACCTGTCTTAATTATGGAAGTCAATTTTGGCAGGTATCTTTACGTTTTGTTGCTCATCCAGGGGTAAGATTATGACTTACATTATCATTATCGTGTGCATGTGCGTCGGGTCAGTGGGGAGATAATGTACTGGTGTGTTCTGGTCAACAATGGATGGACGTACTAGTAATGTCAGGTGCAGTGTGATTACTTATAACTATAATATATTAGTTACCTTGGGTAGGACTTACCATACTGTCTATCATCTTAGATGTGCTTTATATATGCTGATGTGATTTATGGTTTGGCAATTATTGTGATAATGCAAGCATAGCATCATGTTAAAGAAAACAAAAGGAGGAACTTACAACGCATTACTTTGTATTTTAATGCGTAATGCTGAATAGTGTTCATGTCAAATTTAAAAAGAAAGCTTCTCTTGTGCACTCGCTTTAAATCATCATTTTTCCATGGATTTTTTCTTACTGGTTTTATCAAATATATATGAGTATGATTCATACCTCTTTCCAATTTCACAGATCAGGGTTTAAAATACCGTGTTTTTTTATTATGCCGTTTATAAACTTAAAACTTACACAATTATATAATTGTATGCAAAGGCTTTCACATCCAACAGCTGACCATCTGAGTAGACTGACAGGTATACACACTATGATCAAATGACCACCATGCAGGTTAAACACCTATAGACCAGCCGTAGCCGACAAAGCTCTCAGCTGGTGCCGAATACATTATGACTTTGCAGGCACCATACTGATGTGCGCTCAATGATACCGATAGTGTGCCTGCGTGTTGGACATTATGTTATTCGTACATGGTATCCCTGTTGCAAGTATGTTCGCTTCACTGTCTTCTTAGGAAAAGATGTTGGTTTATTAGTAGGTCATATATACCATTATGAATTGGTGTTCAATTTGGTTTGAGTGGGATGGTAAAAATTGATTCCTAAAAGAATGTGATGAACAGTTTACATATCATCTTTCCGCATATTATTTGTTTCAATGCCATTGCAAAACACAAGCGGTTAAAAGTCATGGGCTTAAAGGTCCTTAAACCAGGTAAAGTCTCTAGGGTGGATCTCGGACCATGTATTTGTGCCCAGTGTGCTGTGCCACCGTTTTACCCACAGTGTCCACGTGTGTGTTGACAGCAGGATTCATCCTGCCATGGTTTATGGGCCTTGTGGTCATCAGGGCCTTGTACATGTTTATACAAAGCTTTTTTCAACTAACTTAACTTTGTGTTTTCGTGATTCTCAGACTATTTTGAATAATATACTCAGTAAAGAACTTAAAAACTGTTTTATCATTCTTTTAATAAACTGTGCAGTAGTCAATGATAAAGAATATATTCTTTTTGATGACTTAACATCTTAACTAAAAGCAAATCATGTTCCGGGTGACTAGTATGAAAAAAGTTACGAATAACAATATATCCTAAAATAACCAATGATAATGAAAACCCTGTAATCATCAAATATTTGCCAGTAACTACCATACGTGAAGATATTATTCCAACATTATTGTCCATCCATTAACAATACTTTGATGAGTTTGCATGGGTAAACATTGTATATATATCAATGTTATCTGTCCTACAGTAACAAGTTATATGTTATGAACATTTGTAAAGTGATATAGTTTCTGAAAATCTATTACTGATTTGGAGCTCACATTTTAAAAATCAGATGTTTGTATACTTCTACAGAAAATGTAGATGCATACGCTGACAATGTTTCACCTAAAATCCAATGGCTGTTTGGATGGTTGTAAACGGTAATAAATTTAGTAGAACCTACAGTGTACAATTAAGACCACCTCTATAATAAGACCACCTTTCTCGGTCCCAATCCTTCAAAATGATTCCTATGGGAACCTCCATATAAAGACCACTTATCAATTGAAACCATTTTCAGTCGGTCTTACAAGTGGTCATAATAGAGTAATAGAGAGGTTCTATTAAACAGGTTACATGATTGGTGCCTATAACAAATGCCATCAAATATCTTACAAAAATTAAACTAGTGTTCATTCATAAACTAAAATACCTAATGCCCTGTAGCTTGTAGTATCTAGTCTAGGTTGAATGTTGTGATACATGCATATGATCATGAAATTTTGCAACTTGATAGTATGAATTTTGTTCTAACTTTCTTAATATATATAGCACAATCTCCATTAAAAGGTCATTTTTATCGTGGAATGACCATAAACAATATGCATCAAACAGAAGATTGTATTTCATAGTTCTAATGCAACTTTTAAAAATCAACCGGACATCTGGTTTCAATCAAAAAATCATTAGCAAGACTGAATCTTCAGCAGATAGAATTGAATTAAAAGTTTAAGTTATAATTTCTTTATTAATAGGCGTAGAAGCTTCAAAAAAAGATCATTTTGTTTGTTATGCAACAAACGCATATAATATAGAGACCTAACATGCACTAATCAACAAGTGTGTATGAAAAGTAGAATTTCTGATTAGAGGTGAATTGCCACACCATGCATATCAGTTGTCGCAGCTTTGACAAGAAAAATAAATACAGCACGTGCACAGGTCTACACACTTGAACACGCATACATCACAGAATGACAGCGCCTAGTTTCTAGACGAAATGAAGGAAGGGTAACTACATGTAGGAGAGTAGCCCCCCCCCACCCCCCAATCGGCAGGGCTCGTTCAACAGAAGGTTGTTCACGCACAAGGGATGTAAATCCTGAGTTGTATCCGTCATCAACCAGCGAAGTCCATGAAATACAACACCATCTGACCACTCAACCGTGACCCATTCAAGCGCATGCGCATGAACATATCACCACCGTGTCACGTGTGGGGGAGGTTGTACAATTGACACTTGACGTTTATGGCTAGTTTAAGTTACCACGAAATAATCAACTAATCGTCGGTCTACGGTAATCTCTTTTGCGGTGTGAGTTTTAAAAGCTATCTAATGAATGATTGGAGGGATAAATAACCTGGAAGATGACAGTGTTAAAAAGCTAATCATGTCCAATTCAATTACGAAATAAAGTACAATAAAATTGCGAAAGTACTAAATAAAATATGACCGATTTATCTTGCAGGGTCTTTCTATAATGCCATCATGGCCATAATGCAAACATGGGTGATGTAATTGCCACATAGGGGAAAATGGGGAATCTCTCTTACAATGTACACATTTTTAGTATTACAATATCTACATGGTGTTTACAATGGTTCACACAAATGGGGAACACACACACACACACACACACACACACACACACACACACACACACACACACACACACACACACACACACACACACACACACACACACACACACACACACACACACACACACACACACACACACACACACACACACACACACACACACACACACACACACACACACACACACACACACACACACACACACACACACACACACACACACACACACACACACACACACACACACACACACACACACACACACACACACACACGCACACACACACACACGCACGCACGCACGCACGCACGCACGCACGCACGCACGGACACACGCACGCACGGACACACGTTTATCCATGCACGCACGCACACTCGCGCGCACCCCCCACTCCCCCCTCCCACCCCCCCCACAGAGTTTATCCATCGCAAGCTGTTTTGTCTTGCCTCGTCATTAATAAAATGACAAGATGCACATGTGACTTGTTGGTCCTAAACTACATGGCCTTCAGAAATGTTCCATGCAAAACAGACTGTTTATATGTGGGGTAATTTTGTATTACATATGCATTTAATAATAAGGCCGAAATATATGAGATTGTAATCACCACAGTGAGGCTAGAATCTCTTATAAAATGTCATGGAAATTCTGCAAATGCCAATTTATCGGTGAATCCTTTGATCGGGTGGTAAGGATTTATGCATAATGAGAAGGGTTTTTAGTTTTTAGTGCTGGACGGGCATAGGCAGACCCAGGGGGGGGGGGGCGCCCCCTTTCCCACCAATATACTTCATTTTCATAGGGTTTTTCATGAAATCCCATAAGTGCGCTCCCTCTTTTCCTGAAGTGCGTCCCCCCTTCTCTTTTCCGAAAACCTGGATCTGCCTATGGACGGGTGTGGGTGGGTGTGTGTGTGTGTGTGTGGGGGGGGGGTCAAGGTCAAAGGCTGATACCGTCCAGCTGTTATTTTTAGAAGATTGCAATCGAATACCTCATGGGAATGCATTTAGTATCTATAGGGTACGTCAGAATATAACCATGGGGTTACTTCTAGGCACTCACACTCATGAGACTATCATTACCATAATCACTCGCCCATCACATATACTATCAAGGACGTCTAATACAGATGATGACCCCGAAGAAGCCATGCTAAGTGTGGGGATCGCAATGGGTCATGAAATCTATATGTAGAAAAGGGACTGTAGAATAGGTTGTAACTTCCAATAATGGTATATCTTCATGCGGACCCCATACTATTTTCTACAAATCACTAGAGTGAAATATCTATTCACGATTGTTCTCTTGTCGCATGGAGTGAGTGCCAACCAAACAGATGAGGCAAAATTCAATACAAGTGCACAAATAGCGCGATCGCCCTACTTATTCACATCATGGATCCTCTCTCCTCACATCCTTTATAAGGTGATGGAACTGGAACATCATCTATCCATTCAGTAGGCATCGTACGGAGTAGACATATAGGCAAATCCAGGGGGTGGGGTGCGTAAGGGGCGTTTCCTCCCTTTCTCCACCAAAAAATGCTTCATTTTCATTGTTTTTTGGCATGTCCGCCATCGATCGCGCGTACAAACCCCATGAAATCCCTTAAGTGTGCCCCCCCCCTTCCAAAAACCTGGATCTGCCAGTGTACGTATACACTAATATCTAACACATCTGCAAGCCAATCTAAATGATTTATATATGATAATTGCAGAGAAACAATTAGCAGTCTTCGATATTCGCATAGTATAAAACAGTAATGTATATATGGTATTGATAATACAAAAATATAGCAGTGTATTTGCTGTGTATCTTGGTCTCCGTTACAAATGGCAGGAGCTATGAGGCATGTGGATCCATGACAGGCAAGGTCATCTTTCGGATCAAGTGAAAACTGTAACCTTGGAAACGCGTGTGCGTAAATTGATCAGGCGTGTCGGTGTCAAATCCAGCCACTGTGGCGATGATGTAACAAGTCATGAGTCATTGGTTACAAAGGCGATCCGGGTTTGTACTGCATGTTTAGTGTCATATTGTGGAGAAACAAGAAGAATATTTAACACTGTTTGGTGCCATGTTTACTCCTTGGTGCATTTTATCTACGAGCAACAAGGCGGTGATGTGTAGAATGGCAGTAATAGTTTACATTATGTATGAAGTAAAAACCTTTAGTGTATATCATAGTATTGGACTTCTGACAATCTCATCCATATCCGTATGCACAAAAACCAACGCAGACCTCTACACATACTGCTGTCTCTTCTATCCGCGGCCACAGGCTGGTATGATATATTGTAGGTGACAACCACACAAGATTCTGGATGATCGAGGGTATGTCTCCTCAAGCGACCATTCATTTATTTTCTTAACGACGATAGACATAGCCCAGACATTAGCCCCCGCCTTGCTGACCAGGATGTATGACCCCGCTGACCTTGCCTCATCACCCACCATGTTTTGTCTTGATGAGCCGCTCATTACAATAGCAGCACCACTAGAATAACAATATCGTCACCATGCTACCACTTTCTGTATACAGTACAACCTCCAATTAAGACCACGTCTATATGAATAGTTCACATGTATGACAAGACCATTCCTCTGGTTCCCAAACCTTCAGAAGTAAACCACACTAATCATCTATACAGATCTCCATGGAAACCATCTGACACCAGTCTTATTGGTGGTCGTAATATCGAGGTTATATTGTATATGAATGAGAGCTAGCTAGTGTTTTGGCTGACGGAAATATGGAACAGACTTTATGCAAGTGAGAATCTAAATGAATTGGCTTAAAGTTTTGAGACATGAAGCTTGAGTGAAAAGGTAGGTCGAGTCCCCTATGTTGATCAAACTGACCATGATACATTCTATGGAAACTGTGTGATGGTTTGGTTTGGTTTTGGTTTGGTTTATAAGAGTGACCAGTTGAAGTGTTGTATGTATGTGGCGAAACGAACCAGTCCCATTTTAACTAGAACACAACGTCACGTGATAATGAAATACATACCGACTACGGTAATATAATAGTACGGATCCCGTACCTTTAACGATTTGACTATTGATACGGGACTAATTATGCAAAAGATCACAAGAAGCTGTCACGAATACTGGCAACGTGTATAACTACTGGTTTATTTGTTTTAAGAGACAGATAAGAAAGGCTCTATTAACAAAAGAGTGTATATTGTTGATTATCTTCTGGGGGAGCGCATGGACAGGCGTGGACTTTACATATGCAGTGAATGTCAACAACAGCTAGTCACTCAAGCCACGACCAGTCATCTGCCCTGCTTTCCTTGATTACAATGACCATGATGATGACCATGAGATGGTCCAAATTAGCAGCCAATGCTGAATCTTGGTCACAGTTACAACAGCCAGTAATCAGGTAACAAGGCAATTCCACATGGACCATACATCGACTATTGCAGCGTGATTTCTCGGACAGTATGAAACTATTGATAGCTCTAGGCATGATAACAAATGGGGTGGATTTATAAGGAAGTGGATGTGGGGAAAAAAGACCGGAAACAAATAAGAATGTGGGATTTCAAGGACGTGGGATTTGGTAGAAAAGGCTGAAAAGTTGTGGGATGGGGAAAAAAAAAAGCAAAAAATATGGATGTGGGAAATAAGGGCAAGGGATGTAGGATTTCTTTACTCCTTATACCCCGTGCACATAACAACGGTCGCTAATACAAAATAAATAAATAAATAAATAAAATGAAAATAATCAAACGATATATTGTTTGGGTTGGGGCCGAGTATTGCAATACAATGTATATTGATATGTCAAATCAATAAAAAATCTACAAGACAAGTGGAGGTGTGACGACAGCGAGCGCTATCACATGTAGTCCGCGGGCTCCGTATGGAGAAATAGTCCTCTGATGTTAATGCTTACATCTAGCCAATTAATTCCAATATATATATCTACATACTACTATTCTAGTTGCCAGTCATAGAAAAAATATGTTCAAGGCAAAACAGAAATGTCCATCACTATTACTCAAGGGATCTTTTACACGAATGATCAACGTTGTTCAGCTCTTAGTTTCTCTCTACATTAACATAATT